>OZ010573.1:4853341-5118341 GCA_963932145.1 Acanthosepion lycidas
CAAATTGTTGGTGACCATAGCTCTCCACTACTTCCTGTCCATTATAACTCTCAGCAATATTTTACTATTTACTATCTGTACTTAGATATAAATATTTAATAAAAACTTTAATAAAAATAAATAGTTTAAATTATTACAATAATATTATTTATTATTATACAGTTCTCATTTCAGGCCTACCTCCCCGCCTTTCAAATTGTTAACCCCCCCATTTGGAGGTGTACCTCAGTTGCACCCAAATATTCTTACGAATATTGATTTTCGCGTCGGCTGACTTTAAACTTAAACTGTTTCAATTGAACGGCAAAAATTCCCAGCAATGAAAGATCCGGTCAAAGACGGGTTATACTGCTAGTATATATATATATATATATATATATATATATATATATATATATATATATATATATATCCTGTGGTCACGATTTGAACCTAGTCTGTTTGTGTTGTTTCATTGGTTGGTGTTACTGTTCTGTCTTGGTTTATTTGCTTGAGGCATAGAGCACTTTCGGTTATTGCCTATATAGATGTCTTTCTTTTCTCTTTCGTATCTTTCTTTTCTTTTTATTTTCCCTTTCCCGTATTTCGTTGTTACTAATATTGATTTTCGTGTGGGTTTATTTTGAACTTAAACTGCTCCAATTGAACGGCAAAAATTACAAGTAATGAAAGACCCGGTCAAAGAACAGTTATCCTGCTAGTATATATATATAAGTTTGTGATGAAATAACAGAAAAAAAGTAAGCCAAACATTATTTTAAGAAAAATGAGAATGTATTTTAAAAATGTAGAAAATAAAAGGAATCACTGGAAGAGTCTTCTCATTTATTAAGAGGTAAGTCCTTAAAGGTAGTTGTTAACGGCCAATCCTCCGAGTCTCAAGAAATTAACACAGGCATCCCTCAAGGTTTACTTCTCGGGAACATATTCTGAAAACGTTCAAAGAAGATGGTGGAATTGTGAACAGTGCAACGTATATGGTTTTCAGGCAAGACCAACAGAAACCCACTTCATCACAAACGGTAACTACTGTCAAAATATACACGTATATATACTAATATAATATACGTATATACTATTATACTTATAGTATATTTTAAAAAGTATACACATATAGAATACTTTTTCTCAAACAAATGTAAAAAAGGAAGTGACATTTCACATACGGCCTGCTTACAAGCAGAATTGTTGATAACTAATTATGATTCTCACCAGTCGAAGTGTAATTGAAATGCACCAAAACGAAGTTGCATTTTTGTAGTGCGTAAACTGTTTTTGTCTGTATGAAAAAATTATAATAAATAATTATTGCTCTACTATCGGTATTGAGCTCTCTTTTGAATTAATGTTGTGAACGTTAGAATTTATATATTACTTTCCTTCTCATTACTTTCCGATATATATATATATATATATATATATATATATATATATATATATATATATACTGGGCTCTTTCGTCGTTTTTTTTTTTTTACGTATGAGGTTCCTAGGCACCAACAGCCAGACATCTGATCTGATTATAGTGGTGAAGAACCAAATACAGCGGACCTGGTGCACTACGTGTCACAAGGTCCTTAAACGACCCTCTGCAGGTATTGAATTCAGAGTTGCCCTTTTCCTAGACCAGTTGCCACCCAAGGTTATAGAACCCAGTCTTTCCTGCTATTTACCCATAGCTGGGGGGAGAAGAAGACGATTCATATCTTCTCTATGGGTACTAGAACGTAAGTGAATGCAATGGATTCGACTGGAATTCAAACTCGACTCTAAGATTCCTCAATCCGAGCTGCTATCTATGATATAAAGAGAAATATGAAGAAATATAGTTTTAAGGTGTGCTATATTTATGGGATAAAGTGCTAATATCAGAGATAGAGTGTAAGTAAATATAGATATAAAAATGAACATTGAAGTCAACACTCAGAGACGACAGGCTGTTTCATACTAGACGCAGTCGTCAGGCCGTGAATGTTGGATTTTCCTTGACTATTTATATATATATTGGTCAGTGCTGCATTGTGGATAATCTATTCTAGCGGTTATTTTTGCGGGAGTGGCTTGATTGTTTATTTATTTATATATTTGTTTGGGTTAATTTATTTTACCTGTTTTTCATTTTCATTTTGCATTATTTATTGTTTTCGGTTTTTGATGTTTTATTAACATAGTAAAAAATGGTTGATATGCTTAGGTCATTTATTTAATATTTTCTTTTGGTCTGGGAAGATAATTAAAGCTATTTATTCGTACAAAGTTTAGATTGCTTGCCGTAGTCTATCCTGTTATTTTAGCGCGGCGACACATTTTAATGCATTTATTTATTTATTTGAATTGATTATTTTTACTTATTTATTTATGTTTATTTTTATTAGTTCTAACGGTTATTTTAGCGGGGGCGACATGTTATTTTGTTCATTTATTTATTTATTTGAATTATTTTTCTTTATTTATTTACATATTTTTATTTTGTGTATTTTTATTCCGCTATGTGGTTTTCGATTTTTGAATAACGTGGTAATTTTTTATCGTTATATAGCAGTTAAAGCTATTTTTCTTCAAATTTTTGGATTGGTTATTGTAGTCTCTTGTAAAGTTATTTTGGCGGGATTAGTTAATTTGTTTATTATTATTTACTTTATATATTTATTTGGGTTGATTATTTTGATTTGCTTTTTATGTTTTTTATTTTTGTTTATTCTATTTCATCTATTCTAACAGGAGTGGTTTGTTAATTTGTTTATTATTTGTTTGGGTTAATTTATTTTACTTGTTTTTTATATATTTTGTTTATTCATTTCAGTTTCGATTTTTAAGTAAGGTAGTAAAAATTTATTTTCATGTTTGCATTATTTTGGTCTGGGAAGGTAATAATAGCGATTTCTGCACCCAAGCAAAGATTGCAGGTTTTGTATTGATTGTTGTAGGCTGATGATCTTTGCCTTATTTTCCATGATATTTTTGGTGTGATTTGCGTTTTGGTTTTAATTTCCCAGATATACTTGGAAAGCACACACACGCACGCACACACACACACACACACACACATACACACACACACGCACACACACACACACACATATATATATATATATATAGAGAGAGAGAGAGAGAGACAGAGAGACAGAGAGAGAGACAGAGAGACTTATTTTTAAAATTAAACGTTATTTTTAGTGGATACTGGTATTTGTGTATACGCCCCGTTCATTTATTAAAAAGTATTTTTATCTATGTTCGTCTACCGGTTTGAATATTCAAGAAATCTTATTATTGAAAAATCTAAGCTCTCCGACAGGATTCGAATATGTGTTCACAAGGGTAAAACTATCATTAAATCTGACGTACTTTGGATCTCTCAGCCATTGAGAGCTTTGATGGTCAAGCAAAATTGAATAGTGCCTTTAAACACAGATTTTTCTCTTACTCTTGAAATAGACATATCTACCCAGTTTCGTATTCTACGTAAACAAAGCAATTTAAAAAGAAATCGATGGATTTTTAATTTATTAATCCGACAGATTTTATTACTTAAAATTATTTAAAAAGAAAAAAAAAGGTTCCAGTAATAAAATCTGGCAGATTCATAAATTAAAACTACACACACACACACACACACACACACGTGTGTGTGTGTGTGAGTATGTGTATGATGGATTTTTTTCATAAATATAAAAAATGATTCATGAATAAAATATCACACACGCACATATGTATGTGTGTGTGAGTATGTGTATGATGGATTTTTTTCATAAATAAAAAAAATGATTCATGAATAAAATATCACACACACGCACATATTTATGTGTGTGTGAGTATGTGCATGATGGATTTTTTTTCATAAATAAAAAAATATTCATAAATAAAATATCCATCACACACACACATATATGTGTGTGTGTTGGATTTCTTATTCATACCTAGGGACCTAGTTTCTCGCTCACTAGGATTTTTTATACTCTCCTCTACTTACTGTATTGAGCACTTTACGTTTTTTTTAATATTTTACTCGATTGTTTTTTTTCTTTACGACACTGGGCGAATTTTTTTTACCTTCTCCGATGCTTTTAGTCTTTTTTTTTTCCCAGGTAACAATTTGTTTTAATATATTTTTTTTGCAAATTGTATTATACATTTTTTACACCAGTCGAGTATAGATATTAACATAATATATATATATATATATATATATATATATATATATATATATATATATATATATATTAGGTTGGTGCAAAAATAATGTCGGTTTTTGACGTATTTTTTAACGTCAAACCGACATTATTTTTGCACCAACCTAATATATATATGTGTGTGGCATAGCCTAGCATAGCATAGCACAATTTTAAGAACAAAGATATTGTTTCCACTGAACGAAGAAATTACTCTTTAGACGCTTCCATGTTCTGGAGCCAACTAAATATCCCCCAGGGTGGCGATAAGTTCCATGTTAGCAACTGACCGTTTAATTCAGATCAAGCAAGGTGGGGTATTAGTATTAATGTCCTGTGGTCGTAAGTTTTTTGTTGGAGTGTCCTTTTCGTGGGCAGATACGTACCAATTCGTCAAAGGAGAAACTGGTTGGACTGAGTGGATTAAAGTTCTTTTCCTGGTCTCACAAGCAATTATTGCAGTTATAGCAATAAATATAGAAATGGCAAAAATATAATGTTTGCTAAATCGCCGCTACATCCTCGAGGACAAGAGAAAGGAAATGACTGCCCGTTCAGCGTAAAAAGCGATAGGGTAATTAAGAGAAAACTTTTCTTTTTTTTCCCCATTTCTGATTTTTTCGTATATTCCTCAGCATTATTTATAAATACGTAACTTCCAAAGTAGGGAAATGGACATTTTGCTTGAACAGTTGTTCACCTGACCTTCTAATGAAGCGATTCATCAATGTCATTATCTATCTATCTATCTATCTATCTATCTATCTATCTACATCAGTTCATATCTATCTATCTATCTATCTATCTATCTATCTATCTATCTATCTATCTATCTATCTATCTATCAGAGTCTGTTCCCATCTATACATGGTATATCCATTCTAATCACTGATATGATAATATCCATTACACGGGATTTTGTCTCCAATGCCTAAAGGCAAAATTTAAATCCATTGGAATTTCGAGCATTAATATTTAAGGCAAGGTTTGAAAGGCATGTTTTTTCTTACATCTGTGTTCAATAAAACCGTATGCTACTAAAAATCTACATCTCTAATACGAGGAGTGAAAACGTAATTCCTGGACTGACCGCTTCTTGTCGCTGGTGTAATGAGTTAAGATAAGGTTTTGAACCAGTGGATGTTCGGACATGTCCCAAGTTACTGAAAGGCATACAATAAAAACAAGTTTTAAGAAAGCCAATGGCTGCTTTCACCTTCGAAAAAAGTTTAGAAAAAACAAGTTTGCTCACATTCCGAGAATTAAAATTGTCACACCTTGCATCTATCTCTGTAGCAAGGTACGGCCTCGTTCAAAAACTTCTAAGCCGCACACAGAAAGAAGAGTCATAGCTGATCATTTTTGTTGTGGCAATAGACAACAACTTCGTATAAAATTGGAAAAGCTAATTCAGATTTTTACTTTAATTCCTGTGCAGGTGAGGCCCATACAAAGGTAAGAGGTGTGCGACAAATCTAAAAATCAACAGAACAGAGACCCGAGCAGTTGTAAAGTATATTCAAAGAAAGGTATGACAGCCAAAGAAATCCATGAAGACATGGTACAGACACTTGCCGAGGATTCTCTGTCTTTTGCAACTGTGAAGAGGTGCGCTTCGGAATCCAAGCGAGGTAGGGCCAGCACACAAGATGACCCTCGGTCTGGTCATCCAAAAACCTTACCACTGATGAAAAAATTGATGCCATTAACCGTATGGTTCTGGACGACAGACGTCTTACTGTCTAGCAGATAGCTAAGCCCATGGACATTAGTTTCATAATGTTTTAATTGAAATGTTGGGGATGAGCAAGCTGTCTGCAATATAGGTCCCGAGAAAACTGACACCAGAGGAGAATCTTCCTGAAATTTTCCACCGCAGATTAGTAATTCAAGATGAAACCTGGGTTTACTACTTCTAACCTGAATGAAAGATTCAAAGAATACATGATAGATTACCTGGAAAAGGGAGAATAGTACTATGCATTAGAATGAAAACAAATGAAGGAAGCATTCAAGTCGAAACACAGAGGGAAGTTGAGGACTGGTGTGCTCTTTTTCCAGGATATCGTGTTCATTCACATTGCTCAGGTTGCAGAAGCTGAAACAGCCAACTGTGATTTTCAACTGCTACCCCATCTCCCTTATTCACCAGAGTTAGCGCCATATGACTTCTTGTTTACTAAACTCAAATGCCACTTGCACGGTCGCCATTTTGGAGTCAATAATGAGATCATATGTGATTGGGATGATTTTTTGGAGGACCAGGACACCAGTTTCTTCCGTGATGAGATTGCAATACTTAAGCCTCATTGGACCAAGTATATTGATGTCAAGGAGGACTATATTGACACAACAATGAAAAACTGTTTTGTTTCTCCAACTGCTTCTAGTTGAGGGTTAGAACTTTTTGAACGAGCCTCGTAACTATGCTCGTCTGTTGAATGAAAAAGTATCAAGGCTGCCTTTAGCTGCATCGAAAATCGACATTTGGTAGGATTTTTGAATTTCAACACCAAAAATTGACATGAGTCGAAAATACATAGCCTCCATATTTACAAAGTATCAGTCATTGTGTATATTTAGGCAGCAATTGATGCATGTTTCATTAAATATTATAGACAATGACAATTATACTTAAACATAAAAACAATAAACAAAAACTAAAAATTCTTGAAGCTATATACATAAAACAGTTGAAACCTAACCTGAACAAAATAAACTACGAAATCTCCACAAATATTCTTAAATGCCTATAATTGATAACAGAAGCCATTGGTTTATACCAACGGCTTCCCATACTTAATAATTCTCGTTTTCCTTCTCGCGTGGTCATGTGTGACGTCACGAGCTGCGACGCGATTTTCGCTTCCGCGTCTCGTATACACGTTTAGTCATTGCTTTGAAATTTTTCATGCAACAAAAACAGACTATCATTATTTTTCCGTGTATTGGTTGATAAATTGAAAAGTAATTGTCATCTTTGTATACATTAAGTTTCTAAATAATAAAAATCTATTAAACAATAGACATGAGTTAACGGTTTTTGCCGACATCATCAAATCTTTGCATTGAATAATTAGCATATAAACAAACAAACAATAAAATAATTTTTTAAATTCCATAGTTCTAATAAATTGTTTAAATACCCTACGAAAAAAAGATAACCCTTTATGAAGTCGTCAAAAACAAATATGACGGCAGTTTTTTTATATACACAAAACCCTTTCAGAAAAAATAAAATAAAACAATAAATAAATCTCCATAGACACGTAAACCAGACTCGACGAAATCATCTTCCGTTTTAAATTTAGACACCCCAAACTTACCCTGACATGACGTCCATGAATGTAACTCTATACTGATACAAATTATTAACACCCTACACCCCTTTCTATTTAAACAATCGCGATAGCCGTTACCATGGAAATTTTGATTTCAATGATCAATATGCTATTAAAACACGTAAATTTCAGAAATAACTTATTCAAAAAAAAATTTCGCTTGAAGATGGAACAGAGCTTACTTTAATTCAATTTAATTCAAATAATTATATTGAAGTTTTCGGCTTTTGTTTTGAAACATGAGAACTCTTATGTAGCGTGTTGGAATCATATCTTTATATAAATAATTATATATATGCTCTACTTTTGTATCGAGCACTATTTTTTAAAAATAATAATAAAAGTACTAAAGAACTTTGGATTATTTACCTAACCAGTTCTTTCCTATTTTCTATATATTTTCACACACACACACACACACACACACACACACACACATATATATATATAATTATTTATTTAAAAATATGATTCCAAATAAATGATTTTAAATAAATAATTATATTTATGCTCTACTTTCGTATCGAGCACTATTTTTTAAAAATAATTACAAAAATACTAAGGAACTTTGGATTATTTACCAAACCAGTTTCTTTCCTATTTTCCACAATATTTTCACACACACGCACACACACACACACACACACACACATATATATATATATATATATTGATAATTGCACATACACCTACGTTTACCGTAAGAGTTTCATGGTTTTACCAATCAACAGGTACAAAATGTTACGAACTGTTCAATACGTTGTTTTAATTTCTGCGTCTCATAACAGCAATCCTACATTGGATGTGGATTCAAAGTTCAAAATAAATATAGTATTGAGGTAATAAATTCAAACTATAGATTGTTGGTGGGAGGATATATATATATATATATATATATATATATATATATATATATATATATAATAAATTTTATATATTTTTTGAATTTGTAGATCTGATGAATTGAATCAGATTTACGATTCCAATGGAATAAATTATAACCATGGAATATTATATATTATATTATATTATTATTATAAGCCTTTTTATTATATCCTTACTCTGTCGTGGACATTGAGTTCTACCTGGATTCTATCCTCTTGGAATTATTTTTTATACAAATATATATGTATGTTTATGTATGTATGTATATGTATTTATATATTTTAGATAAATGATTGCATATGTATCTGTATATTTACCACTAATATTATCTATCTATCTATCTATCTATCTAAATATGTTTTGAAACATGAGAACTCTTATGTAGCGTGTTGGAATAATTATATATATATAATTAGGGTGTGCAGCTTATATTTTATATCATAAGAAAACAATTTATACAAAGAATTAAATAGCAATATTAATGTGATTAATGGCGAAATCACTTCTCTAACAAGATTAATGAGACAGTAACTTACTATTAATTCCTTGAATAATAAGATCCTTATATTCGAGTAAATCGCATGCTCCAAAACATATTTAACTGTCAATAAATAGCATCATTAAAAAAAAAAACATCTTTCGGTCCACACATATTTCGTCTTAATGTTTGCTTATGTATGGAAAAATTTGCGCTTTGAAGATGACAAGTCGAAATTGTGGAAAGTACCCAGCATACGTTTTCCATCTGACATCTACTTGAATATAAGGATCTTATTATTCACGTAATTGAGAGTAAGGTAATGTTTCGTTAAGTCTTGTTAGCGAAGTGATTTCGCCATTAATCACGTTAACATTGCTATTTAATTATTTCTATAAATTGTTTCTTTATATATATATATATATATATATATTTTTAAATCATATCACCCCAAGCAAGGAGGGCGTACCGCTAGCACGCAAGGCCTTATTGAGAGTGAGAGTAAGACTAAAAAGGTGTGTCTGAGGAAGGATAACGACAAGGACAGGGATCAAGATCAAGACACCAGAAGATGTCGATTGACATTACATTTGAATATTTGAAGATTATAGGGAAGCAAGTAAGAGAAAAGGAGTTACACTGTCGGGAAGCGTGAGAGAAGAAGCTGTTGGAGTAGAAGAAACGGTTATATTTAACCGTTTCGATAGTGAAAGGTTGGGACCGAGATGCCAACCTAGTAGCACGCTTAAATTCATGCAGTTGTGGTACCAGTCAAAGTAGCTCGTCGGAGCAGTTGCCATGAAAATATTTGTAGAAAAGACAGAGGGAAGTCACAGCACGTCTGCGAGAAAGTGACTGTAGACGAGATGCCAGATCAGGACCTTTCACATTGCATATCCGTCTCTGGATTTTGTCGAGGACCACAAGAACAGAAGTGCTGTGACAGAATCGAGTCCACAGCTTCATCAAATATCGGTAAATTTGTCAATAAATCAAATTTCAGCGTCGACTGCGTGGCACAAGCGGTCCATTTTTTTTTTCAGAACACTCGATTATGAGTATAAAGTGAAAAAGTGCATCTTTTAAAACAATATAGACAAAAGTAGGTAACGTTTAAAGCTTTCGAATTTTCTAATCAGTCTGCTATTTCCGTTCGATTTTCATTAATCACCGCATAATTTAATCAATAGTTAATTTCGCTATATTTAATTAACAATAACAGACATTTTTATTCTTTTATTATCAATGATTGAATCAGCTTAGAACAATCTTGGCCGATATATTACGCTATTAAAAAATCGTTATTATGGGAGCGCCAACCGTTTTTTATAGAATATTTTGAGGTGTAGATTATAAAGACTTCTTTTGAGATTAATTAAAGGTAAATGTGGGTTGCCTTAATAAAATCTATCTATCTATCTATCTATCTATCTATCTATCTATCTATCTATCTCCTCTTAATTGCTGTTGTTCTCAGGTCCAGCAGGACCCGGGGTCGTAGCACCAGTTAAGGTCCCTGCAAATAATGAGCCGCCAGCAAACAAAAAGACTATGGATGTATAAAAGTACATTTTAATAGTACAAATACCAGCAATACATTTTCATATAAAAAGACTGACAATGCATAACCAACTTTGCCTTTTATCTGTAGCTGAAGCGATGAAATTGTGTCCAAATAATTTAGATTTCAACATTAGTCATTGATATGCCACTAAACAAAATAAACCGAACCAATCTATCTATCTATCTATCTATCTATCTATCTATCTATCTATCTATCTCAGTCTGTTCATATCTATCTATCTTAGCAGCGCACCTAGCGTTTGTTCCCCTCGGGGTGGTCGTAAAGATTGTTGTCTCTCTAAATATCATTCAAAGACGACATTCTACAAAATATAATAAAATTATATTTACGGCCATTTATTCTGTTTTGATTACAGAAAAGACGTAACCACAATGAAACAAGCTGGAAGGTCACATTTTAAAATAATATACTCTAGGGAAATGTTCCCTAAGAATAAATGATTCATCTTACAACATTTCAAGTGTCTGTCTCGTGAATTACTTAACCGTAAGGTGAATGAGTAATAAATGGCATCTTTTATACTAAATAAATAAAAGTGACCATATAGATACAGAGAGTTGTAGATACAGAGAGTTGTAGAAACATCTTACGAGAAAAGAAACTAAATGTCATTGAACGCATAAAATATGTTTGATTAAGGCTTTGAAATTGAAATAATTATTTATAATTTAAGAACGGCCTTCTGATTTGAATTTCTTTTCAGCTAAAAGATTTACTATGGATCAGTCAGATATCCAATTCGACAGGTAAACACAACATTATTTTTAACATGTGGGCACGTGCCTCGGGAAAGTTCGCTTTTTAACCATGAGATCCCGGTTCGGATCTCACCACGTTCGAATTGACTTCTTGATGTCTGGAGGAAGCGGTCCCAGCGTGTGGCACTTTTGGAAAGTGCCTGAAAACCATACCACGGGTTGACCTAAGCTTGTGATTGAAATTGGGTAGACGGAAACCTAGGCGGCTAGGAAGAATATTCTTCTTCGTGGTACTGTCGGTATGACGTTTGCGTTGTACTGAAACGGTCTGGGTTCGATTCTCGGTAGTGGATGCGCACTGCTGATGAGTCCCAGATAGAACCAATGCTTTCTGCATTCTGCTGAAGATTATTCTAGGCTCGACGAATTACTATATGATTAGCCTAAATCCCCAAAATAATTACGAGTACTTGTCACTTTCGTAATGCTCGTTGTAGTAGAGACTTTGTAATCGCAGATACAACTATAGTAACGCTGGTGAACAATTCTGGTGTCAGATGCCTTGATAATACCCCTCGAAAAGTAACTGCCGAATAGGGATCTGTATAGATAAATAGTATAGTGACTAGTATAGAGAGAGAGGATAGTGTAGAAATAGTGGACTGTAGAGTAATAGATGATAGAATAGAAATGATGATCTGTGTTCAAACTCCAGAGATACTCACAAGGCTTGGATCAACTTACATGGTTTTCAAGCCATTTCCAAAGTTGCCACATGCTGGGATCGCATCCTCCAGACCTATAACATCAAGGTCACCTTCCTGAAAATTCGACCATGGTGAGAAAGTGAACCTGGGTCTCATGGTGAGAAAGCGAACATTCTAATCACTCGGCCACATTGCGGAACTACTTACGTTGTTAGAAACGCTTCCTCCGCTACTAAGGAGTAACTTCTACTGACATTTTTAAAATATAGTAATCTCGTTTCAAAAATGTATTTATTTATTTTAAAATATTATCTTGATTCTATATTGATGGAAAAAATTGTGTCTGCGTTGTACAATGGAAGAAAATAAAGCCATTGGCGAAAATTCTTTGTCAGAGTTGAAAAATGATTGCCACAAAAAAAGAAGAAAGGAAAAACCGGAAGCTGGAAAAATGTGCTTTCACAAAATTGCAACATTCTGCGGAGTTACAACCTTGCAAAATGCGAAATTTTAAAACGAATGAACGGAAAGGAAAAGAAAAGAGGAAGAAGAAAAAAAAATCGTCTTTCATGAACTTTTTGAAATTTTCATGGAGCCTCGGAAATATCCATGGCTTTAGGGTAAATCATTTGATAAAAGCTTTGCCACTGATACTGTCGGTGTTTAAGCAACCATACTTGAATGATTTATAATTTAATCTGATGGATTTATTATATATGGAAGGATTCTCCCGTCGAGAACACAACGGATGAAGGTTCAGTAAACACACGCACACACACACACGTATATACATACATACATACATACATACATACATATATATATATATATATATATATATATGAAAATTTCTCAGAGTTAACCCGTAAAAAAGACAATATTTATAAATATAAATGACAATAGGAAAACTGTAGTAGTTACGGACGCGTTTCGTCCAATGTGCAATTTCTCAAAGCAAAAAACAAAATGAATTTATTTAAGCAAAGTAACTAATAATAACAAAATCAAAATGCCCTTAGCAACTGGAAGAATTTAGAGAAAGTTATTTTCATACTGTTAACTGAAAATTATGTCAATTACTGTCACGTGTGTAGATATTGTTTTTATTGCTGTGTTGACGGATTCAACCATTTTCTTTTGATTCCTTGATACTATTTTGTACGTTTGTTTGGGAGAGCAGTAATTATTTTAAGAAAGGTGAAATAGGGAAAAAGCTTTGGCGTAGATTAATATTTGGGTAATATTCAATGTCGTTAGCAACTAGAAGAATTTACAAATGCTATTATATATTCCTATGGTCAACTGAAAAATTATGTCAATTACTTTATATTTGAAGAGAATATTTTCACGTGTCGAAATATTGTTTGTGTTGTCTTGATGGATTCAACCGTTTTCTTTTGATTTCTTGATATATTTGTTGTGTATGTTATGTTGTGCTTGGAAGGGTAGTGATTCTATTAGGAAAGGTGATATTGGGAAAAGACCTAGACGTGGATTAATATTTGGATAATATAACAATGGTGGCACCTTCGAGGATTTTCCTGCTGAGTGAATTATTTTCTTTTTGTATGAGCCTAGTATTTATAAAATCAAAACTGGTTGGATTTATTTCTATGTATGACTAGTGCATTTGTTAAATTGTTATTTATGAGGTTTCTCATGTGCTCATAGTTGCATTGCATATATATATATATATATATATATATATATATATATATATATGTATAAGAGAGAGAGAGAGAGAGAGAGAGAGAGAGAGAGAGAGGGAGATATGTGTGTGTATAAAACACCATAATTTCCTTCATATAACACGCACTGATACGAAACATACTATTTTTATTTATATAGGACGCACTGGCCTTAAATATCCTATATCTGTTTATAGGACACGCACATGCCTAAAACAACACATTTACGTTCACTGAAGCCGCATCGACCAAAAACACCCTATTTCCCTTAATATAATAACGCAATGACCAAAACACCTCTTATATAATACGCACCAACCTAAAATATCCTATTTCCCTTTATATAATACACACCGACCTAAAATATTCTATTTCCCTTTATATAATGCGCACTAACCTAAAACACACCATTCCCTTTTATATAATACGCACTGACCTAAAATATCCTATTTCCCTTTATATAATACGCACCAACCTAAAACATCCTGCTTCCCTTTATATAATACACACCGACCTAAAATATTCTATTTCCCTTTATATAATGCGAACTAACATAAAACACCCTATTTCCCTTTATATAATACGCACTAACAGAAAATATCATATTTCCCTTTATATAATGCGAACTAACCTAAAACATCCTATTTCCTTTTATATAATACGTAATGACATAAACATTCTATTTCCATTTATATAATACACACCGACCCAAAAGACCCTATTCCCTTTATATAATACGCACTAACCTAAAACAGCTTATTTCCCGTTATATGATACACACCAACCAAAAACATCCTGTTTCCCTTTATATAATACGCATTTACCTAAAATACCATATTTCCCTTTATATAATATGCACTGACCTAAAACGCCATCTTTCCCTTTATATAATACGCACCAACGTAAAACAACCTATTTCTTTTTTCTTTTTTTTTTATAAAGCGCAGACATAATATCGTTATGAATAACTTGGCAAAGAATTTTTAGAAAAAATATTCAACTGAGGAGTTATTAATACTTGTATACCATTTTAAAATAATACCAATACTGTTTCCATTTGAAATAATACTTTAATCATTTATACTATTTCCTCTGAGTTTTCCCACTGGTCGAATGTTTTCAAATTGATTTTAGTATCAGTCACTGATTTTCTGAGAAATAATGAATTTATGTTGGGGAAAAATAGTATCTAGATCAATATGATTAAAAGCATTTTGTGCAACAAATATTTATTTTTCAACATAATTTCTTTCCTTGTATTAAATGTCGAATATCAAATTACATCCATCGGACATTTAAGTTAACCCACAGTAAATATTTTCAAATAAAAATTAACCATTAACTACGTGTTGGGTGATAGACTTAATGATCCACTCACGTCAGGGTCATCACTGTTTGGAAATTCCCGTTTTGTATCTGCACCGACACGCAAAATTATTGGATACAGGACTTTTTAAGAAAATAGCCACTTTAATTATTTAATGTTGCATTAGACTGGAACTGAATATAATAAATTCTTACGATATACGATACATCATCCACATCAACGTCAGTCTCATCATTGGTCGTAGGGTTACTGCGTAGCTTAACACCTGACAAATTTCTTCCACATATTTGCGTTGAAAGCCAGGCAAGTATTCATTCATTACTTGAGAAAGTAAACTTCGTGTAAGCTATCACACCTCAGGTCGAATTACGGTCTATGATCTCCAACTTGAAGGCTCATCTTGGTAGCGAATATATGGCCATTGATTCGATCGTGGGAACTCTTCGCCTTGACATATGACCAATCTAAGAAGCCCTCTGCCCAGTGATGACATGTCATTGCGGGCTGTATAGATAGTTGTGTCGCCACGTCAACCCCATTTTACTAGATGAAGAAGGTTCAGCCACTCATTAATAGGTATTGTATTTTCTACTTCTAGGTGTCTAGACACGGTTCTCACCAGAGAAGACGAACAAAAAAACTGGTCTAGTAGCCGATAACACAATCATATTACAAGTAGTACTGGATTACCTTTTAACGATAGGACTAGTAGAGTGACCTGACAATAATAAATAGAAGAACGAATAAAGACATTTTTGTATATCCATCACATCATGTTTCAAATGAATAATTGCAGACTAGCACAGGAGATAGACTATCTTTTTGACACGAGTGTAAATCTTGCTAAGTTTTTTTTTCTTTTTTTTTTTACAATAGCGAAAACTAAGCAATTTTTTCAAGAATTTTATGAGATGATAATTCTTTGATTTAAATTCATAGACAATTCTTTCGACTTCGCCATGTTGGGATTGTTGATGCTCAAAAGAAAGTGAACATTATAGATGTTCATTACGGTAAAGTACGGTGATTTGCTAAGTTAAATTCTAAATCTTTGATTCCGATACGAACACACTCCAATTTTCCAGGGTTGAATGAAGCCAACACACTTCGCGCTGGTTGAAATAAGTTTATACCCACATGAGGCAATTTTGGATTTTTTTGATATGTAATATATATATATATATATATATATATATATATAATATACATCTACACACTCACACACATACACACATACACACACACACACATATATATATATATATGTAGATGTATACATACATAATATGTAGGTAACTCCAGTAATTCGCGATACATTTAAAATGAATTAAAAAAATTGAAAAATCTTTCATTTTAACTTCAATTGAAAGCTAAAAGGTTAACTTTAGTATTTCCACTAAACCTAATAGTCTCGGTGATATCAAACATTATATTAATTGAGATCAATTTTTTCTAAAATAGCTGATTAGCTCCCTTTTAAAGTCGTCTTTCGTCGCAATGTAATTGTCTGTATTAAAAATCCTCCAAAAATATAATATACTTTTATGAAACATTATTTGAGGAATATTAGCTAATTTAAAATATAATTAATCTGATTTGAAATAAAAATTATTTACTTTAAGTTTAAATAACTCAAAAATGTATTTTTAAAACAAGCAGTGGCTTTTAACAGACAGTCACCATGTTTTAAGTGATGGTCAAGGCGATAATAATTGAAGAAAATGACTTGTACGCCTTTTTTTTTTTATATAATTATTAAGTACTCAGTAATCTTAAAAATGTTGGAAAATATTCTCCGTAAACTAATTCATGTTCTATAGCACAACATTTAACGGAACATTCCTATCCACATTCAGATTTAGAGAAATATTACTTGAAAATACAAGTATACTCCACAATGAAAATAAAAGGCAAAACTTCAAATTCTTGAAATCCTCTATATTACAAAAATACAGCCAACACTAAAAAAAGGTTTATGATGAGTATAGTAACAATTTTTTTTAAAATGTCTATAGCAGCAAAGTTTTAAAATACTTAAAATTACAATTGTATAAGCTAAAGTTGTCCCCCTTAGATAAACATAATAGCTTTAATGGTTAATTTTTAAATTGATTATAATGGAGGGTGTTCATACGTGTTTGTAATTATAACAGTGTACGTTTTATGCGCGTTTACAAGAAAAATTCACAACTATCAATTACATTAATCTTTTGGTATTTGCAATTCACCGCTGAAGATGAATCTTGCATGTGATTGAAAGTATTTGGTAAAATTAAAGAAATGAAAAAAAAAACAAAAAAAAAAAAAACTACGGCGGCTTCCTAAATTAAATAGTTGATCCGAGAATTTGGGAGGATTAAAATAAAAATAGACATAATATTTCAGACTATTCAACCAAACATGCTTTAAAGAAAATATGCTGCGTACACAAATACGCACGCACACACACATACACACAGACATTATATATATATATATATACTAAATAAGTAGTGGATTTTCTGTTTATGATTTTAAACATCAATTTTAGTGAATACTCTTGTTTGAATAGACGTTCTATTTAATTATTAAACAGTATGTTTATTTAATTTCATCTACCGTCCTGAATATTTGATAAATCTTATTCGGAGAGTCCATATTTTTCTTTAATATGTTTTATCGAATATTCCGGCCGGTATACGAAAATAAATAAATATTCTACTTATTAAATAAGCGGAACGTCTACTCAAATATGAGTATCCATTAAAAGTAACGTTTAAAATATATATATATATATATATATATATATATATATATATATATATATATATGTGTGTGTGTGTGTGTGTGTGGAATGAACAAGAGAAAGAGCATCAACTTGCAATAACACATCAAAATAAGTAACCGTTACTGAGATGAGAAAGCTGTAATTACCTTTCCGGAAGAAAGAAAAACTCCTTTACAAAAGTTCCAAACATTCAGATTTCCATTCGCCAGCACGAAATCAAATTCCTACTACGCTACTCGATTCGCATATAAACTCCTCTGTCAGACGCACGCCTCTTATTCCCTATCTGAAATAAATATGATTAAATTTTAATTTTTTATAACGAGCCAAAATAACATTTAAATATGAAAAAAAAGACGCTATGTAATTCTGGATATATTAGCGGTCGAATATTATTGAATTTTTCCATCATTATCACCTGCGAAAATTATAAGGGTACCTTATACGCGGGTTTCGTGTTGTTTAATCGAAAATACGGCATATCCAGAAAATACATTTGTAAATGCTGTTCGTATGCAAAACATTAAGTGACATTTCTGGAGAACAAAAGCAGCGATAGAGATGTCAATGCACATTGAAACCAAATAAATTTACTTTCTAATGACCAAGATGATATAAGTACTGGTGAATGATATAGCAAACTACAACGTTACTAGGATGTATAATTGAATATCATTCAAAGTTGTTCGTTTCTTCTGAAGTTTGATAATTTGTTAATAAATTCTATCTTGATATTTAGTAAGCTTAAGTAGGGCCAGTACAAATGTGTCATCGGCGGGAAATAACTGATCCAACATGCAGGCAAGAGATATTAGTAATATAGTGTAGGACTAGTTAGTCTTGGTATTTACTAAGATTGGTTTAGTCAGGTTTAATGGTACAGGATCAAGAGAAGGAATTAATATCATAAGACGATTATTTTGCGATAATCTTTTAAGTGGAAATGGATGGGCAGCTAGCCTTGAAAATCAGCATTCGAAAGCCGGGTTTTTACTTGGAGAAATACGCAACTCCCACATAGACAAAATGCGCGCCCTCACTCACAGAAAACTGTTAGAAAACCGATCAGTGAATCTTTCTAGCATCATGACCCGGCGTTGCCCGTGCTTGATTCAAAAATCGTACGACTCATACAGCAATCGCTATCACTTGACTTAAAATATTTTTGCTCTTCCTTGCCTTTAAAGGAGTGCCCTTTGCCGTGCTGATGTTGCTACATGCCTTACTTCTTGCCTATCTCACACTGCGATTTTTTTCTAAGCTCTACTAAACATTAAATCTGTTACGAAAAAAGAACTAAACAAAATGAACACAAAACGATCAGCTTTAAAAAAGGACTCGTAATTGGAAAAACCGAATGAAAAAAGAATGTTAACAACAAATACTTTTTCACACCCAACCCAGTTCTGTGGAATCAGAATCAACGTTGAGTTTACGCAAGCGAATAAGCCAATTGGAGTAAAGTGCCATGCAGATTTAAATTTTTCCCACTTGTGACGAATGCAGCTATCGATTTTTTGTATGCTAACATTCTAGTTAACATTCGTGTCAGTCAGCTGTTGGCTCTCACGCTGGCCAATAGAATCTTCCTGCCTATTCGAGGAAGCCAGCTATAGGCTCTCCCTCTGGCCAGTAGAAAATGGCACATGAAAACTGCTGTAGAAGCATGAAAAATCGATTATTTCCACTATCGATGGTAGTTGGGAAATGCAAAGTCGATCTTGGCCTTCCCACTAACTTGGAGCATGTGCATGTAAATTTTGGTGCAAATTCCTTGCACACACACACACACACACACACACACACACACACACACACACACACACACACACACATCCTGCCTTTTATAGATAGAGATTTTCTTTTAGCCGGAAACATAAGAATCCGAATGAAGAAGTCCATGGGAACATACCAAAAATTAGGAAAAAGTAAAGAAACCTGAGGTCGTAAGAGGAGGAATATAGGTCTGGGATCTCGAGACCAATTGTTTTAACAATAAACATTCATCTTCGGCGCCCACATTTAGTTCGATGGTGCTGTTTAATTTCCCCGAAATTTTGTATAGAACCTTGAATACCAAACTCAGAAAATAGAAATCATATCGTCATGAAGCAATGGTTAACATAATAATATCTTAACGAAGTGTCCTTCACAGTGGTGCATTTGTATACAACCCGGATAAGGTTAGAAAATGCATGTCATCTTGCAGTTGAACAATGGTTAACATGATTTGTTTTTTACGGTTTATCAACTTTTAGCAGTTTTTTTTTTTTAAATCAGAAAATATTTTTAAACTTTAAAAATGTTTTGAAGATAATAATGATTTAGTGATACAAATCCTACTGATTAATCCATAACTGGGGGGTTAAGAAGTGAATTCATACCTTGTCAAAGAGTATTTGCTCGTAAGTAAATATAACGAACTTGACGGGAATTGGAACTCCGCTCTCCAATTTGGAGCCGTTACTAATTACATCAGTTACACATACAAGCTTACAGCACCTGGTATTCCCAAGCAGTCACCCATCTAAGTAGTGACCAGGCTCAACGTTGCTTAACTTCGGTGATCGTTTGGGAATCGGTGTTTTAACGTAATAAGGCTGTAAACCGAGTACATGGTAGTTCAAGTACAATTACATTTGATCTTAACGAAGTGAACTACATAGAGGTGGCCTTGTACCCGACACAGATAAGTTTAGAAAATACATCAGGCCTTGCCGTTGAGCAATGGTTAGCATAATAGTTTGAGTAATATGTACGTTCTTAACAAAGTGAACTACACAGTGGTGGCCTTGTACCCGACACAGATAAGCTTAGGCCATGCTTGTCGATGAATTACTCATGTGTTCTGTTGTTCTTCTCGAAATGACGTACCCTTTAATTATAATTGGGTGCTACACCGCCATGGCCTTTTGTCAGACTAATTCAATTTTAGTAAATAGTCACTTTTTGTCACCTTTTCCTTAAATTATTTCCTTTTTTTTTTTAATTATAAAGAACTTCATCTTTTAATTTTGAACTATGTCCTCATTCAAATCATTCAAATCATTTTTTTTTTCAAATATAATTTTGATTCATAATTGCCAGAAGCTTAGTTTAAAATTTTCATTTACTAATGATGTTTTCTGATATTTTTCCTTCCTTTTTTTCATTTAATTTTTTTTCTTTTCTCCCCCCCCCCCATCCACTGGGTTTCGTTCCCTCTTCATGATTCGTTACTCGTTTTTCGACAACAGCGCTCAATTCAAACGTTTGACAATTTAATACCTCTTCCTGTGTCTTTCATCTTTTGCTTGACGTGACGTGACAAGAAAAAGGTTACTGGCATTTTGACAGCAAAAAGGACACAAAAGTTTTCACAACTTCTCTCCTTCCTTACCCACCACAACGGCAATAGGTTAGCTCAAAGCGAAAAAATAAATAGAATAAAAAAAAAAACGAACAAATAAAAAAATAACAACAACAACAAAATCCTGAAAAAGATACATCCATCAGCAGGCGGGAGTGTGATTATTTTTTTTTCTGTACCGGTTGAGGTAGTCGTAGTAGCAAGAAACAGTTAAAACGAATGTTACTAGTAAAGATCCTGTGGTAAGTACAAAGCACATACATTTAGCTACAAGAGAAGTGTCATGACAGACGATTGAAAATATGATACAGAAATCCGAATGGACATTTAAACAGAGAAAACTGCCTTCCAAAAGTTAAATAAAGTATTTTTCGAGGCAGAGAGAGTTACATATAAAGAAAAGAGGTACATTTTATAGGGATACGAAATTACCAGCAATACATTTAAAAAAAAAAAAAAAAAAAATATTACCAGCAATATATTGCTTGAAAAAGAAAAATATTTCCAGCAATACATTTCTGAAAAAAGAAAATATTACCAGCAATGCATTTTTGAAAAAAAAAAAAAATTACCAGAAATACATTATTACCAGCAGTATATACAGTGTAACCCGGATATAAGAGAGTTGTCAGGACCGGAGAAGAAGTCTATTATATCCGGGTTTCTCTTATATCCGGGTTTGGTCTATTTTGTTTAGGTAAGTATGGCTCTAATTTGGGACCAGAGAAAATATCTCTTATATCCGGGTTTCTCTTATATCCGGGTTACACTGTATTTTTAAAAATATTATCAGCAATAAATTATTACCAGCAGTACATTTTTGAAAAAGGAAAATATTACCAGCAATACATTTAAAAAAAAAAATTACTAGCAATAAAAAATTTGTCGGCATTAAATAACCTATTTAATGGTTTTGATATGCCACAAACCTAACTTAACCTAACCTGCACCTTTCGCTTTGTCATGTGAGTTTTAAAATTCTCCCAAACCTTTAAGAAATTTGTGAATAGAGACTTGTGACAGTAATGTTTTAGCGATGCAATACATCATTAGATGAAGCCACGGCTCGACACTCTAGCAGAATTTTGCACCTCATAATTTGAAATGTTAGGTGCTAACGATTAAGTTATATCCACAATTTGAGCGTTTTATGGTTTTATTATTGAACTCTGGCTTCTTAGTTAATGGCGATAACAATGAACTGATTGGTTATCTTGGTCACGTGTATATAACGATATGAGGTACTCTTCTGATGTCGACTGACACTCTCCGTCCGTGCATTACTTCCGATAATTACATGAGAAACGCCACCGTTTCATCTGAACATTTGATTGGCGTTACATAAGGATGTGTATAGGTTTGAAACGCTCGGGGCCATCTCGTCAATTCTGGTCACTCGTTTGCAAATATGACTAAGGACTGGCAGCTAATAGCTTCGGAGGCGACTGGATAGTTTATCGCAGACCAATAATGAGGTTCTTTTAAAGAGGAAATTTGTTCCTTCCCCATAAACGCTGAACTAAGCAGTTTCATTTTAAAAATATGCATTAAATCAATAATGCCTTGAAGACTACACTTTAAGAAAATTGTTTCCTAATTATTTTCATGCAAAAGAAAGAATTTTAAATTTAATTTAGGATAAGTAAAGTTATATTTTTATAATTAAATCGTAGGATCTTTTCTGTTAAATCAAACCAAAATATTAATTCACCACAAAATAAAAGGAATTTATATTTACTAAAATTCACACCAAATTCTTCCAGAGCGAAGCCCTTCCATTTCACTCCGTTTGGGATGACTTTTGCGATCGCCCCAAATGTGGGCGATTCAGTTGCCCTATAAGGGTAGGGTAAACAAGCCAAAATCAAACTTTTTTTCTTTTTTAATTGTAAAAAAAAAATCTGAATCTTCAGTTGTCTAGTATTTATTAAAATTCACACAAAAAGTTCGCGTTTGCCCGGATAATCAAGCCAAAAACAGATTAAATTTTTTTGTTTTGTTGTAAAAGATTCCTTGGAAGTACCTCGAATTTCATCCGCACTTACGAAATGTGAATAACTGCCTCATTTTTGCTAATCTTTCATTCTGAGAGTTGAAGCTTTTGTTAAGCAAGCTAAAGAAATTTTGATTTAAAATTTGTAATATCAAAAGAGTGCCAAAAATTTAATAAAAAAAAAACAAACTTCGATTTGAAATTTATAATTTTTTTTTGTGAATTAATATTTGTTATAAGTAACTTGAGGCGACTTAACAGAAAAGATCCGTTCCTGCTAATAACCTATCTTTTATTTTATTTTTTGCCTTGTTACAGATAACAGCTGAATGGCAGTCTGATAAAATGTCTTCTGACATGAAAGTGCGTAGAAAATATTAAATTCCTCGTTCCGAAAGAAACTGACACTTGCACCGAGGCTTTTTATAATTGAATTGTTTGTATTTCTGACAGGAAAGGCAGAATATCGAAACAGAAGATTTAGTTCTTTGAATTATAGTTATCTAAACTATTCATACAAATATAATGAGACCCTGTACGGGATATTGGCTACAGTTATGTAAGTGACACAGTTAAAAAGTACAGGGGCATAAATGTAAAAAATTCAAAATACTATATCCTTTTAGGCGGGAGTTGATAATGGTTCATTTATTTAATATTTTTGGATTGTCATGACTTTTTGTCTAAGATACAGGGCTGGATTTCCATTGTCTTTACCAAGATTTTAATTTGGATTTATCCTTGATTGATTGATACACTTTTTACGGCTTATCAACCTTTTGTAGTTTATTTAAAGCGAGAAAATATTTTTAGAATGTAAAAAGTTTCTTTTGAAGATACTAATTTTTTAGTGATATGAATCTTACTTACTAACCCATAGCTGGGAGAAAAGGTGCATTCATACCATTTCTAAGTGTATTTGCACATGTGAATATAATAAAGCCAACTGAAATTGAATCTCAGTCCTCCAATTAACAGTTCTGAGCCTTTATCCATGACACCCTTGCCACATCCAAGTTTGCAGCACCTGGTATTCCCGAGCGGTCACCCTTTTACGTACTGACCAGGCTTGGCGTTGCTTAACTTCAGTGACTCTACGGGAACCGGTGTTTCAACGTGATATGACCGTAAAAAAGACTTTCCCATTAGTGGATGCCACTCAAGAACACACAGCTGTTAAACTCACATTTGGGCCGGAGCCAGACACATACAAGCATACCTTCACCAAGTGCATTAGTGCGATAGTGAATACCATAGCCAGGGATTTGAATTTGGAACACAGATTGCCTTCTACGCGCCGATAACTTTTACGCTACCAATTCCTTACATATCTCAAGAAATTTGGCCCCAAAGTGTAAAAAAATCCTGGTGTGTCCTCATCTCCAGAATAAACACAGATAAAAATGTGTCTCCATATTTCTAACACTCTCCATAACGTTTTCTCAACACCTTAAAATCCGCTGATGACGGTGGGGTACCATCTACCTGATACACAAAGGTCGTTACAGCCCAACACAAGCTCTTCTCGATTAGAATCAGACTGAGGACAGAAATACAAAAACAAAGCAAAAACAAAACGTCATCGGAAAAGGTCTTTATCAACACTCCCCTCGGTAGTTTGGGGCTGAGAGATTTTTATCAATAAGTCAATGGTGAAAAAAAAAAAAAAATTCTTTGAATTAAGGATAACAGTTAACAACTTTATAAACACTTCTTCCAACTTCTTTCCAATGTAAAACCTGCTACAGACTTGGCCATTTACGTCCGCATTTTGTTACACAAATTATTTTTTATACACACGAGGTCTGATCAAAAAGTATCAGGAGTGTTGTTATACTAACAGCTAAAGTACGCAGAGTGAAGCCGCTTGAAAATTATAGTGCAGGCATACAGTTATAACGTTCTTGCTTGTTTCCGTTGTTTATAGCAGTGCTTGGAAAGAAAGTGTGTAGAGTGTGGTCGTCTCACCACACTATAGAGGATCCATCAGTGGCCATGGTATATGCAGCAGTTTTGGTTAAGTACAACATTCACCAGATCCGACAATCCCCATATTCTTCAGATTTCACTCCATGCGTTCTAAATATCAAATCCTACTTTAAAGGAACATGATTTCAAGACTTCGAAGCAATCCAAGAGAACGCGAGGAGGCAGTTGTTCGCTGTCTCCCAAGGAGTTCCCGGAAGGCTTACATCAATGGAAACGACGCTGAATAAAGTTTGTCTTCAGAAGGCGACTACTTTGAAGGAGATTAAATGTCGAATTAATATGTATTGTAGTTGTCTTTTTAAAGCAATAGTATCGTTACTTTTTGCTCAGACCTCGTAAATGTTGAAAAATCAGTTACCAGTTGATATCTACTGATTAGAAATTGTCGAAATACATAGAATTTACTTTTTTTAAAATTATTTATTCCCAAAGTCTCTTAGTGTTTCTCAAACTTTTAAAGCAACGGCACACATAGGAGAAAATGAAAATATCACGTCACACATTTTTAAAGGGTATACATTTAAATGTAATAAAATAAAACCATACATTTTGAATTGAACAAAGAATGTCGAATACAATTATATGAAAAAAGGCTAATACTCATTTATTCAAATAAGGGAAACTTAATTTTTGTGTTGCTATTCATTGCTTTTCTCTAGTTCTGGTAAAAGAAATATGGAATAATAATAACGGAAAAATTGCAATATGAGCACTGGTAAAAAACGGTTACTGAGACATTAGGTTTGAGAGTTGAGGTAAAGGGAAGTAACTGAGACGGAAGAGACATAGCACGTGGAACTAGAACAATCTACCCCGGGTGGACGAAATAAAAGGTTCGGTTCGAAATTCCAATTATCTGAAGAAGGCCGGAGCATAAAACAGCCGAAACGTTGTGAATATGGCAATGAAGATCGTAGTGCAGGTACATAGTCATAACGTTTTCGGGCGTTTAACAGGTTATCACATCAGTGCGTCGCGGCACGACAATTGAGAATCACTGCTCTGAAAGATAAAGCTCAAAGCATATGTGTAAATAAATATATAAAGTTGGCTGTTTGTCCTGTGTGGACAAATATTGGTTAATTTGCAGTTTAAGCCCCATACAACAATTGTAATTAAAATTTCCCGAAAATTTCCATTTCGGTGTCAATTTACACGCTTATTTCGAAAATAACAGTAAAAGTTTGCGGAAATCTACCGTTTTGGAGTTATCGACAATAAAAGTTCGGATACATTCGCGTCGCGGCTGCAGCATGGTTGCCATTACTAGCGTTGTGTACGTACGTTTGCCTCAAGTAATCATGCGAGGAAGCTTCACTCGTCTTGATTATTGCGCAAACGTTGCGTAAAATTTAAAATGAGCATGATTATAAAATACAAAAAGAAGAAAAAATGCTAGAAAAGGAAGTCATAACAAGAAGAAGAAATCTAAAGTTCAATTTTTTTTTTAATTTGGGGTTTTAAAAAGCATGAATATTTACAAAAACAAAAAAAAAAACTAACCCTGCCAAAGGACTTAATAATACCGTAAACAATTTTAAGCAATTTTATTTAAGCATGATTATTTACAAAATAGCAATGAAAATTACGGAAAGTCTATCTTTTAAAATTTATTTTATTATTAAAACAAGAATTCATTATTATTACAGCTTCACTATAAAAACAACACATGTCATTGCTTTTCTAAATAACTTAAACAATTTTTTTAAAAATCAATAAAATCTTCATTTTCAAAAGATAAAGACTCCTTTTGGTTTTGCGCAATAATTGAGACGATTAAGATGGAGATCAGTAAAAAAGCCGTTAACGAAGTAAGCTTCCGCGACTACTTGAGGCAATCGTATATCAACTACGCCACTAATGACGATATGAACCCGACGCGAATGAGTCCGAACAATTAATGCTGATAACACTAAAACGGTAGATTTCCGCAAGCTTTTACTGTTATTTTATAAATAATCATGTAAATTTACACCCAAATGAAAATTTTCAGGAAATTTTAATTACAATTAGTGTGCGGGGCTTAAACTGCAAATTAACCTAAAATATTAATGAAAGAAAGAATAAAGATATTCAAAGAAAGCCATTTCTGTCCTGAAAAAAGTGACTACCTTAGCAAATAGCAGGAAACGAATCAGAGCAAACTATACAACGAAGTTAATAAAGTTGCCCTTTTTTAATAGTATAATTTGAAAATCAAATGAACATAATAATTTTTTAATATTATAATATGATGCATGTGAAATAAACTATAACCCCAATCTTTTTAGCCTGTCGAACGTCATTAATGTTTAAAATTTCGCTATTATAAAGGAAAATGTCGTAAACAAATGACTTTATAAAGTAGAAGAATGTACGAACGGAACTTGTTCCGGGTAACGCCGGTTATCCTTTCTGGTTATAATATAAATACTCCAATCAGAAAGTGAACAGATACTGAAGTTAACAACCGTAGTTGGCGGCTTTTAAATGAGTCATAAGCCGAATAATATTTTCGGAGTATTTTTAAAAAAGTACTATATTCAATATACCGTAATATGGTAATATTTTAATTCCGAAGAAATGACTAAGATATTACTGAAATATTTTCACAAGAGTAAAGTCTTTTGAAAGAGATCCGGAACTTCGTTAAGTCACGTGCTCTTTTCTTTGTCATAATCAAAATGGAGACTGTCACGTCTATGAGAGGCTATAAGGATCAATACGGCGTTATTCGCCAAATTCTTTGCTAGAATTATCAACCATGGCAAAAACTCGAATGTTAAGATGTCTTAGAATGAAAGGAAAATAAGTCCGATTGTATAACGAGTGGAAAAGCTGTAATGTTCTTCGAAAACTGATAATGATGGTTCAAGAACAATACAGGTTAAAAGAGGCATCGATCCGTATGTTTGAAATGGGAAGCGAAACAAGAAGCTTGGAAGAAATTGCGATATGTCAATGAAATGTCTTTGATATTCAATGAATTCTCTTAAATGGGGGAAAAAAAAGGTATAAAGATCATACAAGTTGTGTATGGCTTTTTCTCTCTACGTCAGTAAACGTCGAATTCTTTTGATCTTGAATCTGGAAAGCAGTTTTTTTTTTTAAGTTTTTGTTATTTTTTTCACCAAGTAGCGGCACTGAGTATTAGAGAATATGATAGAAAAATAACACTATTAAGGAAGAGGGAACAATAAAAGAACAAGAATTATGAAGACAGAAGATAACGATTAACATTGTATTTAAATTTCTGTAGATCAAAGGCTAGAAAGAGAATTCCACAAGTGAGAAAGAAGAAAGAACTTACGATTATATGTCTCCATTTCAACTGTAAAATAATGAGACCTTGCTGCCAATCTTGTACTGAGCTTAAATTTAAAAAAAAAGTCTAGGTACCATAGAGGAAAGTTCACCAGGAAAATTATTGCGAAAGTATTTATAGACAAGATACCGGGAAGCTACGTTACTACATTGGGAAAGGGATTGAAGCCGAGAGACCAAGTCAGGACCAATAACATTGCAAATTCTTCTTTGGGTTTTATCAAAGGATCTCTAAATATATAGCAGGAGAACCAGACTATATGTGGCGACAATATTCAAGGACGAATGGTAGATTTATGGAAGATAGATTCTTGTGAGAAAAATTGTCTAGGACGACACAGTGAATCAACTTTCCTAGCAGCGGACCTAGCCATCGATTCAATATAATCTTTTCACTTCATGTCAACGGAAAATGTTAGTCTGAGAAGGTGCAATGAGTCACTCTCCTGGTGGCTAGCATCAGCCATATGCTGATAGAAGGCAGGAAAGGCTCTCTCAAACGATTAAAAGAGGGTGGTTATATTTTGGAGGCGTTAAAATTAACAAGCTATTCTTTGCCCCAGTTAACAACAGGATGTAGTTGTGAAATAGCATTTCCTAAAGAAATAGCCAACCCATAAACATTTTCGGCCTTAATCGAATTACGCCCGAAAAAAAGCAAGTCAATTTTGATTTTATTTTATTTCCACTTTTATTTAACCCTGGAACACTGACCATCAATTAAAGTTATACTATAGAATCGCCAATGTTTGTCTACTCACACCCGTTTAAAATAGACTCTTCTATAAGAATTAGCTTTGACCAATCAACACCACACATTGCGAAACTCGGCTTGTTATTGGTCGAGACGACCCTAGAATGTGTATCCATGGTCAAAAATCTGCTTTCCCGCCAGGCTGCTGGGAGCCAACTTTGATTTCCCAAATCAAATAAAAGGACGAATTCCAGTCCAATTCACCAGTTAGACCTCCACACCTAGAGGGAAACCTATCAACTCCACACCAGTCAAAACTCTGACTTTGCCGCGCAAGAAAAATATTCTCTGACTCAACAATCCACAAACACACTCTATCTCTCTCTAGAACATTTCTCAAACTTCACTTACTACACATTCAAAGTGATATTTCTCGCTACATAACAAGTATCAGTAACTAACGATCTATTTTTCATCAAGCAGATAAAGGTACGCAAATTTGAACAGCTTTAAATATTTGTATAAACACACTTACGTACATACACTAACGATTCAACCTCAACACCGAACATTTTTGTACGTGATCAAACAAACAGTTTAATTCTGTGAACAAACCTAATCAATACCTGCAAACGCACCCAAACATTCACAATAACACAATACACAATTAGATACATTAATCCTCATTTATCCATCAAATCTTAAAGCCACTGTGTATTAAATTGTATATAAATTGATGTTATTATTATGCATTCAACTTTTGTCCTGTTTTTTCAACTTTATTTGCATGATTTGTTCCAAGTATTTGTTCAAAATAATTGTTGTGGACGAATGTTGTAGATCACGACCTTGAAATTCCTTCTGATCAATTTAAACACAATCACCACTCTGCAACAATACCACGACTAACCATGGGTATATCATACCCGATTTTGAAAATATAAAAAAAGAAAAAAAAAATTAAATATAAATCTTTATTTGAAATATTTTACATGGAGGCACTTTAAACTTTGTGAGTTAACATTAATAGGAACTGAAAAACATATTATTCAGGTAAGAAAATCAGGTACTGAAAATTGTAAGTAAAAAGAGGAAAATTTGCGCTGGGTATATTATACCCATGGTTAGTGTTTTAGGTTTAACTGAGCGGTTCTTAATTAAAAATAGTTTAAATGACAGAAGTCGAAATTTTTTGTTAGACGCAAACAAGTTTGAAAAAAGACGACCATTACAAACTTAAATTTAAAAGATTCAAGATGCCTCCTTTTCAGATCGGATGCCGCAGTTTTGGAATGAAAAACTATTTTACAAAAGAAAGTTTAAACTTCTTTGGGTAAAGAAAATAGAAAAAAAAAAGAAAGTAAAACATTAAAAAAATTCTTTCAAAATCTGTAAGCAAAGACAGCGTATCTATTTGATTGTAGCAATTATATGCTAAACGACACAAATAAATCACAACGTGTAATTTTGGTGAAGTGTCTGCTTTGCTTAAGCGGTAAGGATCTGTTTGTGTCTAAACCAACTCTGACCCAGAGTGATTGTCTGATAAACATTTCTTGCCAGTACTTTGTGAATATTTAGAAATGTAATTACAAATATCTTGATAAGTTTTCTTTCATCTATTTTTCTTAGAACTTTTTTTTGGTTGATCGATTCAATTATAAGACAGTCACTTATTTCAAATAACATTGTTATTCACCAGCTTAGCTTCTATAGCGTTACCAAATTAGTTCATGGGGAGATAATACAGTGTACTGCTATCTATCTATCTATCTATCTATCTATCTATCTATCTATCTATCTATCTATTTCATTCTGTTCATTTATATCTCTGTATATCTCCCTGCTAATTTCTACGTATTTATCTTTTAAAACACATCCATTCACGTAGCATTCTACGTATGTGGCGACAGTGTTTCCAATATTTAACTTTGGCTAGGAAAGGTGGGAGTAAAGACAATGCGTGAACACAATGCAATTTATACGAGGGTCATTCGGTAAATAAGGTGAATTTTTCAGTATAAGGACTTCTAATACAGATAGAAGCTTACTTATTTTAATTTTTTTTGTTTTACTTCTTTTTCACATGGATTTCATTTCTTTTGCAGATTAAAAAAAACAAACTTTGAGAGTTTTGGCGATTAACAAAGATGGCCGACCAAGAAGCATGCTCCAGGATTGAACAGCAGTCGGTTATCAAGTTTTTGGTTGCTGAAGGGTGCAAAACAGTTGAAATTCATAGGAGAATGTCAACTGTGTATGGTGCCACATGTTTCAGCCAAACAAATGTCTACAAGTGGGCTAAATTGTTTAAAGAAGGACGGAGCAGTGTTGAGGATGAAGACAGGCCTGGGAGGCCTACAGAAGTGAGGTCCCCTGAGGTGATCGAATCAGTCAATGACCTCATTCAGTCTGACAGAAGAACTACTGTGAACTGCTGAGGCAGGTCAAGAAAGACATAAAGAACAAACGCAGGGGTCATCAGTCAGAAGGAGTCATCTTGCATCATGACAACGCAAGGCCTCACACCGCAGCCTAAACGGTGCAGACCATCAACGAGCTGGGCTGGGAACTGCTCCTTCATCCCCCTTACAACCCAGACCTTGCCCCTTCAGACTTTCACCTGTTTGATCCCTTGAAAGCGTTCACGAGAGGCACGAAGTTTAAAAGTGACGATGAAGTCAAAAGTGTTGTGAGTGACTGGCTGAGACATTAGTCCAAAGATTTTTACGCTGAGGGAATACGGAAGCTTGTGCACAGATGGGAAAAGTGTGTGACAGTGCTGGGAGACTACGTTGAAAAAAAAAAGCAAGCTTCTATCTGTATTAGAAGTCCTTATACCGAAAAATTCACCTTATTTATTGAATGACCCTCGTATTTGACGTAAATAGTACATAGTATAAAATACAAAACTGAACGGTTTGATTTCAAAACATAAATGAATTTATGAATTTATTAGTGTTTGGTGTACAAGCATGAGAGTTGAACGTGTGATAGAGTTATGTCTCTTAGATTTGGAAATATTTGTATTTGAGCTCATAAAGTGAAAGTAATTATTAAACTGTAGTTTAGAAGGATAAAATTTCTTTAGCATGTTTGGAATTGTGAGTTGTAAAGTTGGTAAAAGTTCAGAAGAGATTTCAGAGTTCGTACTTGCGTGAATGTTGGTAATGGTCTTTAAAGTCTGACTACATTAGTTAAGACGGGAGTTCTTGAATATTACATCTTGGCAGCAAGGAATGAGACGCGAGAGAGAGTGAGAATCACTCATGTTTTTGTTTATATATGATCGTGAATCACGTGGGAGGCTCAGAACGAAAACACGGGAAATTTTATTCCGCGCGTGCAGGATATCTGATTGGTCGAAACTGACCAATCAGCGAGCTAGTTTTGAGTAGATTAACCAATGAATGCTTGTTATATATTTTGTAAGATGGTGATGGTGAAAATTACAACAGGAATAGTGCATTTCCTAGCAGGGGTTAATTGGCCTGTTGTGGAAGATTCCACACGCACATATTTGTATCTATCTCACTCTGTTCATTTCTCTCTCTCTATATATATATCTATCTCAAACTGTTCATTTCTCTCTCTCTCTATCTCTGTTTATTTCTCTCTCTCTCACTCTGTTCATTTTTCTCTCTCACTCTGTTAATTTCTCTCTCTCTGTTCATTTTTCTCTCTCTCTCTCTATCTATCTCACTCTGTTCATTTCTCTCTCACACACTGCTCATTTCTCTCTCTCTCTCTCTCTATCTATCTATCTCTCTATCTCACTCTGTTCATTTCTCTATCTATCTCACTCTGTTCATTTCTCTCTCTCTCTCTTTTACTCTGTTCATCTCTCTCTCTCTCTATATATATATATATATATATATTTTGAACAATAAAAATTAAAAAATTAAAATCCTCAGACACACTGGGTTGTAGATTAATATTCTTTCGTTTTTTTATTATTATTCCATTTAGATTCCTCGACTAGTTTCGGCCGAAATGGCCATCATCGGGAGGAGAAATATTTCTGCTTGCTGCTAGCACTAAACTACAGAAATGATATATATATATATAATCCTGTCGTTCCTCAATCTCAAGTACGCAACCATTGCCCAGAATCAGCCAATAAAAATGGCTACAAGCAACATGACCACAAAGTACTTCCAGATTCACCTTCAGTCCAAAGCTCAAAAATTCGCCATCTCCACACTCTATTGCAAAATATACATGCAACTCTGGCCCTTTTGGGTCGGCGAGGTGAGCCTCCACTACACTCTCCCCTGATCGCTTGATCACAGCTGATGCATCTCGGGCAAGTCTCTTCTGTTGGGTACTCCTTCAAAGAGGAACAACGCGAGTCTCATTCTCAGAAGAACTACTGCCTGGAGAGTCATCATATGCTCTCGTTTCAGGCTCTGAACTGTTTGGTTGTAAAGGAAAGGAAGAAACAAGGGTTAATCTTCAACATTTGATGGCTTTGAAGCATATTTTATATGAAATTTATCTGATATTCAGGCTGGTAAATATACTTAATCATGTTTATTATAAACAGACCATTTACTTAAATAATTGTATCTTTAAAAATAGCGTGTAAACAGAATATGTATGTATGCATATATATGCACTTTTTATTGAAAACGACCGACAAGGTGCTTCTATTTAGTTTTTTATACAATTTCTCATGCGATCTAATATTTTTTTCTTTTCAGATGATAAATTATATAAAAACTGTCCGAATGTTCTTTTTATCCGAGCGCTTTCGGAGATACATTTAGACATTTTCAAGGATTATATTTTAACTTGTCTGTCGTTTTCAATGAAATGTGAATGAATGAAGGATAGCTGCCTAAATACACAAATATATATATATATATATATATATATATATATATATATATATATATATATATATATATATATATATATATATATATATATATATATATAGCGAGACTCTTCGCAAGCCGAATTGAGTCACTCTCGGTCACTGGGCATGTTTCCAAAACATAAATACGCTAAAAATCCACCTTCATCCCGACCGTGCGCCGACATCTTAGTGGTAGAATATCCGCCTGATACCAATTCAGTCGGGTTTCAATCCTAGCTAGAAGCAACCGGATGTCTAGCCGCACAGATGAGCTGCGAAACAGTCTGTCTGTGGATGACATTTTATATATATATATATATGTGTCTGTGATTCTGTTTTTTCGTTATAGTATATTATTGGTTATAAAATATAGTAAGATTCTAATGGTTACAGTCATGTTCTTGATAAGTATTTATTCTAGAATTCTCCCTGAGGAATCTGAACGCTTCAATGCCTGATCTAGGTTTAATATCTGAATTATTCGGAAGCAGACATAATTTAAATAAACTAAAATCACGCATGTACAAGATTAATTGACATAGCTGAGAGAGTTGTCTTTTATCTATTAGGGAATAGCGATAAACCGATGATGGATTTAAAACCAGCAAACCCGAGCAATGGTATGGATTATCAATCTGTTTTTTTGTTAATTTTTTTTCCATAGCAAATACATCTTTATCAGCGGCCCGATGTCATTTTTACGGGAACTATGCACAAAATATTGATCTTTTGCATATAACGTTTTGGCTTTAATATTAAATTAGTTTTTCGAAGGTTGATTCAAGTTGTTAACTACTTGGATGGGTCAGGAATTTTGAAATCTTCTGGGAAATTAACTTTTTTGCCACCTATTTGATTTTCTTGCTCAATTCCTTTTTTAAGTAAAGATGAAATCAATTGACATTAGAATCATTTTATTTTTTATGCGCTGACGTACGTTAATGGGGTCTGAAAGTGTGCTTGAATGTTCATCAGATTCTATATGCGGAACTAATCTGCATTAAGATTGAGTATTTTTGTATGAAAGTGAACACTCTGTTGTGTATAGTGTAGTGCCAATGCATTAATCAATGAATTACTAATTTACTTTCTGGACGAAGTAAAATCTGTCCGTATTTCTGGGATGAGCTATTTTAATTATTTACACCATTCTGACTGTTGTCCCCATCGTTATTGTCATATTCATGACGTTCCGGCCGTTGTACGATCTGGCCTTCTTCAGATGATATGCGTTGGAATATCGAACCGAATGCTTTATTTAGAATTGTTTTAATTATAAGTGACATGACTTTTTTTTGGATATCTCAGTTTCAGTCAACTCATCAAGTTTATGTTTCAAAATTTTGTGCGGTCAGGTACTCACCATACTTTGGGTGAAGCTCCTGGAGAATTGAGTTATCAGTCTACAGTAATGAAATTTTATATTACTTTCCTTTTTTTGCATTTATTTACAGGGTACCATATCAAAAATGTACACACTGTCAATTTGAATATTTATAAAGGTGCATTTAATTTAATTTAACATTTAATTGAAATACACGCTATACAAATCGCTGGTAGTCTCCTATATGGATGTGAGACGTGGACACTGTTGACAGAAACAGAGAGAAGGATCCAAGCGTTTGAGAACAAATGCATGAGAAAATTTCTTGGCATTTTCTATTGGGAACAAAAAAACAATGAGTTTGTGCAGAAAAGGGTTGGAAGTTTTGTGGGACATCAGGAACATCTTTTCGTCACAGTCAAACAGAGAAAAATGGCGCGGTTTGGACACATTACTAGTCACGGTAGCCTATGCAAGACCATCATGCAAGGCACAATTGAAGGTGGATTTAGGAGGAGGGTGCTAACTCAAAAACTGGTTGGACAATGTCAAACAATGGACAGGTATTACTGTACCAGAATTGCTGACAGACCATTGTGGAAAAGAGTTAGTGTAGCTTCTCTATTAGGGTCCCTCCTTACGATTACAAAAGTCAAGGGGATGGTGATGATGATGATGATGATGATGATTAACATTTAATTTAAACCATTAATCTTATTTGTAAGACAATAAACATTAATATTTTTTTAATTAATCCTATTTGTAATTCAATTATTGTCATTTAAAGAGTGAATACATTTTTGAGAGACCCTGTATATATATATATATATATATATATATATATATATATATATATATATATATATATATATATATATATATATATAAAATATAAATTCCTAAATAATAAAAATCTATTAAACAATAGACATGAGTTAACGGTTTTTTGCCGACATCATCAAATTCACGCATTGAACAACTTAGCTTAAAAACTAACATACAATAAATTAACTTTTATAATCCATGGCCCCAATAAAAGTTTTAACACCCTACAAAAAATGATAGCCCTTTATGAAGTCGTCAAATAACAAATGTTTTTATATACACAAAACCCTTTCATAAAGAAATAAAACAAAAAAATAAATTAATCTTCATAGACAAGTTAACCTGACTGATTGAAAACATCTTCCGCTTTAAATTTAGACACCCCCACCTTACCCTGACTTGACATCTATGAAAGTAACTCTATGTTGATACATATCATTAGCAGACAACACCCCTACCTATTTCAAATATCCACGATGGCTGTCACCATGGGAATTTTTGATTCCCATATAAAACACGTAAATTTCAGAAATAAGTTATTCTAAAAAAAATTTCGCTTGAAGATGAAACAGAGCTCACTTTAGCTCAATTTAATTCTAATAATTATATTGAAGTTTTCGGCTCTTGTTTTTGAAACATGATACTTCTTATGTAGCGTGTTGGAATCATATTTTTAAATATATAATTATATTTATGCTCTACTTTTGTATCGAGCACTATTTTTTAAAAAAATGATAACTAATATACTAAAGAACCTTGGATTACTAACCTAACCCATTCTTTCCTATTTTCTATATATTTTCACACACACACACACACTATATATATATATATATATATATATATATATATATATATATATATATATATATATATATATATATATATACATACATACATACATAGGAAGAAATATCGTTTTACGGTGTGCTATATTTATGGGATAAAAGGCTCAATATCAGATATAGAGCATATGTAAATATAAAAGTGAACATTGAAGTCAACACTCAGAGGCGACAGGCTGTTTCATACTAGATACAATCGTCAGGCCGTGAATGTTGGATTTTTCCTCGACTATTTGTATATATGGGTCATACAGGTTTTGTGGACGGCGTATTTTCTGGTTGGGATCATATTAGCAAAAACCCGATTTCTGTCTGAATCCGCGCTGTGCGAAACCTTTTATGAAAAAAAATCATACATACACACACACACATATATATATATATATATATATATATATATATATATATATATATATATATATATATATATATATATATGTCTGTATATGTGTGTGTGTTATTGGCTTCGTAAACCAATACTTAAGAAGACGTACTTTTAGTGTAGGCTAGCAGATGATTGATGAAACCAGTTTAGCCGGGCAGAAAAAAATTGAGAAATATTTGAATTCACTGAAGATGACGGTATTTGATGAATGCTTATATCTCTCCATTGACAATGATTTATCTCAATGTGGCCCGTGGACAGTTTATAGGGTAATGGGATCAGTTTAGTGTAGAAGGGCATGTTTTTTTTACTGGATATGTCACGCTATTGTGGTTAATCATTATTCCTAGCAAATATCTACGATATATGTGCACAAACAGTAATGACCTGGAGAAGGAGGACCTCCAGCCTCCGTCTATTTTGCCCGAGACACGTTACCCCGATCATGGGACTGATGGTGATGCTGCTGCTGCTGATGAAGATTTTCAGGGTTAGAGCGCGATTTAGACAGTCTTGAAGATAAAATAATGAGTTCGATTCTAATTGGATAGACCTAGTCTATATCGCTGTGAGAAGATCTTGCTTTTAAAAATATGGCTGAGAAGTAATTAAAGAAATTAAATTTAAAGAAAAAGACTTATTGTTGCATCAATTTGAAGCACCGGTTCACGTATGATCATCAAAGAAGGGTATAAAAAACTGGACACTTAGATCAACATCGAGTGGCGACGGTGCGAGTCATGTTTGAACACATTCTTCAGGCCTGAAGATGGCGTTGAAACATGAAACCGATTGTCACCGGTAGTGTTGATCTCAGTGTCCAGTTTTATATTTACATACGTCCTATACCTGTAATGGAGCATTTTTACCCATAAATATAGCATACCTTAAAAGTATATTATTATAATATTCATATTCATATAATGATGGACTCTCCTGTCGTTTTCGACGTATGAGTCTTTCAGTTCAATTTTTTTTCTGTAATTTTGTTGAGTGTAGGTTGCTTTTTTTAAATGGCTATGTTTTTTAAGAAATGCTTAATAGAACTACGATCAGAAAGGTGACAGGTAAGTCTACGGGAGAGCGTGGTTGTAGTAAAACCAACGTATGTAGAAGGTATATTATCTCATCCGAATAATAAACACGCTACATATATTGGTTTTACAAAATTAAATTTCAAACTAGTCACAGCACATTACATTGCATCTAGACATTTGTTCTGTTGTAATACTTGGTTCTATCGTGTAGTATGACGTCATATAACCGCATTTGAACTTACGATCTGCTATTTCGCAACCGTTATCGCCGCATAGCAATTTTATGTCAAAAAAACAAAATATCACTTTTGACTGTGGATGTCTTTGTTTCATGTCTGTAGGGCCACTCTAGGGATGACTTGTGTTAGTCGAGGGCTTGGGACTAATTTAATAAAAACAATATCCAAATATTAGACAATTTTTGCCTTTCTTTTCAACCGAAATTAAAGCAAACATTCAAACATTAGACCTAAATACCTTTAAACAAGATGAGATCTCGAACAAGTACAACAATACGAAATAGACCCAAAGGCAAAACCCTACCAACCCAGTAAAGTTCTCAACGCCCAAATTACATAGACAGAGCAAAAGACGCTTTACAACGTTAATTCCTATGAAAGTATAGCCCTAGTCGTAACCCGAGTTTCTAGCTTACGCGATCTTCAGACGCCTTGAACACAAATGAAAGGAGGGTAGCGACCAGCTTTATATAGCCTATGACCGTAAAGCACGTAACTTGAAGCCTCACCGGAATAACAACACCCTCTCAGTGGAAAAAGAAGATAAGCAAAAAACAAATAAAAAAAAAAACAAACCCCGTGTTGGTCTTAATTACTAATGGCTCTAAAGTACGTAGTTTACGGTCAAGGTTTATATAAAACTGTTTCCACACTCGTTTCATTAGTATTTGAAGATTACGTGAGCGTGAAACTCGGTTTTCATGCACATAATAAGGGGAATGAATATATATATATATATATATATATATATATATATATATATATATATATATATATTACTTATTCTGTTTTCTGTTATAATATATTATTGGTTATAAAACATGGTGGCATTCCAATGGTTATAGGATTGATGGTCTTCTTAAGGCGCATGATTTCTGCTTTCCCTTCACCCCCGAAGACATTTTATCTTCGTTCCATCCGTTCGAAGTGCCGTGCTAAATGGAAAATCTCAACGTAAAATATCTGGCTAATTTCATTCTCGATTTCTTTTCTTATTTTTCTTCATCATATAATTCATTCATTTCACGGTACACCTTTTAAAATTTTTTTATTTTGACTTCTGTTGAACATATAATGGTTTGTGGTGCAATTTGTTACGATTTTTTTTTTTTTGTAATGGCGGGGTAGTAAAAAGAAACGAGATTATTGAAGTCTTTGACAAAAATTTGCTCTCCAAAAGTTGAAGGCAGAAATGATTCATGTTTTGCACCGGGCAAATCAATTGTAAGTCACTTTACCTGAGAAGAATAGCTTAAAGTTTTAGTTTTTGAATTTTACCTTTTTTTTTTTTTTTTTTTTTTTTTTAAACATTTCCTTTTCTTTATTCTTTGTCATCATTTTACATTCTGTCTTTTTTTTTTTTTTTTTCACATTCAATATTTCGGATTTGATAAAATCTTTCTTTCTTCGTTAATTTCCTTCTTTACGTTCAGTATTTCGTCTTTATGTTCGACATTTAGTCCAACATTTATTTTCCTTTTTTCTTTATTTCGTTCGTTCGTTCGTTCTTTCTTTCTTTCTTTCTTTCTTTCTTTCTTTCTTTCTTTTCGTTATTTCGTAATTTATTAATTTTCTTTCTTTGTTTCTTTCTTCTTATCTTTGTTTCTTTGTTTCTTTCTTTCTATTCGTTAATTCGTCATTTATTAATTTTCTTTCTTTCTTTCTTTCTTTCTTTCTTTCTTTCTTTTCGTTATTTCGTCATTTATTAATTTTCTTTCTTTCTTTTTGACACCAGTCAGTTTGTCCTCTATCAATCCTTCTTTCTTTCTTCGTTAATTTCCTTCTTTACTTTCGCTTTTTCGTCTGTATTAATTTTCATCTTTCTCTCTGTTTTTCATTCTTAAATTTTTCTCTCCCCCACCCATTTATTATACCCTTTCATAAAATGATATCTTTAAATCGAAAGGTCTTTTGTGTCAGTCGATTTATCCAATTATTACGACGCTATCCACGCAAACAAAATCTTTGTGGTTATTTAGACTCAGAAGTTCAAAAGGGAGACAAGCACAGTAAAGTCTCCAATGTCACTGCCGGCCACAGAAGATTTTATTAAAAAACAAGTGAAAGACTTTCGTTCACACTCAAATATCAACAGTGGCCAAATAACATTGTTTTCTTCTTTTTTTTTAATGCAGCACAAACGATCTTATCTGAGTTATCAATTGGATAATTCAGTCTATAATCTTGTCAACTTGAAGAATGAATATATTTACAATAGCAGAGAAAGATGAAAGAGAAAAATGATTGTTTTAATTCCAAGGTGTATTGAGAGACACCTGATGTCTATTTTAGATTCTATATCAATGTTAAATGTGTATTACTAAGAATCTGTTTCGAATCAATGATTTTTACTATTCTATTTATTATTTGGAAATGGTGAAGAATGTGTCACATAATTCTTTTTCAAAACGTCAAAAACGAGAAGATACGAGATGATCTGCGTGATTTGTGAAAAAAAAAAAGAAGATTTTCTAAGCGAATCGAACTCACTATTCAGTCGTAATTCAATTAAAGAAACAAGTTTCCTAACCATTACCCCAAAATAGTGATTTTCCAAGCGTAGCTTAGATGCGGCACAAAAAGTATGGGTACTCAATCAGGATCGAACTTATTACTCAGCCGTAATTGAATTAGCGAGACAGGCTTGCTAATCATTACACCGACTTGAGATTACCCTACGAGATCCTTTGAATCAACCATTAACAACCATAAAGCTGCAATTAAGTCAGTATCGAGGATTACTTACACACTTTGTCATTCATTCCATCGGTTTTAAATGCTCGGTGTTAGAAAAACTTAGTATAAACATTATAAACAGGATGCTATTAAAACTATAATTTATCGGAACATATCATATAAAGATCATAAACACTTTAGATTTACCAATTACGAAAAAAGTTCAAAACATCTAACGTAATTATTGCTAATAACCGTTGCCTCAAGCCTCGCCTCATTTAAATACAATGTAGTTTATCAATGATCATTCCATTGCATATCCAATATCAACAACAAACATACAGTATTACATTTTTACATCGGTTACACATGTACCACAATCTCTTGTCAATTGAATTATTACTTGTTGAAACATCATAAGATTCGTGCGCACATAGAAGAGCATATTTTGAACAATCAAAATAGAACAACGGACATATGACAAATATTAGTGGATAAATACCAAAATACTATGAATATATAATATAGAGAACCAGATGTAAAGAAAACTGAAAATCCTTGTTAAAGCCACAGTAAAATATCCTTCATCAAAAGAGTCAGTATCTTGGAGTGTGTATAAAATATTTAATACATAAAAAAAAAAAAAGAAATTTATATTGGAAACATTTTATAAAATTATTTTTGTGTGATTTCGTTACTTTTAACATGACGTGATATTGAGCTTTGATTCAAACATTAATCTCTCTATAAAATAGCAGAATGTGGCCAACGAATCTTACCCACAACACTGCAAGCACATTATTCTTGATAATGATTGAGACGGTCGAAAATACTTGAACAAAAACAAACTGGCCAATTTATCCAAAATTTCAATCTTCTTACTTAGTGTGGACGAGTACTCCAACTAGTTTTTTTCTCTCTCTCTTTATTAAAAACAAAGTAACTATTAGCAACAAACAAAATGTCCTTAGAAATTAGAAGAATTTAGAAAACTCTATCGTATTCATATAGTCAACTGAAAATTACGTCAAGTACTGTGATGTGTGGAAATATTGTTTTTATTGTTGTGTTGACTAATTCAACCATTTCCTTTGATTTCTTGATACAGTTGTGTACGTTTGCTTGGGAGAGTAGTAATTCCATTAGGAAAGGTGATATTGAGAAAAAAAAAACTGGGTGTAGATTAATATTTGGATAATATTCAATGACGGCACTCTCTGATTTTTCCTTCTGAATGAATTATTTTCTTTTTTTATGAGTGTAATATTTTAAATTCAAAATTGTAGTTGAATTTATTTCTATAAATGACTAATGCATTAGTTAAGTTGTTTTTTGTGAGGTCTCTTTTGTGCTCATAGATGCGTTTTTAAACATTTTCTTGTTTCTCCAATATATTGGGAGGAAACAGTTTTGACAATTTATTTCTGCTTCAGAAATATTATTATTATTAGTGTTTGAGGATCTGAGTATATCCATAATGGTTTTGGAAGTGTTTGTGATTATTTTAAGATTATTTAGATGTGATTCTATATATAGATATTCTACTCAACCCACTCTAAAATTAAATCTGGAATTATTATAGGTTTCTATCTGAGAGCATTAAGAATCTGCAGCCCCCAATATTTACCTAAAGAAGAAACATACACAGAAAGCACATTCAAACCCCTACAATACCTATATAATTTCATCCACAAGGCAAGAAGAAAGGCATACAAAATATACAACCGAAACAATAATAATAACATAATCCGCAATAATAAATTACATGAAAACAGATGCGTACGACTATCGACCAACTCTGTGACGTCCACTATCCAGCACAACCTATCCCTCCTATCCCTTGTAGCTCTCAATAAGTTTCGTCCCTCTGCCACATCCCCAGACCACGTTCAGTCATCCACTTGCTTATGCTCGATAGGTATGTCATGCATTGCTTCCCTTGTCTCTCTTTCCCTCTATTCGACCTGTGAGTATCAGATTCTCCAGGCCCTCCTTTCTCATTACGTGTCCCAGAGATTTCATCCGCCTCTTCCTGATATTAAGTATAAGCTTCTTTTTTGTTTGCATCCTCTTCAAAACCTCACCGTTGCTCACACGCTCGGTCTATGATATCCTCAGCATCCTTCTGTAGAACCATATTTCCGTTGCCTCGTGTCTCTTCTTCATCTTTGAGGAGACCGTTCAACATTCGCTGCCGTATAGGAGGACAGATATCAAATAGCAACTCAGTATTCTTTTCTTTGTTATCAAAGAAATCCTCCTGTCTCGCAATACTCTGCCCAGCTTTTGGAATGTGTCCTTGGCTATCCCAATATGTCTTCGGATCTCAGTGTTGCACTTACAGTCCTCCGTCAAAACACTTCCCAAATATTTAAACTTCCGCACCTGCTTGATTTTAGTGTCCCCGACTTGGAAATCGTCCATTTACTGATGACCGTGCTTTCTATCCAATTGTAGTTTATGCTTAGTCCTTTCTTCTCGCTCTCCTTCGCTATCTTCTGGAGGAGGTTTTGTAGTTTCTTTTCCGCTATTAGTACTGTGTCATCTTCGTATCCTATGTTGGTAAGACTGTGGCCGCCAATGCTGAACTAAATGTGTAGAAAAATATAATAATTGTACGACTGAAATGTCCACATGACAATACAGTGATTAAACAAACGCTGACCATATTGACAAAAACAAATGAAAACTGTAGAATTTTAATTACCTCACTGATATTTTTGGCTATAATTTATTTTCCTATTTTGCAATTATTTCGCAATTTCCTCCTTTCATTCTTTTAAAAATAATTTTACTTTTCCTGAAGCGTTTTTGCAATTGCTCATTTTAAAAAACAGCGAAGCAAACATTGATAAGCATTCAGGCGAGAGTTTCTTCTATTAAATCCCTTATGACATGAAAAACGAAGGTAATTTACAAGTAATCTTATTAATAAATAAAAATATAAAAAAATGTCAAAAAAAAAAAAAATCCCACATACTGTTCTACCGTAAAGAAATAAGTTTATACTAAAACATATAACACCTACAATAAATCATCTACAAACTATATATCCAGAAAACATTACTCTGAAAGTATAAAACTATGAACAAAATATATGTAGTTGGAGGCATAAAAGTGTGTACAAAATATTTAGATTTCGGCATTAAATAGCCCATAGAGGTGTTGATATGTCGCTAAATAGAAACTGCCAAAGCAAGCCTCTGCTAATCATGCTTCCTACTGACGATTTCTTCAGAAGATGGATTGTCAATTTAGAAAAATTCAATTAATTACAGAAAAAAATGACAAAGAATACGATATTCATTCGATTCGCATATTTGTTTTTTTGGAACAAAATGGATTCACATTAAGTGAAAGTTTTAAAAAAAATCATCCTATTATAGCGGATTACTAATGGCAATTTAGAAAGCAATATGTCGCTTAAAAACGCTTTATGATATTTCAAAAAAGGCTTTCCAGGAACGTAAATGCCATTTCATAGAATTTAAAAGATAAATGCCAAAATTGGAAGCCCTGAAAACTGTTAAAGAAGAACAAAAGAGCCGGAAATATAAAATGGTTTCGATCTAAAAATTAAAATCACGCAAGGGAATACTGGTGTTTAAAAAGATATTAAACATTTAATGATGTTTTAAAGACATTAGAGAAACATTTTAGCAAAATACGGTTACGGTCCGGTTCCTTGTACTACGGTGATAGTCCAAGGTAGAACTCGAACACGGATATGGAATAACACAGATATATTACAAACAGGAATATATACAGAGAAGTAGAAAGTGTTAGTACGAACAATCAGGTTTAGTAGAGAGAGCAATGAAGTCTCGACCAGTATCACTATTCCAATGTCTTGTAGTAATTGTCTGAACGCGACTCTGTTTCGGACTGCCTCTGACTCGACTGACTGACTCGCTCGATCTGACTGACAGACTCTTGACGGACCTCACTTCAGACTTCAGTATGAACTCAAGACTTCAAACGGAACAGTATTTAGTCAGACCCCAACGAGGGTATCATGTGGCACAAGGCCGGTTAAGCGTGGGATCTCCGAGCCCGAGGGCTCGGCCATAAATATGCCCTTTGAACCCGTATAAACGGGTTCAGGGTCAGTTTACCTCCCCGAAAGAGACTCCGCCCTTCGGTGTAGCCTCGTTCGGGTTCCTCCCCGCCCGAAGGCAGAGAGTTCAACGGATCAGCCGGTCAGCGGGTCACCCGACTTCGAACTGAACGGTGTTTTGTCACCCTCCTCCCCCCCACAAGGGCATCATGTGGCACAAGGCCGGTTTAACGTGGGATCTCCGAGCCCGTGGGCTCGGCCAAAAATATGCCCTTTGAACTCGTATAAACTGGTTCAGGGTCGATTTAGCTCCCCGAAAGACACCCCGCCATTCGGCGTAGCCTCGTTCGGGTTCCTCCTCGACCGAAAGTAAAGAATTCAATCGATCAGCCGGTGAGCCGGTCGGCTGACTTCAGGCTGAACGGTATTTAGTCACCCCCACTCGAGAGCATCATGTGGCACAAGGCCGGTTTAATGTGGGATCTCCGAGACAGTGGGCTCGGCCAAAAATATGCCCTTTGAACCCGTATAAACGGGTTCAGGGTCGGTTTACCTCCCCGAAAGAGACTCCGCCCTTCGGCGTAGCCTCGTTCGGGTTCCTCCCCACTCTCTGCGTTCAACCGATCAGCAGGTCGTCCGACTTCCGGCTGAACTCTCTGCTTCCTCTTGAGGAGCAGTATTTATTACGTATGCAATAGCCCATTATGTTTTTATGGGTAAGGTCCCATAACAAATAAGCTCAATGGTTTTACAACATATCTACTCGCTGATATTTTCTGAATTTATTAATGTAAAAAATGTTCAAAAGTTTGAGTTCGAACACTTTCGGCTAAACTATTATCCACTTTTAAGGAATCTGTCTCAAAACGACTGATTTTATATCTGTTTAATATGGACATAATGTCAGCAAGAAATTGTACGACCACAATAGGCATCCTGGATGACGATAAACTACATCTGACATTAAGGCCTTTAATCAGGAGGTTCGGAGAAGCGTTGAACGATTTCTTAATTGCTGGTGTTCCTAGGTCCACCTTGATCTCGGGTAGTAGAACCTGTTAGGGTCTCAGCTATGGGTAAATAGTTAACCTCTAACTGGGGTCAAAACGCTATGAAAATATCAAAATAGGTTTTAATACCAGCAATACATTTTGGTAAAAAATTTATTACCAGCAATGCATTTTTGAAGGAAAAAAAAATATTACCTGCAATACATTTTTGAAAAAAAACATCAACATTGCCAGCAATAAAAATCTTGTCGGCATTAAATAATCCACTGAGGTTGATATGTTGTAAACCAAACCAAACCAAACCAAACCAAACCAAACCAAACTAAACTAAACTAAACTAAACTAAACTAAACTATCACATATTCCTTGAGAACGTTCAAGTACTTTTAATTTAACAAATATTTCAAAGTCATTTGCTTGTGTTTTAGCATTCCATTGGACAGGTAGAAGTTTTGTAGTTAGACTTTGTTTTAATCGGAGAAAGATTTTATCAAAAAGGATTTATTCTCCTTTTACTCTTTCTGTTTGCGTTCCGGCAAATATTACATGAAATATTTTTTTTTTACCGACGGAGTTATCTATGACATAGGAACCAAAAAATATGTTTGAAGAGTCATGTTTAATTGTAAAACTAATGACGGAGTGCAATTTTAATAATAGACTGAATGAGCCAATCTCACCTCTTTTTAGAACTACAGTGTTCATCTATCTATCTATCTATCTATCTATCTATCTATCTATCTATCTATCTATCTATCTATCTATCTATCTCAACCTGTTCATATCTATCTATCTATCTATCTATCTATCTATCTATCTATCTATCTATCTATCTATCTATCTATCTCAACCTGTTCATATCTATCTATCTATCTATCTATCTATCTATCTATCTATCTATCTATTTATCTATCTATCTATCTCAACCTGTTCATATCTATCTATCTATCTATCTATCTATCTATCTATCTATCTATCTATCTCAACCTGTTCATATCTATCTATCTATCTATCTATCTATCTATCTATCTATCTATCTATCTATCTATCTATTGTTTTTATAATAGAGGTAGTTTATTTTTATATTTAAAACACAAATTGCATATTCTGCTGGATGCAGAAGAAATTGACTTCCTTCAAGTATATTCTCCAGTCTGAAAGCTGTTGTCGATTTTGTTGGCAATCTGAATGCCGGAGTTAAAAGCATTGAAGAAAATCACTTTCATTCCTTGTCGATCACTCGTTTTAAAATTGGTCGCTTAAGCAATTTCGTTTTGATTTGTTTTTGAAATAACAATGCGTTCATCTGCAAAGGTTTTAAGTTAACTCAGATTTCCAAAAATATATTGAAAAAATACAAATGTGTCTGAGAATGCGTCTGTAACAGGGATTTTACAAACGGATATGCTCGGATGCGAATTGTTCGCAATTACCATTTTTTTTATGTAATTCATCATAATCATTTTAACAGTAAGCCTCTACCTTGATTTGCTCTCGAGCCTTGTATTGGGTGAACATTTGTATGAAAATGTCATGTAGACTCCTATGTGGAATATCGAAGAACAGACTCACCACGCTAGTTGTTGATGTTGTGATTTTTGTAGCAAGAAGGCTTGTTATGGAGTTGAGATACTAGCGCCACACCGAACTGGTCTGGAATACAAACTCCATCATTTCCTCGACTGGTTGCCAGACAAGGATAGAAGACCCAATTTATCCTGCTAAGAGAAGGTATGGATTTATAAAAGGCTATTTATACGAAAAATAAACGCAAAGATCTCAGTAGGAATTTGAAATTGGCACGCCATTCCTATTTTGTGCGCCGATACGCAACGCGCGCATCAATTTATTACTTATTTCATTACAATTATAAAATAAATAAATTTTACAATAATTACAAAGTCAAGTTTATAATTGTGTCATTTTTAACAGTAAATAAACAGTTTATAAAAAAGTTATATTAATTTGTAGACCAGTTTCATGAAATATTAACCAGATTTGTGTGAATTTGAATGTCTTGTTCATCGGTGAAGGAAATAAGTTTGGGAGTGAAAGACACAATATAGATTGTTTTTTTTTGTTTTTTTTTTGGCGGGCGTTAGAAATCTAGGGGTCACATGTTCTGAACCACCGACACTGATGAGACGCTTAGCACGCTAGACTTGTTTAATTTATTGTCCATTTTTATTATCTGTTTTAAAAACTATTTACATTATTCTGACTATTGTCCTCATCTTTGTCGCCATATTTATTACAACGTTACGGCCGTTCGGTATCTGTTTATATTTCTGAGATGAGGTATTATGTACACTACTTACATTATTCGGACTTTTTTCCTCATCTTTGTTGCCATATTTATTACAACGTTTCGGCCGTTCGGTAACTGTTTATATTTCTGAGATGAAGTATTATGTACACTATTTACATTACTCGGACTATTGCCCTCATCTTTGTTGCCATATTTATTACAACGTTTCGGCCGTTAGGTATCTGTTTATATTTCTGAGATGAGGTATTATGTACACTATTTACATTATTCGGACAATTGTTCTCATCTTTGTTGCCATATTTATTAAAACGTTTCGGATCTTCAGTATCTGTTTATATATCTGAGATGAGGTATTATGTACATTATTTATATCATTCCGACTATTCTCCTCATCTTTGTTGCCATATTTATTACAACGTTTCGGCCGTTCGGTATCTGCTTATATTTCTGAGATGAGGTGTTATGTACATTATTTACATTATACGCACTATTGTCCATATCTTTGTAGCGATATTTATTAGAACGTTTCGGCCTTTCAGTATGTGTCGATGTTTCTGAGATGAGGTATTATGTACACTATTTACATTATTCGGACTATTGTCCTCATCTTTGTCGCTATATTTATTACAACGTTTCGGCCTTTCAGTATCTGTCTATGTTCCTGAGATGAGGTCTTATGTACACTATTTACATCATTCGGTCTATTGTACTCATCTTTGTTGCCATATTTATTACAACGTTACGGCCTTTCAGTATCTGTCTATATTACTGGGATGAGGTATTGTGTACACTATTTACATTATTTGGACTATTGTCCTCATCTTTGTTGCCATATTTATTACAACGTTTCGGCCTTTCAGTATCTGTATATGTTCCTGAGATGAGGTCTTATGTACACTATTTACATCATTCGGTCTATTGTACTCATCTTTGTCGCTATATTTATTACAACGTTACGGCCTTTCAGTATCTGTTTATATATCTGAGATGAGGTATTATGTACATTATTTACATTATTCGGACTATTGTCCTCATCTTTGTTGCTATATTTATTACAACGTTTCGGCCTTTCAGTGTCTGTCTATGTTCCCGAGATGAGTTATTATGTACACTATTTAAATTATTCGGACTATTGTCTTCATCTTTGTCGCCATATTTATTACAACGTTTCGGCCTTTCGTTTTCTGTTTATATTTCTGAGATATGGTACTATGTGCACTGTTTACATTATTCGGACTATTGTCTATTATTATTATTTATTACAACGTTTCGGCTGTTGTAAGCTCTGGCCTTCTTCAGTTGGTTGAAATGTCGAATTGAACCCTTCATTTCGCTCACTGTGGTACACTGTTCTACTACCAAGTGTCTTGTTTAATGGATGTCACTTATAAGTTATCTCCTGTTAATTCCCCACTCCAAGTTCTCTACTGCCTTAACCAGGTATTGAACTCACACTATCTGGGTCCTGTCACTGGATTTAATTAACGCCTTTATCTACTGTGCCATGTGTCCTTGAAAACTTGTCTGTGTATGAATTTTTGTGTATTATAACCCTAATGTCTTCAGCAACCATTTTTTACCAGTGCTCATATTGGAGAACATGGAGAGGGGAATTAACAGGAGATAACTGATAACTGATATCCATTAAACATAGCACGTGGAACTATAACTGTCTGCCCCAGTGTGCGAAATATATGGTTGTTCAACATTCTAACCACCTAAAGAAGGCCGGAGCGTACAACGGCCGAATCTTTGTAATAAATATGGCGTCAAAGATGAGAACAATAGTCCGAATAATGTAAATACTGTACATAATACCTCATCTCAAAAATATGGACAGACACTGTTTTAAACAGTTGTCGGAAAAAGAAACTTTCTTTCTGTTTGCATTGTTGGTAGACACTAATGAAAAAGGCCCAGTGATCTTTCTGTTTTACACTATTGGTTGACACTACCTTAACAAAAGATCCGTCCACTATGTGTTTTACACTATTGGCGGACCCTACGTGAAAAAAAACTCCGTTCTAGTTCTGTTTTACAATACTGGAAGATTGAACCAGAAAAAAACCGCCCTCTTTCTGTTTTAGATTATTGGCGGACACTAACTGAATAAAAAGCTCGTCTTTTTTCTGTTTGACACTTTTGGCAGATGTCTATGTCTTCTGGTTTGAATGCACGTATTTAAGCCAATAGAACATATTGGCCTCGGTTTCGCAATGAAGACATGCGCATTTCTTGCATTGCAAATGGCGTCGTCAAGCGCTCGCATTCAGCCTCTTACGAGATAATTTCGTATTTTCGACACAAAATCTCCCTTTTAAAGCCTTGGATAAAAGTCAGTGGTAAAAGCCTAGATGTTGTTATTTTTTGCCTGAGATATTGCACAGGATGTGAATAATCGGCAGGCAAATTCACATGATGTATTAGGTTGGTGCAAAAATAATGACGTAATAATGTCGTTTTTTGACGTTAAAAATAAGTCAAAAAACGACATTATTACGTCATTATTTTTGCCCCAACCTAATAATAGATATGCATTAGGCAAGCTGACTTAGTGCTGATGGAGAAACCTAACCGGAGATTGTCCACATATGCGCTCTGACGTCAACATGGGTAAATCAAGGCATCGCAACTGATTATCGAGATATTCAAATTGAGTAAGTACTTTCCAGGTAGAAGTAAAAAAAATCAATAGTGTGATCTCAGCATTAGGTTTTAATCTGGGTTTTTCTTTTTGCACTTATTGTAATAAGACTGATAGACCCTGTCATTTTATCATTCTGCTATAAACTTTGAGACACACTTCTAAATAACGAATTCAACTATTAATATCGGTAATTTATCTAAAAAATATGACATATTTCATTTATATAAAACGAAGTTTTATATTTTAGATTATCTTTTGACAATTTGCCGAGGGACAAACCCACTAGGAATACCATGAACGATCAAATAGAACTATTAATTAAAAGCAGAATTTATTCATTAATATTTTCAAGAAACGCATATTTCGTCTTTTGAAATAAGATTCGAAAAGCCTTATGAATTTCAGAGCTAGTTGTACATTGTCTTTTTGTTGTGAATTAAAAGTTTAGCATTAAATTAACCGGATGGCTTAACTTTAGGAAAGAGTTTTTAATTTTGTTTTTAATGGGGAAAAATAATGGCTGTTTGCATTTAAGAAAACAAACAAACAATACTGGCTTCATTATTTAGCTTAAAGCGTTTGGTAAATCATTTCGAAATAAAAAGAATAAACGAATAAAGGGTTCGTCATAAAATACATGTAAATAAGAAAATCGTTCAGAAAATTTAATTAACGTAAAAGAAATGTTTAATTAATTTCAAGATACACAATTTTTATGTAACGAAGCAAATTAGTTTCGTCCAGGTGAGGTGAATTAATTTGAAATTACAATTCCGTATCCATGGAATCGTATTTTCGTGGGCAACTCGCCACAATAAATAAACAAAAACAAATTTTGGCTTTCGAGTGATGTCACAGATGCGTCTTAATTTTCATAACAAAATTAATCCGTGAAAGGCCAAGTGTATTGTTCCTTCTCTTGGGGTAATTATTGCACCCGGGCTAAGTTACCGATTCTTGAAGATATTTCTTTTTGAATTTCTGGGACGAGGAATTTACATTAGGCCTAATATCCTAATCTATTATTGTTATCACAAGTTTGCAGCTGTTGTAATTTCCAGCCTTCTTCAGATATCTGTCCATTCAAGTAACTTTCAGGAAATTCCGAACTGAATCCTTTATTTAATTTACGGGCAAGATTGTTCTCCTTCGGCTGTTCGTTTCTAGGGGAGATAACGCGTCTTGTTCCCTTTTTACTTGTGCCTAGACATAAACAATGGAGTGAGATTAAATGAAATGTTCAGTTCGAAATTCCGTAAAGATTACTCAGATCAACAGACAGAACCGAAACGTTGTGGTAATTACAACATAGAATCGAGGACACATGGCCCAGTGGATAAAGACGTTGGTTAGATTCAGTGACTAGACCCAAAGAGTTGTGAGTTCAATACCAGGCCACATCAGTGGTGAACCAAACACTTGGAGAGTTGAGTTAAAGGGAAATAACTGAAAGACATCCAGAAGAGGCACAGCACGTGGAACTAGAACATACCGCTTCGGTGAACGAAATAAAGGGTTCGGTCCTAAATTCTGATCAGCTGAAGGAGGCCGGAGCATACAACGGTCGGAACGTTGCGAATAAGGCAATGAAGATGAAAATAACAGTCCGAATAATGTAAATTAGCAATGGGCTATAAATGATGAGGAAACAGTGAAAAGAGGCACCCCCCCAAGCAAGATGATAATGCCACCAAGATGCAAGGAGGCCACTGGAAGGGAAAGAGAAGGAAAAGACTTTAGAAGGAAGCGGAAACCCAATCCTAAACAGGAAACAAGGGATAAATTCAAGTTAAAAAATATGGATTTTTTTTACAATGATATCTATTAAAATTAATTTATTCGTGTACAATCAAAATAGAAGAAAATGGAAAGAGAATGAAGATTGTGTTGTGTCAGCCTTTAGATTTATATTCTTAGATATCGTTAAGTATCTGATTTTAGTACCTGATTTCCAATCCAACAAAAAAACAGATTTCTTTCCCCTTAACTATGGCATATAACGGAAGCATAATGGCGCTTGGTTTTTTCTACCAGCTTTTATTCCTTTCCATTGTAACTTTCGTTAGTTTCTTCATATAAGAACGTGCACTTTGATGAACCCTGGACATCACGCTTCGGCAGACATCTTTTCATCTTTCATTATTTTCCATATCATGCCAGAGACGATGAGGTAGACAATATCACGACTTTCAAGAATCAGCTATGGACTACGTTTGGTGAGTCAAGTGAAAATACCAAATTACAATTGCGTTGGCAATATTCTCTCTGCAGTGGCACGTATTAAAGGGCATAGAATGTTCGTTTCTTTTTATTATTGGTATTATGTTTTTAACATTAACAACAGATTCCACGGGGCGCTATTACTTACTTTTCATCCTTAGTCCGTTCGTTTCTTCGCCTTAAATGACAAGTAATTCATAACATAGATATTCATACATATTATTATTATTATTATTATTATTAGTAGTAGTAGTAGTAGTAGTAGTAGAAGAAGAAGAAGAAGAAGAAGAAGAAGAAGAAGAAGAAGAAGAAGAAGAAGAAGAAATGGTCTCTGATTGAAGAAATTTATTTACTTATATATTATATTTTTTTGTTGGTCGACATGTTCTTCAAACTTCATGGGATAGAACCGAGTGTTTCAATCACTACCGGGATTACTTTATCTCAGGGTAGTTGCTGATCTTTTCTATTTGCTTTTCTGCTATATCGTCGTCAGCAAGTATGAAAATAACTATTACCTGGCATTCATCGTCATCATCATTATTATTTTTATCATTATTGTTATTATCATTATTATTATTATTATTATTATTAATAATAATAATAATAATAATAATAATAATAATAACTCTTGTGATTAAAAAGCTTGTGAAGCGCCTGAAAACCATTCCTCCGGTTGACCCAATCCTTGTGAGTGAAGATGGGTAGACGGAACTGGTCGTCGATGTTTGTGCTAGCACGAAGTCACAAGTCATCGTGACCGAGGGTTTAATCGTACTACTCAGCGTAGTTGCATTATGAACCACAAGTAGGCTTTGTAGGGAAATTTTACAAACACAAATGTGCCTGAGCATGCGTCTGCAGCAGGTATTGTGTCGCCACCTTAGCAGATACGCTCGGATACGACACATAAACACACGCACACACATTGATTCGTTTTCTACCGCTTATCAACACGTTGCAGGTTATTTAAAGCCAGAAAATAATTGTAGATTGTAAGAATTTTTTGAGATAATAATGGTTTAGTGACGTAAATTTTACTAATTAATCCATAATTGGGGAGAGCTGAGGTGGATTTATACCTTTGCCAAGAGTATTTCGAGTAAGTGAATATAATGAACACAGCGAGAATTTGAACTCAGCCCTCCGATTAACAATTATGAAGCATTATCCTGGTATTCTCAAGCGGTCACCCATCTAGGTACTGACCAGTCTCGACGTTGCTTAACTTCGGTGGGCGTACGATTCCAACTTTATTCAGGTTCGTATAGCCCCAAAGTTTACTTCCTGACCTGTCTACATTTGCCCATGATCTCAGACCTTCCATTCAACAAATCAGTGTTTTAATAGCTAGCGTCTCTTCCTGACACAACATACACGAGTTGTCGTTCACTTTGCTAGCCTTTACATTCCGTAAAATGCTTCATTTAATGGCCAGGCCTCTGTTATTTTCCCTTAAACTCCAATAATGGTTTTCCAGCTTCGTATTGAATTTGCGTTCTGGAATTCTAAATGATGATGTATGGTTATACCACCTCTTTTTAAACTGGCTCTCAATGCAACCAATGCATTTTTTACACTGCCATTGTCACTTTCTACCTCGGCACAATACACTACCCTCTACATATCTCATGTAATGGACAATTATTTTTTTATCCTAGAATTACAAAGGATCTTGTTTTCAACTCCCAAGTCCAATCACTTGTTCAATGATTTGATAATATTACCTATGTTGCTAGTGCAACTGTTTGCTCAATTTGACTGTATTATGGCGAAGTAACTTGTGTAGCCGGACGCTTTCGGGAAGTGCTTATTTAGAAGGCTAAAAAACATTTTCCTTATATTTGTTTTTACTTGCGCGTTAAAGGGACGGTTGAACAAGATATTATTCGTTTTTCTCTTTCTATTGTCATCTGTTCTTGGGTTTGCTTGGTCCTTGAAACACATGCTAGTGTTATTCCCCACCTCTCTTAAGGTAGACACGTTTATTTTCTTTTTTCATTAAATATTTCTTCATTTGAAGAATTCTTTGACATTCTGCATTGCACGCTGAATTAAGTTCTATGAAAGGTGAGATGGTTTCTCTGTCCCAAAATTGGACAATCTTCCTGTTGATCGCCACACTGATGCTGAAATCCAGATCTTTAAATATCCTGTGTAGCTTTTACCTGCTGGAATCCTTATTTCTTCTATTTTCCCGTACCACTATCAGTCCACCGTCCCATTATATTCCGTGGTCGTCTATATGGAAATTTTATTTATTTTACTTAAGATGTATATTCCCATCAGCTCAGACACAATGGTACCGTCGAATGAACGCTGGGAGACATCAAAATTACCAGCTTTTGATTTCTTAATCCATGCTTCACCACCATGAAATAAATCTGATTTACGTCATATATATATATATATATATATATATATATATATATATATATATATATATATGAAGGAATATAGTTTTAAGGTATGCAATATTTATGGGATAAAGTGCTTAGTATCAGAGATAGAGCGTGTGTAAATATATATGGCGGGGTTAATCCATTCTGGCGGTTATATTTATTAACCCAAATAAATAAATAAATAAAAAAGCCACTTCTGCCAAAATAAAGGCCAGAATAGATTACCCACAATGCACCACTGACCCATATATATTAAATAGTCGAGAAAAAATCCAACACGCGGGGCCCGACGATTGCGTCTAGCATGAAAAAGCCTGTAGCCTCTGAGTGTTGACTTCAATATATATATATATATATATATATATATATATATATATATATATATATATATCTGTCCACTCGTATTCGAGGATACCCGTCTACAAGGGAGGCTCGCTAATCCCTATTGCAGACGCTCGCTCAAGCACATTTCTGCTTGGTCAACACCCATAGAGCCTACCTGTTGTTTATACTGCAGCTATGTTGAGTAGAGCTTAGTTACAGTTCTGGGAGAGAGCGTGTTCTGTAGCATCTTCAATAATTTGAACAAGGCCAAAACGACCAAGCCCTGGGCTACGATAACTTTCGGCAAATATCGACGGCCCTCATGAGTTCCGACTACCCAATTTCACTCACAAGGCTTGGGTATGACTTTCAGACAATTTCCAAAAGTGCCACACGCTGAGATCCACCTGAATCCATTCCGATAACATCAGGAAGTCTCCTTATATATATATATATATATATATATATATATATATATATATATATATATATATATATTTCTTGCTCTTTGTATATTTATATGCTTTCCTATATATATATATATATATATATATATATATATATATATATATATATATATATATATATATTATTCGGACTATTGTCCTCATCTTTGTTCCTTGCTGTTTCTTTGATTATTAAAAGTTGCAGGGAAATCGGCAAAGGTATTCACGTAAGAATAAAAAAGAACATGTGATATTCAGTGGTGATTCGCTTGTTTTGCAAGCGATGGAAAGTGAGTTAAATTCATGCTGACTGAATTAAAATGCGGCATTTTGGAAAGTCGACTTCGTTCAGTGAGTACGTGTCATTCGATAAAGGAAAAATATTCCCTCCTTGTTTTGCAAATGAAAGTTTTCCTCTTGAAAGTTTTCTTTTTTTTAAATTGCAACGAATAACGCAAATGATGAAAAATCCTTTTTTTCTCTGGACAACAAGTACTGAGTGGAGATCATTGTGAGAAAGAAATTATTGCAGCCTCATTTCGGGATATTCATTTCCGTTCAAGTGGGCGTGCGGATGAATCTCATTTTGATGTGGTCTGACTATCGATGACGTTGATTGGCTGTTTTTATAATCATCGCAAGCGTCATAATTTCCGTTGCGATTAAAGATTCTTTAGCAACAAAGCACAACACGTTAACCGTTAAGAAAATGTCATGAATAATTTTGCGTTTAAGTTTCATTAACTTTATTCTTCAAAATATTACAACTGGTTCCCCCAAACTGAAAATTCTCATTAACTTCTAATAGGAATACTAATACTAAACAGCTAATAAAAATGAAAAAAAGAGTGAAAAATACGAGAATTTAACCTGCTTTTCAGTCTAGCAGAACTGTAAAAAAAGTTCAATATATAAAGAGAGTTATAATATACAAGAAATCAAGAAAAGTCCAATTGACTTATCAAGTTGACCAACTCAAGTATTTGAAATTTGTAATTTTCATTTCATTTATTCAGAAAGAGTAGAAATATGAGATCTGATAATAAGTTAAATAGATTTATCAAACAACTGGTCCTGATGAGCGTTTCGATGCTAATCTCTTGAGTCGGTCAACGAGATTAGTTATTCGAACTTTTCTTGGTTTATTGAATAGTAACTAACGAAATAGCTTGAGACTCTGGTCCCTGTAGTTTGAAAAAGAAAAAAAAAAAAAAATTGCCTCATGGAAGCCATATTGTTTTATGCTGACAAACTGACGCAAAATCACGTCGTCCACGAGATTTGAAATAACATAAACATGGAGTGTACGAAAGACGGGGAGAAAGACCAGACAATACGACAAATACAACATCAACAGTCTCATGTACACTTGGGAAGCCTACGTTAAAATGACTTTTCTTTTACTGCATTCGGAAAGAGTAGGCTTTTTGTTAAATATCTTAACCAATAAGAAAATTTGGTCGCAAAAATTAAAGTCATATAATCTCCTTTTTCTTAAATCTTGTTTATTATTATTATTATTATTATTATTATTATTATTATTATTATTATTAATCAAAATCACTCCAAGCAAGGCGGGAATGCCACTGATACGCAGATGGTTACTGAGAATGAAGGTCCAAATAACCGGCTGACCGAGGAAAGGATAAATGCTGAACGTGTTTCAAGAAGATAGAAGATGGTGATTGACGTTCCATTTAAATTTTTGAAAATTCTAATTTTTCATATTTGACAGTAGTAAATTGTTGTGTCATATTTGACAGTAGTAAATTGTTGTGTCATCAGCATAAATGCCTACTTGGGAATTGAAGATACAGGCTTAGAACCCAAGACGGTGCCTTGGTGTACACCTGCATTCATGTGGAAGGATCTGGAAGCGAACCTGTTCAAAACGACCTTCATTCCACGATTTGATAGGAACGATTACAATACCGTAGCCCTGTAGCTTATGTAGAAGACCAGTGTGCCAAACCCTGTCAAACGTCTTCTGGATAGTACCACAACTAAAGCTTCGCCTTAGCTTGATATACATATTCAGTGATGGTCATTATTAGCACATCAGCAGTAGATCTGGTAAAACGGGAACCATATTGTTCGTCAGAGATTAGGTCGTGAGAGTTAAGGTGCTTAACCACTTCAGCATTGATTAAAGCCTCGAATGCTTTGCCGAAGAGCGGTGGGAAACTAATAGAATGATAGAAGGGTCAGATGGTTCTCCAGAGTTCTTTTAAACAGGAACTACAGAGGAGGACTTCCAACAAGATGGACAGCAGGAAGCAGCGAGGCAATAGTTTTAGAACTAAATAGTTTTTGCCTAATTTAGAAATGATATATGAGACGAGTGACGAGTAATGCGCATATCACTCAGCAAAACCTCTCACCTATTGGGGAAATTAGGTGTGGGTATTCCAAATGTGTCGAGTATTGAGTTGGAAGAGAATTTCGGAGCAAAGCATTCAACCTTATCTGCTGTAGATGTCAGGACTTCGAATTGATGGAATAAAGGAGAGATTGAGGATTTACGCTTGTTCAGTGCACTCTTGCAGAGCCGCCAATAATCTATGCTATTCGTTGTTTCATTCTATCTGCAGATAATAACATCGCTTCTTCGTGGACACTCTTGCACTCGTTACGAGCAGAAACAATGATACGTCTGTGGCAACCAGACGTGCCTTCTGGTACAGCCGGAAGACAGGATTCCTGTCGGCTATAGAGGCCAAGCATGCAGATGAGAGCCAGGAAAATGAACGCGGTTTATCTTAGTATTTCCTTGCTGGAATGAAAACACCGATGCCGGCTTTCACCCAGGAGGATACCCCAGGCGCTCATTTTTGAAGAGGATGATTAAAAATTTAATTCCAAGGTATGTCACGAAGGAAATCATGGAACGAGTCCCAATCTGCTCGTTGATAACAGAAATGTATTCTGTTGGTAGAGGAGGTTCTCGACTGATGGGGGAACGGAATGAGATATTTACAGACAGAAACGCATGATCGGTATCGCCAAGGGTCTGGAATAGAGCTATCGACAACGGAAGCGTGTCCATCAGGGTTATTGGGCAAACGCGTGGAGAAATCAACCCCTTGCATGAGAGATTGAGTGACTGAGTGATAGAGAAGCTGAAAGTTTGGATGACAGTGACGTCAGGGACAGAGTGTTTAAACCATCTGGTATGGTGGGCATTAAAGGCACCAACCACAAATATCTCTGAAAACGGGTATCGAGAGATGGCCTTGTCTATATTATTGGAAATATTAACACGCAACAGTCTTGAGAGGAAGGGGAATGGTAGAGAAAGAAGAGATAGCTGACTGAATTAAGTAGAGAGAGACGGAGACACATGTAAGAATGGTCTGGAAATTCAAGAGAGTTCCCTAGCCAGCGGTAAATGTTCGCGGACATGCATATGGATATTGGAGTCCTTTTTGAGGGAGGGGAATGAAGAATTAAGATTAGTTTCACAGAGAGCGATGATGTCCGGAGACTTAAATGAGGAACGATTCCACACTGTAGAATTTGGCACGAATATCGCGAATGTTTGAGAAAGAGAGGTTAAGGGGTGTTTTTGGTTGTTTATATTCATGATTTGTTATTTTGGTAAGGAAAGGAGTTAGGGTAGTAGTGGCAGTCAGTCATCTAATGTAACATGTGCAGGAAGGGAGCTGGAGCTGACTGCAACATAGTGTAACCTCAGGGTTGTCCACGGGAGCTGCTTGCAGGGACACCCTTCCATATGCAACAGGGCACTGCAAGCACCCTGATATTATATAACTGTTTATCAGAGCAGCCTCTCAAGACTCTACACAAGAGTTCGGGCTCCTAACTACCAATGGGGAGCAGCAACCAGAAAACTGCCAACCCGGTACCCTTAGAATTAAGGGACGTTGCCACCATCAACAGATATCACAAATAATTCATGACAGAACCACTGTCAACGTCTGAGAGAAGGAAAGAAACCGGGTACTCCTGCCTAAACAGGAATGAAGGGATGAACCTCTACTTCTGTTCAAGAGAAAGGGCAGGATTATGGACATGGCGATAGGAAAGTCTATCTACTCTTATTAAAAAAACAAAACAAAAAAAAACGAAGAAAAATGTATTAAGTCGAGATGTCCATTAGAAATTCAATAAAGAGTTAAAAAAGCAGAGACCTATATTTGAAAAGACATTGCAAGAGGATAATCAATCCTTGGGGGGGACTTTCATTTAAGTTATATTACAGAATGAACACACATATGATTTATTTGGAAAGATCGGTGGCCCACAGAAGTTTAACTGATATTCTAGAATATTAAGAGAAAGGGGTAAGAACAGGGGAATAAAGTAGACCCCAGAATCATGAGTGAGTGACCACTAGCAGCAGGATATATGAGGAAAAAAAACCCACGACGGCTGATAAATATTAAGATTCTTTGTAATCAGGATGATGAACGATTCAAATGTGAAATTTAACTCAAATTTAACTGATATTATTATTATTATTATTATTATTATTATTATTATTATTATTATTATTATTATTATTTCCTTTCATTTCTCTTTTCTAAACATTTTCTTCCGGGTTCCAACCAGAGACCTAAGGTCAGAAATGGCATCATGACATTTTCCATTGATTATTTTTTTTTGTTAAAAACAAAAAAAAAAAAAAAAACAAAGATCACGCATATTTTGCATAGATAAAGCTCTTCGTAATATGTGAGCTTTACTTGTGAGTACAATGTTTTGCATTTCTTTAAGGCATGGGCCGACAGGAATCCCTTCAATGAGTCCCTTCAGAACCTTTTCCAATCACTCCGAGAGCTCCAAATACAACTGCAATTATTGATGTCCACATGTGCCACATTTCTTTAGATTTCCACCTCAAGACGTTTGTATTTTCATAGTTTTTGAAGATCTTCCAAGATACATTACAATCTGCAAGAATTTCTATGTCAATAAGAAATCACATTTCGTTCTTGCACGATGTTTGAGCAATTAGTTTGATTGTTCTGTCTGTGTGTATTTCAAAGTTCCATAAAATTGTTACAGCTCCAATCTCAAGAACCGGGTCTGGATTATATTCATTCCAGTTTCATTTCAGTTTCCTTCCAGTAAAATTTGCATATTTTCCAATGTAGATACGGGTTCCATATACCGAAAATGGTAACATGATGCAAACTGATACAAGATGTTCACTTGTTTCTGGATATTTATTAAAGAATCTGCATTTCAAGTTAATACACTTTATTATTATTATTATTATTATTATTATTATTATTATTATTATTATTTTATTTCCTTTGATTTCGGATGTGTACTCATTACTTTCCGGGTCTCGGCCAGGGACCTAAGGTTAGAAATGACATTTTCCACTGGAAAAAAAAAATTACAATGACAAAGCCCTTTGTAAGGTGTGGGCTGTACTCGTGAGAACAATTTTTTGTATTTCTTTAAGACATGGGCTTCCAGGGATCCATTCAATTAGTCTACTGGAATCTTTTTCGACCAATCCGAGGGCTCCAACTACAACGCGGATTGTTGATGTTGCCATGTGCCACATTTTTGAGATTTAACGTCTAAAAAGCACCCACGTATGCTTCAGACTCCTACATTAAAAAGTCTTGTGGACATTCAGAACGAGTAGATGTTCTGTTAGATATTTTACAGTGAGCTCATCAAATGGTATGAAAACGTAGGCTGGCCACATTTAGATAAGAAAATGGATAATAAGAGGAATTATCGAAAGATCCACTCGAATGTAATGCGTCAAAGAACCAGACTTAAAGTGACGTCTCCTGTATACATAGAAACGGAGGCTAAAATAGAATTTGTTAGAATCCTTTGATGGCTTTTAGCTTGAAATTTTTTATAGGACGCAAATTTTATGTTGGCACAAAGCTCCGGTCGATATAATAGAAAGTTTATTGGTTTTGTGTGATTGATAAAGAAATTCTTTGAAACAGGCAAGTAATTTATCATGGTTTTTCATGGGACTAAGCTTCCATGGTTTTAATTTAGAGACCAAACTTAGCAGGAATCAATAATGCTGGACATATCGATCACGACTTGCACATAATTTATGTCTGATGGATATTGACCTACATCTGAATATTTTTGTTCCTCACTTTTCCTAGACCAGGGTTCACCAAAATACGGCCCGCGATGTCAGTTCATCCGGCCCACCGCCGCCCTGTGCCACAAACGAGCTAAAATATAATTATTTATATAGAATTATCAATAAATTGTAGTTAAACTTGCTATGTTGAAAAAATTCAAATAAATGTAAGTAAAAATGCCAAAAGTTGGCCAATCTGATTTTTACATCTGACAGTATTATAAGTTTTAGGAAAATCAGTAAACTGGAAGGAAGGAATTTCTCTAATTTTCAGTGTTTCAAAGAGTTTGGTCCTGGAATTCACATTTTTTTAGAGAGATTTTCAGATCTCGAGAGAATTGAGGGTGACATTCTTCTGTTCCAGAATCCTTTTGATTGTAATCTTGATGATATACCAGTAGAAGTACATTTGAAACTCATCGATTTGCAAGCAAGTGACTTGTTGAAAGAGAATCACAGAAAAGGAAAACTTCTTGAATTTTGTCGCTGCTTACCTTGTGATGGGTTTTCAAAGTTGAAGAAATTTGCCTCTGGTATGGCATTAGTGTTTAAAACAACTTATGTTTGTGAGGAAATATTTTCAAAATTGAAGTATTTAAAGTCAGCACATCGAACTAGGTTGACTGATGAACGGATTCTCTTGTTTATATGTAGCAATTCCATAGCAAACATTGATTATATCTTAAAATCTAAACGCCAGTTGCAAAAATCTCACTAAACGTTTGCGAGATTTGGATATGTGTGCACTTGGTTTGATATAAATATTTTATTGCTAATGTCGTCTTCTTTGATAACTTTTTCGTAAATAAATGTTTGTTGTTTTTTTTTTGTGCATTCAGTATTGAACAAAATGATTATCCGGCCCGCACTTTGCTAACCCCCCTGTCATAGACGATGCCGCCATGTTGTCATTTTCGTAGGTTTCCAAGAAGCGTTACTTGCTATCTGCGAAAGGAATATCGGTTATGCCCTCGGCATGCGTACCTTCTCGACGCGCAAGCACTAGCATATAGAAAATATAGAAATATCTTTATGCCATTGATAACAAAATAGATGAGAAATGCGACTATGAGGGACAAGATGTTCAGCGAATAATCGTTGGCAGGGTATTCTAACAGCGATGTTTTGTCCTTGTCTGGGTTCAGGATGTAAATCCAAAAAGGCGTGAATTTAAGAGAGATTCGTAAAAATTTTCATCCGCCGATACGCTTCCCACACCCAGTTTCCAGTGACAGGCTAAGACCATATGCGGAGGGACCTTGAAGTCTCTTAGAATCCAAACTGCTACGTACCCCTTCTCGAATAAAAACGAGGAAGAAAAAAAAATTGTCTTTTTGTTAATACCATCTATGCAGTAACTTTAGGGTTCAGAGACGAAACGGAACGCAGCACCCGCCCTATGATGGCAAATGCATATTGAATTGACTGATCGTGTCCCCGTAGAGACTGAGACAAAAATGCGAACATTGTCGTTGTCCAGGAAAGTGTTAGTGATCTTGAACGACAAAGTATTCAGTTATTCTACACCGGCTAAAATATTGTGCATAGACTGTGAGGACTTAATACTTTTTGGAAACTGCTATGAATTTGATGTTTCATTTGTGCTATTTAGTTGCATCGTTTGCTGTGTCGTGGCCAGTTTTTCAATCCTGTTCTTGAAAGTTCTGCTAATTCATTTGTCTTTTGGAAAATCTCATGGACAGTTGAGCGGGAATAAAAGAGTAGTTGTTATGTAGTAGTTTCACAGTGGAGGCTTGTATTTGTACTAAGTCGGTCCTAAAATAGGTTCAACCTACAAAACATTAGGAACTCGATACAATAGGTAATGACACAGTAATCTAGTTGGGGTGGCTGATACTTTAATATTCGACTAACGGTCGTCCGACATTGACTAACTGAACAACTCACTGCCGATTCCTACTACCCCTACTTATATATAGGTGGGAGAGTCTATTAATTATAGAATAGGTATGTTCCACTATAACAGTAATATATCCGGTAAATCTATGTCGGTCGGATATACCGATTCCGCCGCCTCTAACAGCGAGACACACTTTTTGTCATCTGGTGTCATCGAATTTGATGTTACAAAGATTTCTCTTTTGTTATTTTCAGTTTATTTTTTTAGATTTCGGTTAGGTTACTTTTTCTCCGTGTAAATGGGGAAAATCCGATGGAAGAAGGAGTTTTATTTTAAAAAAATAAATCCCCCAAGGTCGCAGTCCACTCCTGCTTGGTTTGGCTTGATTTGTTTTACGGCATATCAACATCAATGGGTCATTTAATGCCGACAAGTTTTTTTTTTCCTGGTAAAATATTGATGGTATTTTTTTTTTAAATTCATTTCTGGTAATAATTTGCCCATAGCTGGGACCTTAACAGGTGCTACCACTCTGGATAAGGGTGCATCTGGGAACGCCAGCAATTAAGAGGTAGTTCCACGCTCCTCAAAGTCTCCTGATCAGGGGCCTTGCTGTTGGACGTAGTTTATCGTCTTACCCGGGACGCGGATGTAGTTTATCGTCACACCCAGAACGACCACTCCTGCTTGGTATTGAGATTGAAACACACAGCTGACGAAACGATAGAGTAATAATCATACGATTTATTACTTGATATTGTAATTAATCTGAAGTCTAGTATGATCCAACAACTCCACTCAAAGTTGCATAATTGAGAAACCAGATGTGTAAAGGAGACTCAAGCGAGTGGACGATTCCATTGCGTTAAAGCAAGAGCAGAAGTAGGTCAAATAATTGGTGTTGCTGGACGTCCATGGCGGAAGCAATGTTCATATCATATAAAGGAATATTAATATTATGTTGTTATAGATTTGTTGATATAGTAACGGGAGTGCCAACATGACATTAAATTTGTTTACGTATCCGCTGGTAGCTATGGTAACGTATCTATGTTTCCATATAAATAAAGGACACATAACACTCATGTGTATTTTATTTTTTGTGCTTAATAAAAGTTGTAAATTTAATTATTTGGAGAAGTATGATAAGAGAAGAGGAAAAATATGACGCAGAAACTCGAAACATCTTTGATGCTTTCCAGGAAGTAAGTGAAATAACAGGAGAAAGGAAGTTTCTGTTGAAGAGAATGCGAAGTAATTTCCTCACAGATGAAAAGCAGGTCATGGGGATGCTGGATATTTATTGCGTAAAATTACACAATTATGGCACAAGGCCGAAATGGGGAGAGGTTGAGGCTGGTCGTCACTAACTATCTTATACCTAGCTAATCTGATTCATGACCCATTCACTCATTACAATTTGCCCATTCGCCATAAAAAAACTCGTCCATCACCAATCAATCCTCCATACACCATAATACCGCATCCTCTCAAGGGGGTCCTACAAAACGCGCCCCATACCATAAAAATCCAATGATTATATATGTGTACTTAAAATTTATGGATGAATAAAATGAGAGGGGAGGGAGATGAACCCAATAAAAAACTAAAATGTCAACACAAAAGAAACTAAACATAATTGATGTTAGTAGGGTCCGTCCAACCCTCAAAATGAGAGGCCGCTATATTCTGCCCATTTGAACAAAATCAAGAGGCTCTCTCGCTAAGGCAGTGGGAAAGGCGAAAAAATATACGGATATGGTAAATATAAAAGCTAATCCAGTCGAGATGAAAAAGGGGACAAAACAAACTGGGGAAGTTGGGAATCTCGACTTGAATCATAACAAAAGAGGCAGACGGGAACAGGCCAGGAACAACACTTACTCACATGATGAGGATGCTGCTTTACAGAAAGATACTGAGAATAAAATTGTTGCGTTAAATCCTCCTACAGTAGAATGAACTCTTCCTCTTCTCATAAATACTAACTTGAAGAGACGGTTGGGAAGCTGAGACGCAGTGTTAACCTATCGTTTGGACGCACCTCTCTATCTGCTTATTACTAACACTATTACTTTGTATATATCTGTTATTTCAATTCAATTTTTCAATCCTTCGTCTTCCGTGTCTTTCTTTCTGGCCTCTAAACAGGCCACAACAAATATGGACAGAACATGTGACCAACGACGAACATTTAAGGAAAATGGGAACAAAAACGAATATTCTGCCTAGAATCGGTAAGAGAAAGCGTAAAAGTCTAAAATCTAGGCCATGAAACAAGGGCTATAATTTGTTAGTCAAATTTTAAATGGTTTATTGTTTATAATATATTTTCAAATATATTTTTTGATTTTTCTCGAAATATATATTCATATATATATTTCCATTAATGCGGATGCTTGCTGCTTCTTTTTTCTCTTGAGAAAATGCTTTAGATGAAGACAGACATTATCTATTGTTTGAGGATAAAAATATTGAGCCTTTTCAGAAATATATATATTTTTTCCTACAGTTGGGTTTAGTAAGGAATCTCCAAATCAAATACAATATCTGTCAGAGCAACTTTTATATACCAAGGTCTTATTGCAGCAAAAGAATCTTCACAAATTCTTTTTTCTGCAATTACCTTGTTTTCTTTCAAACATGGTAAATAAATTCTAGCAAATTTTCTACTTTTATTTTTGCGCATACGAATTATGGTCCCGATTCTAGACTTTTACCGAGAGTTGATGGACATATAATGAGGAAAATCTGGGACACGTAATGAGTAAAAAGAGCTTGGAAAATTTGACAGGCACTGCATATACTGAAGACAGCAGGGACTGATGGAAATAGCAAGTAATTTATCTAACGCTATAAAATGCCCAAAAGCCACTCAAAGTAGAGTCTTACTGAAGGAGATTGTTGTAGAATCAGTAAGAGTAAAGCGAAAAGAGTAGCAGTTTATGTGGGAAAGATAACGGTTGAGTCTAGGCTTGAAGAGCTTAAGATTGAAGTGATCGGGAAAGCATCCACTTGGGAGTCGGTTCCACATGGTAATGCTTTGTGGAAAGAAACTCTTCGAGTAGAACGTATCTTTTAATAATGGAATATGAAGAAAATGAGGGTGGTTCGCTTCAGTGGGGCGGGGTGTGTCTTAGTTGGAAATGATTAGAGTTAGTGGATCTAAGAAGTGTAGCTCGTTTGAAATAATTAATGCAATAATGCAAATAATCATGGAGTAGCGAGAGGCTGGCACCGTTTCGGCCGTGAAAAATGGTTGTCGGTTAAAAAATAATTAATCACCCACAACACCAAATAGACACTTTTGGACTCTATCATAACTTGAAAGGGAAGACTGGGTAGCTTCAGCAGTACTCGATTTTCGGCCTGATCAGGTTCTTTTAAATAGACCATGGCAGGAAGCGAAAAATGTAATGAAACATTAAAAAGCACCTTGACAAAATCTGAATAAAAGAACGACTAATGCTGCATTCACTTGCAATATTAAAAACAAAAGAATTAAAACAGAGGCTAAAGATCGCGAAAAACAGTCTTGTAACTTATTCCAAGGCAATATTCTACTTTCCAATACCAATAAAAAACACATAAAGCATTTGGGCCAGAAGCAGGAAATATCTTAACTAAATCTGCCACCTGCAAGCGAAATTTGACCAACTCCTAAAGAAAATCTGAAATAGAAATCTTATTCCAACTCGAAGCTGAAAAACTAATTAACATCCATCCAAATTTAAATGATATCCTAAAGGCAGAAAGACTTTAAAAGCTCGCCTAGCATAACAATTAAAATTATCCTATAACAAAACAATTAAAATGGGCGCAGAAAAATTAAAAAACAATCCCGTCATTACACGGGGGCTGATAATGTAAAAATATATACGCTATACTAAATAAACATCACTACAACAAAAAAGTGACAAGCCATCGTGTATGTATATATATATATATATATATATATATATATATATATATGTGTGTGTGAACATTGAAGTCAACACTTAGAGTCGACAGTCTATTTCGTGCTAGACGCAATCGTCAGGCCACGACGATTGCGTCTGGCACGAAATAGACTGTCGCCTCTAAGTGTTTAATTCAATGTTCACTTTAAAGCAATTGTTCTGTTTATAATAAACATTTACCGGCCTGAATATCCGGGAAATCTTATAGAAAATATGCGTTCTTAGACAGGAATCGAACCTGTATCCTACACGTGAACATCATATAGCCTGACTTGCAATACCTGTTTCGCTACAAATATTGCTTATCAGGGCATTTACTTAAATATTTGTATCTAAAACGTATAACAATCATCATCATCATCCCTTGACTTTTGCAATCGTAGAGCGGATCCGAATGCAGAAGCTATACTAACTCTTTTCCACAAGGGTCTATTAACGGCAGCCATAAGCAATTTCCATATATATATATATATATATATATATATATATATATATATATATATATATATATATATATATATATATATATATATATATATATATATATATGTGTGTGTGTGAGTATTTAGGTAGCAAATTCTATTTTAGGCATGTCTTATTGGATAAATTACAAACATTATGTAACATTACAATAATAATAATAATATTCGTGAATATAAAAAGAATTATGCTAAAAGTAAAAATAAGCGAGCTTTTAAAGTCTTTCTGCCTTTAGGATATCATTTAAATTTGGATGGATGTTAATTAGTTTTTCCGCTTCAAGTTGGAATAAGATTTCTATATCAGTTTTCTGTATGAGTTGGTCAAATTTCGAATTCACAGAAATGAAAGATGATTCACCAACGAAGATCAAAGAACACAATAGCAAAAATACCAAAAATTCTTACTTCTTTTTCTCTTTATTACATTCTCTGAAGAAGCTTTAATTGTATTAATTCCATTGAAACAAACACGCACAGACACACACACACACACACACATATATATATATATATATATATAGGACTGCGTTTAGCAAGAAAAAGGGTGTTGCCTCTGTGTGTATCCACTTTTATATTTACATAAGCTCTATCCCTGATATTGAGCAGATTAAATCATAAATTGATTGTTCAGCATCATCCCGAAGCCTTGATTTTGGGACTCTAAATCTAGTCATTTAGCCAGAACTAATAAACAATCTTTGACAAAAAAATAACTATTTTTCATTTTAGGAAAAAATAGAAGACCTGACGATATTTGTGGTAACACAAAAAAGATTTATTAGAAATGTATACATCGGTCATTTTTAAGCAAAGAGATAAAAAGAAAATTGGTGCAAACATGAACGAAGAAACAATTTCTTTTTTTATTAAAAGAACATTTTTCTTGGGCGCATGCGTATACATTAAAATCCCTCGACCTTTTGTCTCATCAAATTTCGTGTCCATAATTCGACACACCTTCGAAAAAATGAAGAAAACATAAAGATTTAAACACACAAATGTAACTAGGGTAAAATATAAATGTAGCAGGATTTTAAAAGTAAATAGTAGTTGTGTGGTACTTTGATAAAATTTGAAGATATTAAATATCAGTGTTAATTCAGTTAAGAAAAATATACAGACGATAGACAATTGAAAATAGCAAAGGGATAGATAAAGAAAAACATAGAATTAATTTTCGGAAATTTCTTGCAGAGGGATTCAAAGCATTTGTTCGACGTTTCCCAGTGGAACTTCCGTCGTCTGATTCTCCCGTTTCAGTCTGACTGCACCACATAAAAAAATTCGATCAACTTTTGCTACATTTTTCACGAATTCCAGTCGCCGCCTTAACGAAGTAGACAAGTATAAAGAAGCAAAGAAAAAAAAGAAAAGAAAAACCAACAAATCACTTTTATTCTCAAAAAAGTAAATGCCAAATAATACGAGCTGATATTGCTTCTCTTCATTGTAGAACACAAAATCAATGTTTCTCAATCTTTTTAAGCAACGGTAGACCTAGAGGCAAATGAAAATATCTCGGCACATTTTAGCAACAGTTTTGAAGGATATGCATTTTAATGTGATGAAAAAACCCCATAGATTTTGAAAAATACACACACAAATATGAACTTACTTTATTTCAATGTTTCTGTCTATATTTCTGAGATGAGGTATTATGTACACTATTTATATTATTCGGAGAATTGTCATCATCTTTTTCGCCATATTTATTAGAACGTTTCGGCCCTTCAGTATCTGTTTATATTTCTGAGTTGAGGTATTATGTACACTATTTACATTATTCGGACTATTGTCCTCATCTTTGTCGCCATATTTATTAGAATGTTTCGGCCCTTCAGTATCTGTAGATATTTCTGAGATGAAGTATTATGTACATTTTTTACATTATTCGGACTATTGTCCTCATCTTTGTCCCTATATTTATTACAACGTTTCGGTCGTTCGGTATCTGCGCTATATTTCTGAGATGAGGAATTATGTACATTATTTACATTATTCGGACTATTGTCCTCATCTTTTTCGCCATATTTATCACAATCTTTCCTCAAGATAACTGACACTCATTAAACATGGCACGTGCAACTAGAACAGTCTATCCCAGTGAGCGAAATAAAGGGTTAAGTTCGACATTCCAACCACCTGAAGAAGGCCCGAGCGTACAACGACCGAAACGAATTAAAAATGAGGACAATAGTCCGAATAATGTTCACTGTTTCTATGCAACTATTTGTGCAGCTTCTTTAGTAAAATCTTAAAGCTGTACCATTACTAATTACACACACACACACACACACACACACACACACACACACACACACACATATATATATGTTGTGGATTCCGCGTAAAAAATCGGTCTCCAATAAATGACAAAAAAAAATTAAATGTATTTACACAAAATACAAAAGGTAATGCTGTTAGTAAAATCCAGGAACGCCGGTTAGTATTAATCAAAGATCGCTATATACAGTCTTGAAGTAAACTTCGTTAGAGTCGGGCGTACTTGTAGCTGACTTCGAACGTCAACTCAATCACAGTGTCTATGTACTTTCCACTCGGTTCCTTTGCCTTCTTCCTCCACACTGTTCCTCTATCAGACTCTCTGACTGACTGATGCTATTTTATGGCAGCAGGACGAGTCCATTTATATCAGAAAAGGGTGGATCCCATTATAACCCCCTCCTTAGATCCCTTTTTTGGGGGAGTTAATATTGTGTCCATTGTTTGTTGAAAAATTGCAGGTGCAAATTTTATTCCGAATGGTAGGCTGTTGAACTTGTACAACCCTTTGTGCGTATTAATGCAAAGGATTTTCGAACTCTCTTGTACTGGAATTTGTAGATAAGCCTCACTAAGATCTATTTTTGAAATATCTTACCGCCGTTGAGCTTTGTAAATACCTCCTCTGGGCTCGGTAGTGGGTAATGATGGTCCTTTATTGCCTTGTTGAGTCCCGTCGAAAAATCTGCGCATACGCGAATTTCTCCTGACTTCTTTTTTACGTAATCCACCGGCGCAACCCACTCACTAAACTCTGTTTTTGATAGAATCCCAGTTTGTTCAAGTCTCTCCAATTCTTTGTCTATTTTTTCTATAGTAGCAAACGGTACATTTCGCTTCTTTCTGAAAATTGGTTGGACATTTTCTTTTAATTCTATTTTGGCCTTAAATTTGTTGCATCGTCCCAACCCACTTGAAAATACCTCAGGAAATTGCTTGTATAATTCTTCCTTCAATTTTATGATATCTGATGGTTCAACCTCTAACTTTTTGCAAAACGAGTTGATAGATAGGCCCCAAACGTTGAATTTCTGTATCCAGTCGGTACCTACTAAATTTTCAGTATCTTTCATGACGTATATCTTAAGTTTTTTTGTTTTGCCGTGAAATTTATCATTCACTATTATTTCTCCCTCAAATTTTATTCGTTTGCCTGTAACCGAATTGGCAATTTTTTGAGTGTGTAACATGGTAGGTCTGTTAAGTTTTTCCATGTCTGTAAGTTGATTATCGTGAGGTCGGAACCCGAATCCAGTTGTAATTTAATCTTTTTGAAAAAATATGAAGCGTACTGAACTTCTATCAATCCTTAATTTAAGGCAATACAGTAAATATGTGCTGTTAGTTAAGACGTGATACACACTTGGGTGATCTCATTTGATTCATGAATAATTGGTCGAGAAGACCTTTCTGTTGAAGGTTGCCGTTTCATTTTCCGGTAGACTGGTTGCCAATCAAGGCTATTGGATCCTGTCCGTCTTGCTATTCGTCCATTTAGTAGGGATGGGGAAAAATGAATAAATACCTTTCCCAATGGCATTTGCGCGTAAGCGAATGCAAGGAACCCGACTGGAATTCGAACTCGACTCTCCGATTTCTCATCGCGATATGATATATATTAGACAATAATGCACATCCTTTCTTTACAGTAAAGAAATTGTTGCTATTCAAGGAAATCAAGTATTTCATTTGGTTTTCATCAAAGTAACATTCTTTACTTTGACATTTCTTGGAGATATTAAGCATTTCTTATTAAAATAACATTTAAAATCAAAATAATAAATTGTCTAACGAGAGATGTTGAAATGTTTTGGGTCCGACCAAGAAAACTTACCAAAACTTTACCCGCAAGATCTCATCATTTTGCAGTTGAAATGGCGAGATGTAAGCGTAATTTCTATGCTGGTAGTTTCAATTTCTTGCTTTCCAATCAACTTTGATCTTCAAACATTTAAATGCAATGCCAAACATTATCTTTTGTCTTCTTAATTTCTGTTCTCGCTCCTGAATCTTTTTCTTATATTCTTTTACACTCTGTACCTCCCAGGATCTTAGTGGCTTTGTTACCTTCCTCGGGGTGAAATGATTGACCAAATGACCAGCATCAGAATATTTTGCAATCACTTTTAGTCGACTGAGAATTTTCATTATATCTAGATATTCCTTATATCGGTAAATACTGCAGAAATATTTATTTAATATATATTATTGCAAAATGAATTAGCCTAAAATGAAGATAGTTAATTTAACTGTTTAATCCATAGTTTTAGTCTAGTTTTTCAAATGAAGAATTATTATTATTCGCGTTACGATTCGAACCAATTGGGTCATTTTTTGTTAGGTTTCATCCGTTGTCATATCCGGACTTCTATGTACAGAAGTCAAAATAATAACGAACAACACTGGGGGATAAGTTGAGGGAGTTTTATAAATCCTTTTTAGATTAAAAATATTTCATGATTTGCTATTCGAATCCGCATGCCCACTTTGGTTGCTATATTCAACCTTGCGTTCGTTGTATCCTGCGGCCTACTTCTGATGTCGATCATCGTACTGGGTAACCTTCATGGGATTTCGAGCTGAGTCCGACGTTAAATTTATGAGAGAATATGATTCTTATTCAAAGGATATAATTTGCGCCCAGAAAAAATTTATAGACAAAAAAATCACTTTGCCAAATGTCACATGAAGCTGTGAACTGGAAGAATACGAAGAAATAAACCTTAATTTCAATTAAATTATCCCATTTTTGTTGCCTTTTCTTGTAATATTCTGATCGTTTGCATAATTTAAATAAAACGGAAATGAAAAATAAAAGATGAATTTTGATCTCTGATCCAGTCTCATTGACAGTCTGTTTGAAATCAAACTTCCTCTTAGCGATTTAGTCATGCTGATCAAACAGCAGGCAAAATTCAAATTTAATCATTAAAATATTACTCCTGCTTTTCCTTAAATGTAATGTTTATTCAGAACGCATGTGATCATTGCTCTCCACGATTTCTTTTCCTAATATCTGCAAAGTGTGTAAAGTTACGATTGCTATTAAGTAATTATTATTATACATATGCACTGGAATCTGTATTTTGTTTTCCTCCAAATAATCTATAACCAGCCGTTTATCATAGTTTCTTTTATTTACATTTCACATCAAAATTTCATTCCATTTCACATCAGTTTTAGCTTCAGGAAAGTTGAGGCGTTGTGAATTGTTAAACACAATTTTCAAGTTTTCAAATAATTTCACTCTGTGGAAATAAGATTCAATTAAACTTGATACAATGAAATAAAGAATTAAAAAAAAAATGACATGTGCCAAAATGCTAATGAGTTGATTCATTAGAAACTGATCGAAATCTAGTTTTATTTGTCGTAAAAAGATGAAAATTTCTTTCTCAGTCTTTATGGCTATTTAAAATTTGATTTTCATTTTGACACTCATTTTTCTGAAGTTTAAAGGAAGAATGGTAATGATAAAGTTATCTGTTTCCTTATAAGGAAACATTTGTTATTCAGTGACCAAAGAACCGGTGCTATTTTCGGTTGAATTTTATAAAATCTTTCTTTTTAAAGAATGTCTAAGAAAAATATATCACTCAAGAAGAGTAGCTGATATCACTCTTTCCATCATTGATGGAAGTTTCCTTCCTAATCTTTTGTATGAAATAGTGTGGAATATCAACATCTTTATGTTTTTATTTTGTGTTCGAGTTACAGGTGATATCCACTTTTGTTGTTTTTGCTGTCCGCATGATGTGGTTTTTATTATTTGGTACAGTCCTTTGTGATTGTGTAGCGCCAGTTCATTAGGTTCATTCATTTTATCCACTGATCTGAGAAAGCAGGCAGTTTCCATATTTCTGAACTAGTTTGGAACCAGGCATGGCATTCATATAAAAGTCTCGATATGACGAGGCTATTTAAGAATATGACTTGAGTTTTTAGGATAATGTTTAATTATGTAGCAACATCTGGTGTTGAGCGAAACTAAACCGATTGAAGTCTATGATCAATTTCCTTGCCTGCAGTACGTAATATGTTATAAATGATCCATACACCCGAGGTATGTGAAGTGTTTAGACGGAACGTATTATTGGAGTTTGTGCTGAAGTGAAAGAAAAAAAAGAAGATATATAAAAGAGAAAAGAACAAAGAAAAAGTCAAAATTTGTGTCCGAAACTTTCTTCAGGTGTAATTCTACGCGACGTGAGGAGAAGAAAATGAAACAAATTCGAGATTAACAAACTAGGGACTGTTTCTTCTTGTTTTTGTGAATTTCAGTGTTGAACTTAAACGCGCTTCGTTACCCATAATGCATTCGAACATGATGAAAAACTCTTCCGTGACGCAACAGAAAAGCAGTATGAGAAAGATAAAAAAAAGAGGGCAAAATGTTAAACGGACTTCTAAAAGACGAATTTTATCATCTTTAATTTCAATAAGAAAGTAAAAATAAAAGAGCAAATGAAAATAATGTTTGAACATGTCTTGCCCCCACTTGCTTTAAGAGAGACCACAAAGATATTCAGAAACCTTATCTTTGTCTGGTATAAGGATAAAAACATGAGCAAGTCTCTAATAATTGTTGCTCGAAATCAGAAACGAAAATTATTAAACTTAATTTAGCGTCAAATCTTTAAAAAGGAACCACATGGAAATGGAACGCAATATATGGTAATAATTCGTCAGATTAGATTATTAGACACTGTATCTGTTCTCTTATCTGATAATTATACATCTAACTATAATTTTCCTTGGAAAACTAGTCTCAGAAGAAAACTTCCCTCGGATAAATGCCTCCTGACAATATGTTTTAGACAATTTATTTCATTAAGAGAAGATTATTAGAATTATATAAAGATAATTGCAGCGTTTCTTGCATATTTACATGATCTAACACAGTTTGTCACTTTATTCTGATTTTCATAGACGCACAGAAACTCCCTTTTACCACATTCAATCCATAATAGAACGATATAAGATTTTAATATACTTGCAGGTTTCCGGTGAGAAGTTCAAAAAATTACTTCAGACCAGTTAGTGATACTTCCCGAATGGAAAAGATATTAACGGTTTACGACAATCCCTCTACACTCACAGCTGGTCAAGTTGTGTAGGTTCGAAATGAAATTAAAAAAAACTAATTTTTTTTATTAACATTTACTTTTTGAAAGAAAAGATTTATGACAAATTGAGAAAAGGTTTTTGTGACGCTATCCGTTAGGATTTCATCGAACTGGGTATGTTTATTGTTTTTGTGACTACGCATGCGCATGGTGAGAGACGCTGGTAGTTTAAAAATTTAGGAAGAATTTTTATCTTGTTTTGCATTCTAACTACATTGCTATAGATTCTTTTTTTTTTTTTTTTCCCATTATCTTTGTTATTAAATATCCCAAATTGTGATAACAGAAAATTTGCCAAGACCTGGTGAAACGTTATAAGAAGGTGGACGCAAATTTACTTTGGCTGAATTAGCGATGAAAACATTTTCCAGACATTTTCGTTTTAGTGAATTATTTTCTCTTTTAATTAGACTAGCATTTTTTTTTATGTTAAAGTTTTGTTTAGTTTCGTTACGGGGAAAAAGCATTGAATTTTGTGTGTTGTTTTTTTTTTTTTTTTTTTTTTTTTAAATATCTCTTTAGTGTTCATATAGTCTTTTTTTTAAATATCTCTTTAGTGTTCATATAGTCTTTTTTTTAAATATCTCCTTAGTGTTCATATAGTCTTTTTTTTAAATATCTCTTTAGTGTTCATATAGTCTTTTTTTTAAATATCTCTTTAGTGTTCATATAGTCTTTTTTTTAAATATCTCTTTAGTGTTCATATAGTCTTTTGTTTAAACTTGTTGAGATTTCTCCGCTATATTTGTATTTATATTCCTTTCCATAGTTGCGTTTACATATGTACGGTTCTCTCTTGTTGGTTTAGGGTAGTTCTGCTATCGGGAGCAATTGCCAGCAATTATCTGAGACAGTTCTAGAACTAATGACCTGAAAAATACTAAACTCGGTATGGCACAAGGCTATAGTAATGAGGCAACAATTGAGAACAGAATCCGGTGTTCTCTATTAGAGAGTTTGAGGCATTTTTAGTGAATAACTCTGCGTTACATAAATACGGCTAAGAAAATTGGATGTGGACAAAAACCGCTGTGAACTGCATATGCAAACCATTTTGTGATCTCTGCATTTGTCGGTCCACTGCCAGGGTTACAAGTAAACTGTCCTTACATAAAATCATTTTGTAACAAGCGAACAAACAACGTTAAGGTGTACAAAGAAAAGTTTTCTAAAATTATATAGTAATAAGCCTAAAAATGTTATAGTTATTCTTATTGAAAATAATCTCTTATATGTTTGTCTCTCAATGAGTGACTTTGTCTTTCATAGAGAACATTTACATCTAAATTTTTCTTTTGGTTTGACTACAACTGCTGCAGCCATGCTTGATGGAATGATTTCATATCATAGTGTTATTACTTCAAGCGTTATTTTTATTTGACACCCATAATTGAGTAGACGCTCCGTTTATCTTAAATAGCATTTATTTCCTCTCCCGGCGTGTGCACGCGAGAAAATTTAATAAATAAAACTAATTTTAAATTAATTATTTTAATAGATAAAATTATTTAAAGGCAAATATAAGAAAAATACTCGCTATATATACTGGAGTTGAAATTTATACGAGCCACTATTTTGGCAATCGCAAGCGACGGATGCGAGTTAAAGACACTGACCAAGAGGGAAAGACACTGGATTGATGTTTTCCAGATGTGTGCATATGACAGTTATTAGAGTGCCATGGACAACGAGACGCACTAATAAGTGGGTCTGAGGTACCATCAGAACAAGGTGCGTGTCGAGAAAGTAGATTGCACTTCGTTATTTCGGGCCACGCGGCGGTTTCGATAAGGACATTCTGCTGGACCCAGTTTAGAGATAACAGCACTAGGAACGACCACCCATGTCTGATTATATTAAGAGGTGGACTTGAACGACGGTGGCTGTGGCTTTAATCAGACAGAGATGGGGGTGGGGGTGATCACATCGGTGCAAAATGGGCTAAGTAACTGATGATAAAAGACAAATAGAACCTTGCTTGCCTATGAAACACTTCGTAGACAAATGGTGAAAATAACCCATAGAGGTGTTGATATGCCGCTAGACAAAAACAACCGACCAACACTCACTGATGCTCAGACATAAAATTAAAATTGACTGGTATAACAATATAAAAAGTATATGAAAATGCAACTCTCATTTATTTTTTTTTATCAACCGGAAAATTCTTTCTTAATAAACATGTCTGGTACTGTGACCAGAAATGCATAGTCAAAATTGTTTGGTAATTAATGTTCTGTACGTGTGTATGATAACTGCAAAGTTACCTTCTGGTTTACTGAAGGAAAGAAGGGATGGAAGAAGTGGAAAGAGAGATTAAATTAGATTAAACTGATAAAAACAGATACTACACTTTGATCTTAATGTTTATTGACATAATTACATCAACCCGGAAAAAGTGGGGATGAGGAAAGGGCTTGTCATGCAAAGCCTAGTACAAAAAATAAAACTACTTTCTCATTCATCCCATGTACACGAACAATGTTCCTTCCGAATTGCCTCATTCATCCGTCAAATGCCACTCTATACTACATATAGATCATCATTTATGCTATAGATTCTAACATGCAAACGGGTGGATGGGATATGAGCAGCGGGAGTGGGTAGAAGGATAACATAACAGGTTTCTTTTTACCAGGCTTTTCGAAACAAGTAGCAGAGACTCTCCCCACAACAGCACACAAATGCTAAAAAAGCTACTTTAGTTGGTACTTTTCACACGTACCAAACTTGTTTCCTTTCATTATTTACATTATTCGGACTATTGTCCTCATCTTTGTCGCCATATTTATTACAGCGTTTCAGCCGTTGTACGCTCCGGCCTTCTTAAGGTGGTTGGAATGTCGAACTGAACCATTTATTTCGCTCACTGGGGTAGACTGTTCTATTTCCTCAAGGATACATGGCACAGTGGATAAAGGCGTTGGTTAGATCCAGTGACAGGACCCAAAGAGTGTGATTTCAATACCCGGTTAAGGCAGTGGAGAACTCTCAGAGGGAAAATTAGCAGGAGATAACTGATAACTGACATCCATTAAACATGGGACGTGGAACTAGAACAGTCTACCCCAGTGAGGAAAATAAAAGCTTCAGTTCGACATTCCAACCACCTTAAGAAGGCTGGAGCGTACAACGGCCGAAACGTTGTAATAAATATGGTGACAAAGATGAGGACAATAGTCCGAATAATGTAAGTAATGTACATAATACCTCATCTCAGAAATATAGACAGATATTGTTTCCTTTCACCCATGTTTCATAAAAAGAAAACATCCTTAGTCAGTCTTTGCGTGCCACAGCTAATCTTCACCCTTGAGCTGATGTTTAAAGTTTGCAATCTACGTGCAGAATCACGATCTGCCGCCTGTTCCACACAATTATTCTGGCTACAGCAAAAAGTGTCAGCAACATCATGTGTTTCAGGCCCTCCCATGAAGGGCCACCGGTGATACATAGAGAGACGACAAGGTGTAATACATTTTCAGGCTCCATATGAGCGACCAGTTCCCCTAGAAAAGGCCGATAGGTGAAGGCAACCGCGATAAAAGCAACATTTTTTTTCAAACACACAGTGTGGAACGACGGATATCGAGTAAGTCAATCGTTAAAAATCCAGTTACCATAAATAAAATAGCAGGACTTATTTTATTATTAAGGGAAATGTTTGTAAGACCGGGATTGAGCTAACAAACATTGGTTTTCACTAGATTATCACTAGATTATTTTGCTACTTTTATGTGAAACACGGATAAGAAATAGAAACGACAATAACTGATCTTGGATACTGCTTTGTTGGTAGTATATTTCACGCGAATGTTGCCAGTCTGACTCTACGATGAGACACGAGTGGCGTAGCATAGTTTTGGTGCACTTCTTTGTTGTCGTTGAAAGTGCGACGATAGGGGATGGAGGGAAGCCGTCGGTCGTGGGGGAGGTCGGTTTGCCGATGAACGATTATAAGTGCGAGGTCACTAGTAGTCTCTGCCCGTTTCATTTCCGTCGACAACCTCCATCTTTTTTTTCGGCTAGTGTGCTCTGCTCTACGATTCTGTCTGCATTAGGCAGAATTCAAATTTATTCAAGCATAAAATAATGTTGCTCCTCACCCTAGCCTTAAATGCTAGTTCCATTCAGAACGCAATCAGTTCTTTTTTTTCCAGCAAACTTTACATTGGCATGAGTGTCGCGGGAAAATAAACTCGAATATCTTTCCGTAGACGTCTCTACGTCATTCAAAATTATTTTTCTGGTTGCCCTATCAAGGCTCGAGATTAGAGTTTGCCTTGTTATTTAAGTCGTTGCGGTGGTGTCTCGAAGAGATATTAGTGAAGAACGAAGCTGAATATTTTTAACTTTGTTAAAAATGTTCAGATCCGACAAAGAAAAAACAAAAACAAAGCAACTATCAGTAAAACTTTGCATTAAATCTAATGTCATAGAAGATGATAGCGTTGTATACTAGACGATAATTTGGAAGACAGAAAATTATATCTTTGTCTTGAATTTTTGATAATGGCAAGAAAGACGTCAACCAAAAGCCGTTAATAACGTTCAACACAGAAGACATTTTAGTCATACACGGTGGATTTTTATAAGCCTCTTATGAAATGCTTTTGATGTTGTGAAAAACAAAGAAAATAATTGGACATTCTTTTTCTTTTATTTCCAGAAAATAAAAACATAGAAAATCATAGCATTGTTAAATATTAATTGAAACAGAATGGAATCGTCTCTATTTCAAACTTGATTCAGTTTGTAACTTCTTTCTTAATTTGTTTATTATCGCAAGGACAAATGGAATAGAATTAAATATAAAGTGAATAAAAATTCTATCTGTCAATCCTTTAGTTAACACGTACATTACGTCCTGCCAATAAATGATGGACTATTCCGTTTTGCTCGCGTTGAAAGAGGGAAAAGCCATATCGGAGACGCTGATTGGTTTCAGCGAGAAAAAGAAAGAAAGAATGAAATGTAGAAGAGGTGATAAGATGTTCATGTTTTTTTTAAAATCATTTCACCACAAGCAAGGCAATAAAGCCACTAATACTCAAGGTGTTAGAGAGTATGATAAAAATATACTATTAAGGAGAGAAGACAGTAAAAGAAGAAGAATTAAGAAGACAGAGAATAACGATGGACATTGCATTTATATTTTTCAAGATCAAAGTTAACAGATGAGCAAGTATCAGTAAAGAAACTGTCACCATAGAACTTGCAGTTACATCTTGCTATTTCAACTGTGAAATGTGTCAGTGAAATAGAAAAACAAATTTCAATTTCAAATCTTTTCATTTGTACCTCCTTACTTCTTAAAATTAACGAACGACCAGCATTCATATTTTGTTAAAGTTGTTAAGCTCAAATATTGAACCATGCGATAGGCGATTTTCTACGGGTGTCATTTTGTCGCTGCTCACTCACCTCATTAACTTAAGAATTAGAGATTCATGAGAAAATTAAAATAGAAAAACCATGAAATTTTCACGGGTCTTTCAAAGTCATATTAAAATGCTATTTGTTCCTTAGTTAGTATGTGCTTTCCAACCTGCCAATATCTCATAAAGGATCTAGAAGAAAAACGGATAAGACATATCAGAGACGCTGGCTTAAGTGATAAAAAGAAAGAAGGTTAAGACTGTCATGAATTTAGTGTCTGCTTCAGAGAAAAGAAAACACTTGTCAATTTCAAATCTTTTCATTTGTACCCCCTTACTTCTTAATATAACGCCCGGGATTCGTGGTTCTTGCAATATAACGTTAAATGTTTAATTTCGAAGGAATCTCTTGCCTGATATCTATATTCTATATGGATGTATGCACACACACACACACACACAAACTGACGATCGCAAAGAGCGTGAAACACAGGTTCACAAACTCACATCAACGCAAATAAATATGTTAGCTCTATCACTTATATTGAGCGCTTTCCAAAAAGTACCGCGCGTATATAATGTATAAATAATATATATCAAAATTTCACACACATATATATATATATTTATATTATATTTACTCACACACATTACCCCAAAATTTCAAATATATAATGGGCCATTCCTTTTTGATTACGAAGTTAGACGAAAGAAAAGGTATATCAATGGCGCTCTTTTGTTTTATGGAAAGAAATAAAGAAAACAAAAAGAAAGAAAGAAAGAAAAAAAACGAAAGAAAAAAAGAAAGATAAGATAGATGTGATAACAATCCCGTGTGTTTAATGTGTTTTCCTTGTCAATTTTAACTCTTTTCAATTGTACCCCCTTACTTCTTTAAATAACCATCAGCATTCATTTTTATTATTGCAATTGCAATATTTTGTTAAAGTTGCTAAGCTCAAATATTTTACGATGCAATAGGGAGAACCCGCAAGCGGCTGATTCGATTATTAACTTAAGAATTATGTTTAATCAGAAAATTCAAATAACAAAACCATGAAATTGCCTCGAGTCCTACTAGTTATCGTTTACTGCTTTAAATTCAAGAAATTCAAACCAATTTTACAGGAAATAATCTTAGTTTAAAAGTGAAAGGGAATGCTAAGCGTCTTATTCATTGAGTTATAATATAATTTTGAATGAACATTAAATAACTTTAATGACTACTTTAGATTGTAGCGAGCAAATGAGAGTCCAGTTAATATTTCTATTGAATTAAAAGAAGATATTACTAAACTTCCTTACGAGATCATTTAATTCAAAATCGAGGGAACAAAACAATGCCGACATTTTTGAATATGCTAATTTATTTTCAGTTTTATCCAATTTCTTGTTCGAAGAATTACAAATATTCTGTTTGTCAGTAAATTACAGCTTACTGCCACCGAAGTACTACTGCAGGGTAGTGGTTAACAAGCTAAACTCACAGAAACATTAGCAGAAATAAATACGGGTGTGCCTGCTATTATGATTATGCGAAAGAAAAGAATTATTTTATACTAAAATTCACCGAATACGAGGGACATGTATCACTCAGGGTAGAGGGCTACCATTAAAAGATGGTGGAGTAATAGGTAGCGGCTCGGATTGAGGAATCAGAGATCCGAGTTCGAATTCCAGTCGGATCCATTCGATTAACTTACGTGCTAATACCCTTGGGAAAGTCATGAATCATCTCCCCCCCCCATAATAGTGTCAATTGATCTAAGAGATGGAAAAACTCTGAATTCAAAACTGTCCTGGAGAGGCTTGGGTTCCGTTAGGCCATCTTGGCCAAGAAACACCTTCTACTCCGGCTACGTACACATGGTGACCCTACAACCCAACGGGTCACGAGATAAAAAAAATATTAAAAGATTTTGATGAATGAGGTTTGATATGAGTGTACGAATAATTGTTAGTAAAGCATATGATGATAAGAAGAATAGATAACGATTGACTCTTTCTTGAAAAGGTCAGGGAAGCATCCAAATGGGAGTCAGTTCCATAAAGTAGCAGTTCTTGGGGAAATGCTGTCTGAATAGAACTTTCTAGTTACATTTGGAATAAGAAGGTAATGAGGATTCGACTTTATGGAACAGAGCTCTTAGGAAATGTGTGTGTCTATGTGCATGTGTGATTCATACGTGTGTATATATGTGTGTTTAAATTCAGCTATAAGTCAACCGAGGGAAGGATATTTTTGCCAGGAAACGACGATCCTCGTGATGGTGTTTCTATCTACGCATTTTAAGGGGGAAAGGAGAAAAAAGAGAAAGACAATTTTCTCGGTTCTTTTAGAAACTTAAATAGCAACACCTAACGGCGTGTTTTGTCAGACTAAGTGAGAGTAATCCCACACGTATGTTTATTTTCACTTTAATTATATATAAAAACTATAAAAAAATAATATTTTAAATCTTTTAGATTGAAACAAATAAAGGATAACAATTAATATAAGAGGTTGTTAATAGGTTCCTAAATCGAATATTTTTAACAGTATAATTGTCTTTGAAAGATTCCATGTACAATGGACGCCAACTTTTTACCATTTTTCACTCCTTTTTTCTAAGAGTGTGCTTACAGACAGAATTGTCTTTTGCTTGTCTCTCCAGCTTTATTTACAAGCAAATATCCAAGGAAATGATATGACGTCATAGATCCTAGAATTTTAATTTTTATTCGTATTTTGAATTAATTATATTCGTATCGTTAAAATTGTTAAACTCATCTATTGGTATCCAAATTTACAATGAGACATCAACTACTGAAGCCCGCCGTTTAAGAGTTAAAGAAAATATTTTCGTCGCTTCTTTCACAAGAAAACCAATTAATAAATTCAATCATCCATAACATAATTAGACAGTTTTATTTCAACATCGCTGAATTTTCTTTTTAAAATGCTCGAGTATCAGGCGTTCAAATGGTTTCTATTAATTTTTCGTTGTAAATTATTTAACGAATGAAGCATCGAAAGAAAGAGTAACGGACAGAATAAAAGTTGAAAGAGAGTGGAGGAAAATAACAAGAGAAAGAAAAGTAAAAAAGGAGGAGGGTAGAGGATCTAAAAGAAAAAAAAGAAAGAAAGGAAAATGGAAGGAAAATAAGAACGTGGAATCAAGGCAATCAAAGGAAAGTAAATATAATCGCTAAATAACTGCTGCGTTAACTCGTGGGATTATAAAACACACAATAAAGAATAATTTTGCATAAAACAAGAAAGGAAATGAAATTAGAGAAAACAAAACGGAATCCGTATCAATAGCAACCCAGAACAAATGTATTAAAACTATTTTGAAGTTGACAGTGAAAAAAAATGCAAAATATTAATCGTTGTTTCTGTCAATACAAGACGTCAATCAGATAATATGTTAATGCAGTAAATAGCTTACAAACAGAATACAAATGAAGGCATGACTAGGTGAGAACGGTGATCCACTTGCAAATTTTGTCATGCAAAAGACAAAACAAAAACAAGCATATATTCATAAATAAAAGATTGAAAAAAATAAAATCTCTTAAACTTTCAAATTTAAACTGGTCACTGAATCGAAGCAAAGGGACCTAAATCCGACCTATGAGGTTCATCAAGAACGAAGATGTCAATTGGTTGATATTTAAACGGACCACAAAGTGAAGTTGAATGTAAATCTGAAGAAATTTGGTTTATTTTGTTTTACAGCATATCAACCTCAATGGGTTATTTGATGCCGACAACATTTTTAGGATAGATTCGTATGAATAGAATATGTATTCTTTGGTTTAGATTGGTTTGGTTTATTTTGTTTTACGGCATATCAACCTCATTGGGTTATTTAATGCCGATATTTTAGGATAGATTCGTATGAATAGAATATGTATTTTTTAGCTTAGATTGGTTTGGTTTATTTTGTTTTACGGCATATCAACCTCAATGGGTTATTTAATGCCGACAACATTTTTAGGATAGATTCGTATGAATAGAATATGTATTGTTTGGTTTAGATTGGTTTGGTTCATTTTGTTTTACGGCATATCAACCTCAATTGGTTATTTAATGCCGACAAATTTTTTTATTGCTGGTTATATTTTGTTTTGTAAAAAATCTGTTTCTGGTAATATTTTTCCTTCAAAATTGTATTGCTGGTAATAATTTTTTCAAAAAAGTATTGCTGGTAATATTTAACTATTTTCCATAGCTGGTACCCTAACAGGTGCTACCACCCCAGGTCAGGGTGGACCTGGGAACACCAGCAATTAAGAGGTCGTTCCACACTCCTCAAAACCTCCTGATTAGAGGCCTTGATGCTGGGTGTAGTTTATCGTGTTAACCAGGACGCGGATGTAGCTTAATGTCTTATCCAGGACGCTGAAAAAATTTGGTAGAGATGTGAAGAGATTACGAAAATAGATGATCGGTTGTAACAATGATTAATGCATTAACTGCGTATGACACGCAATTTCGTCATTGCAATTTTATACATCAGATGCGAATGACGGAAAAAGTCTTCTGCCGCACAATTGATAACTGACTTGAAACCGTACCAAAGAACATTACAAGTACAGAAAAAGAAAAGGCGAGGTACAAAGTAGATATGATTCGCTGGGAAAGGTAATTCATTAGGAACTATGCAAATAAATCGGGTAGTGATCAGACGAGTCAATGATACATGAACTGTCCAGAAGTAATCATATGGAATAAAACATGAAAAGAAAGTGAAAATATGGAAAAAAAACATCTGAATTTTATCAAAAAGCGAAGAAAATAATAAACAACGCAATTTATAGTAGTACCTATCATTATTGGATCACTTGGAACAATCCCGACTAGGCTTAGAAACAAGTTGGGAACGAATCAACACCATCTAGACGACAGCACCATTAAAATAAACAGGAATACTGAGTAAAGTGCTGGAATATTAAAAAACCTTGCTGTTACTTGACCCCCATTAACAGCCAATAAATACAATACTTCGGAAAATTTAGTAACTACAGTTAATAAACATTTTCGTCAAAGACTATTTAAAAACATATTAGATCGAACTTATTCATTCAATAAAACATAAACTCCAGATCAGTCAATAACTTTATTTATTTGCTTATGGAACTGATTGCATTTTTAATTGGGCATTGCCATTCTAAAAAAACAAAAAAAACAAAAAAAAAACTTCGCAGAGTAAAAAGTAAGTTATTCGACAAATAGATTTAAAATTCTATACAAAAAAAAAAAAAAAAAATGGTGATCGTTACATTATGTGCACCGAACATTAATTTTAAATAAATCTTTCCAAATATTTGAGAACATTCTAAAAGTTCCAGAGAAGAATATTCACAAAGACTTAAATTCAAATTGTTGCTATGTGCATCACGTGCCTAATAGCACCAAGAATTATTTAAGAATTATTCTTAGTCTCACTTCCCAAATGTTTTAGATCAACAAAATGTCCGGATTTTTGTTCAAACCACTTTTCTTATATATGTCTAGCCGTTCGCAAGCCATTGATAGTTGCGTTAGCATGAAGCCACTAGTCATAGTGACTGAGGCATGGAGCATACTGATCTAGTACAACCACATCATGCGATCACTCCTATAAATTGTACGTAAGGTTCGCTTAGCATAGTTGCAGTATAAACAGGTAGCCTCTCTGGATATTAAAGAAACGCTAATGTGCCTGAAAAAGCATCTATAATAAGGATAAGCTAGCCACCATTGTAGACTCCGATATTGGCTGATTTCTGCTACAATATTATAGCAAATAGAATAACGGTTCCATTTTTTCATCAGGCACTTTTTCAATGCACTTTTGCAATGTGCATTCTAGCATGTATATCTGCATTAAAGTTTAAAGACTTACTTCTCGCGATGAGATTTTTCCTGATATAAGGTTATTATTATTAGACCCTTTTTTTCTAGCAATTTTCGGCATTTTAATATTTTACCAGTTCTACAGAACCAAATGGCAGCTTTGTAGTTTTTACATCCCGTATGTATTCTCATACCATATATACAAACACACAAGTGTGCGTATGAATTTCGTGCTATAGAAACTAACAAACACTTGTAGATATAAAGTTCAAGTAGTCTAGATATTAATGTAATTTACCTGCATGTATTTACTTAAATGTGAACGCATGAATTAAAACCATTGTTGAGAATTCAACAGAATTAAAAGAGAATGTAAATTGATAAAGGATTTTGGCTTGAAGCCTCGAAGGTGATATTTTAAATATGTTTCTTATACAAGAAGCTTTAACGATGTTATCCCTGAACGTTTTGCGCGCATAATTTATAGAATTTGGCAGGTAAATTAGATCTAAAACTATTTCACAGATTTCCCAAGGTTACAGAGAAACACTGACAGCACGAAATACGAAATCGATAAGTTGTATTGATTTAGTTGCAGAAAAATATTAAAGCAGCACTTGTTTAGCGACAGAATAGAAGCAAAAAAATTTAAACATATTTATCGAAAATGAATTTTCTAAATAAAGTAAATTTCGTGAGCAGTTCGTGAATTGATTTTCCGTAACTGAAACATTCCCTTGCATTTTGTCTATACTTGAACCTTTCTGAAACAAGGATTTGCATTGTGTATAAAAAATAAATGCATTGATTTTTCTCATTAAGTTTTAAAACACTTGTTCGAATGATGACCTTGGTTTCTTGATACTGAAATTTCCGACTATTACTGAGTGATGGAATCGCCCTACACGTTGGCCAGTTTCAAGTTTCAAAATTTAGTTCGTCACTGGTACCTACTGCAGTATTTCTGTTTTTACTCATCATGATGGATTGAATCATGAAGATCACCTTAACAAACAGGGAAAATATAAGACAGTGTTAAGGATGAATGACCTCGATTTCGCTGATAAGTGAGCACCCCTTTCACACAACACTAAACAGATGGTAGAGAAGATTGTCTGGTAAAAACATTAGAAGGAAAACAAGGCTTCATATAAAGAAGGACAAAATAGAACTCCTAAAACTATCACGGCTCCAATCACTGTGTGCAGAAAGCCAATCAAATAGGATGTCCAATGTATAATTCGCGTGACAGAACGAGAGTCGTTGCATTTAAAGGTACGCTTTTTGTAGTTGTGTCGATTTCCCTACAGATCTAGGTATTCGTTATCTTGAAGATTATCTGGACGACCACAGTAATCTATACAATCGCAAAATAGTCAAATCGGTCATACTGATGTTGTAAATGCGCCTCAGGCGCGGTGTGGATAAATGTCTGTGGATAAATGTCGGTTTTTGCTGCGACACTAGAGTTCTTCGTGTTAAACGTGGCTGAGGCGCATTTTCAACATCAGGTGGCGAGACAATACCACCAGTGAGAAATTATCGCGAAGAGGACTGAGAGATCCTGTTACCAAGAAGATCTTGCGTTGGAAGTGAAGGTGGATAGGATATACTCTCAGGAAAACAGCAACCAGCATCACCCACCACCCCAAGACGGAACACACGCAAGTGTAAAAGAAAAGGAAGACCAAGAAAAATCTGGAGATGTGACACTAAGAATGCTTCATTAAGTATCTTTCGATATCTATGAGATGAGGAATTATGATTCAATCAGAGAGCTGGAACAGCAACTGGATAGAAACCACGACAAGAACTTATGTTTGATGGCTTATGCTCTTCTAGGAACAAAAAGGCTCTAATAATAATAATAATAATAATAATAATAATAATACATAAATCGAATGGAGAAAATCTTAATTTTTAAGGTAGTGATGCAGATTAGTGTGGGCATTAAAACACTACATAGCCTCACTGTATAGCAGAACCATTATTCTATTTACTATAGTGTAGTAGTAGACATAGGTTAGTTATGGGAGTGGGTGGTTAGTATATCCCTATTGCAGACGCCCGCTCAGACACACATGTATTTTTTAACACCCGTAAAGCCAACATGTGGTTTATATCGCATCTATGCTGAACAAGCCGTACTAATTCTGACGTTATCAGTAGTTGAACAAAGTCAAGCTGTTGAAACCCGCAGTCACTTATAGCTTGAAGCTTCGTGTTAGCGCAGCCATCACCAGCTTCCGAAAAGTTCGTCAATCCAATTTCACGTACAATGTCTGGGGAACCAATGTTATGGTTTTCAGACGCTTACAAATGGTACCGCATGCCGATCTCGTCTCTCTAGGAGGATATCATTAAAAAAAAAAACAATATGAACAAATCGAACATGGCAAAATTGGAATCCGGGGCCTCATGGTCGGAACGCTAACATTCTAATTATTCGATCTCACGCACATTACTATAATAATAACAACCATATAATTACAGAAAATTTATCCAGCCAAAAAATTGTTTAATGTCGGGGCCAATGATACGATTGAAATTTATCGCCGATGTTCAGTCTGCTGGAATTTGATTAGATATAACCTCAAGTAGAACGATATATCGCTAAAGAGGCTGCAAAATTGGGTAGCTCCTTGTACCGATCCGAAAATTACCTGTCTCTTCCTGTTGCTTTCTATCTCTGCAAGAGTCAAATGAGTGACCAAAAATCGAGTATTGCTGTCTCGCTATAATTCGTTGAATACCGTTACCATATTTGGTTTAGTGCTCTTGACCAAAAAGGGTCTGCAATATAATCGATCCTCACCGGTCATCTCGTTTCCAATCACTTTGTTACTGACGTGACGTGGCTTCCCCCTGTTCTACAAATATTTTCATAGCAACTGCTTGAATAAATTTTTTTCCCCTGGTACCGCAACTACATGAATTTAAGCGTCCTACTAGATTGGCCATTAGGTCTCATCGTTTTAGTGTTGAACTAGATAGATGCAAACGCCTGCCGTGAAACGCTCTTCTATTTCTTGCTTCTCTGATAACTACGATCTGCAAAAATTTTAAGCACAACATCAATCGCCATCTTCTGTCTACTTAAATCATGTTCCGTTTATGCCCTTTCCTCAGTCCGCCCTATTGTCAATCTTCTTATTCTCCTTCACTTTCACTCCCTTAAACACCCTGCATTCGTGGTATTGTCGCCTTGCTGGGACGAGACAATTTTAAAAAAATGTTGGAGCTGCACAATCTTAAGTTTCTAGCCTCGACCGTATTATATGTTTTTTTTTTTCGGCAATGTGGTTGTTGAATAGTTTGCCACAATAAAATGCCCCTCCTATAAACGGAACGTTTCTTGTATCTGGCTACTCTATCTACTCGTTCCCTTCATATTCCATTAGTAAAGATGAAGTTCCACTCAGATTTTTCTTCAGAACTTTTCCAACGATGCTTCCCTGGGGCCACTACAGTCTTAGCCTCTTCAAATCGAAGGTCAATTGTTATTTATCCTACTCATCCTCGTAATATTTACACATTGTCCCATCCTTATACGCCTTTATATATTCTCAATGTGATGATTATTTAAAGGTGATTGTTTCATTTGCTTTTATATCGTCAGTCTTCTTAATATTTTATATCTTTTGTCTTTTGTTTACTCTCGCGACAAAAACTTCTTTAAATATAGTCTTACATACCAGATTGAAGTCTCGTCTTAATATCTAAAAAAAGCCAAAACTGTTAATTTAAACGACCCATACGGCTGTCCAAAGTAAATGATATTTTCCAAATAAGATAGAAAGACCAAATTAAGTCTCGCTGGAGAAATCCGGAAAGGAAAATGAATTCTAATTACATTATTCATTTATATTATATATCGTGCTTATGAAGACTAATGTGTATGTCTCACTCTTCATAAATACGTTGGACTCTATTGTAAGTGAGGGTAATATGCTGTCTAAGTAGTACACCACTAGCAGTGGTTTACCTACTACACGCCGCTGGCGAGTAATGTATTTTGTTGAGGTTATAAAGATTATCATTTCATTTCCAACCTCCATTTTGGTTATTCCTCATTCAGTAACATTTCCTAGGTTACAATACACCCTTACAACACCCTCATTAAGTAACCCTCTACCTTGAATTAGTTCTTATATTGGATGACTATTAATAAAAGGAAATAAGATAAAAAACTTTAAACAATAAGCAGTGAACATTATTTACATTATTCGGACTATTGTCCTCATCTTTGTCGCCATATTTATTACAACGTTTCCGCCTTTCAGTATCTGTCTATATTTCTGAGATGAGGTATTATGTACACTATTTACATTATTCGGACTATTGTCCTCATCTTTGTCGTCATATTTATTACAACGTTTCGGCCTTCTTCAGGTGGTTGGAATGTTCTCAAGGACACATGGCACATTGGATAAAGGCGTTGGTTAGATCCACTTACAGGACCCAAATTGTGTGAGTTCAATACCTGGTTAAGGCAGTGGAGAACTTTCAGAGGGAAATTAACAGGAGATACCTGATATCCATTAAAGATGGGACGTGGAACTAGAACAGTCTACCCCAGTGAGCAAAATAAAGGGTTCAGTTCGACATTCCAACCACCTGAAGAAGGCCAGAGCGTACAATGGCCGAAACGCTGTAATAAATATGGCGACAAAGATGAGGACAATAGTCTAAATAATATAAATAATGTACATAATTCCTCATCTCAGAAATATAGACAGATAATATGCAGTGAATATAAGAAGTGGTTACATATTTTGGTACAGAAGTATAAGAATGGTAAATAAAATACTGAGGTTGGAACATTGGTAGGTTTTACGAGGAAATAAAAAATTTAGAATTTAGGAAACTGCGGATGAAGCATTTGAAGAATTTATGGCATCAAAATAAATGCTTCTATAAAAATTCGATATTTACTTTCATATTACGCTGGGAAAATCATTTGTTGGGAAAAGCGCAACTATTAAACGAATTTTATTCTGTTTATAATTTGGTCACTTTTCTTGGTTAACATTTTTTCTCACCAGAATCCATCTTAGAAGTCTATCATTCATCCATGCACTGAATATAGTTGCCACTTTTAGTGTGGTGTTTTAGCGAAGTATTTAGAGATTCTTGATAAAGACTAATCTGTAATTTTTTTGGTCCTGACCTGGCATCTCGGTTTCAATCACTTTCGCACCGTGAAACTTCCTTTTTGGTACCTCGAATTGACGAATTTAAGCGTAGTACTAGATTGTCAGCTAGGTCTCATTCGCATACAACTGAAATGGCTAGATGTAGGTATAATTTTTCTGCTAGCAGTTTCTTCTTTCGAACTTCTCAGTTGTAGAACCCTCTTCCTGTAGAATTAATACAAGTAAAAGGTATGTTATTTAGCTGATTGATGTTACCTTCAGCGTTCCGACTCCAGAATTTCGTAGACGGACCCCCGGTTCGTCCTCTCGTCAGGGGGTGTCTGCAATTGATTACTTATACTTCTCGATCATTGCACTTATCATTGGTGCAAGTTTTTTTTTTTTCATAGGGTATGTGTGCTTCTGTGCGTTCGCGTGCGTGCACCCATCCGCCTGTAAGTGTTGAATGTCGTGATTATTTGTGCTTTTCGTCTTTTTTTTTTCACTTTACACTCAATCATTCACTTTTAGTCTCTTTTCTTTCTTTTTCCTCTTTTGTTTAAATCGTTACCATTTTACTTCCGGATCTTCTCAACATCCTGTCGTCGTTAATTTTTGAGCGTTCTCTTTTTGTCTTAAGTAAGGAAAGTTGTATTTCATTTATATTATATATATATATATATATATATATATATATATATTTCAAATTATCCTTGATAAATTCTCTAAAACAGAAATGTATTTGGACACACTATCAACATAAAGAAGACTCAGCTAGCATAGCAGCCAGTACCAGGCAATGCATCTCCCACAAATCCTTCCATATTCATTGATGGTACGGCATTAAGACGTTCACATATATTGGATCAACAGTCTCTTCTGATGGAAAAATGGACAGAGAAATCCAATCCAGAATAACCAAAGCCAGCACAGCATTCGGTAATTTCAAACATAGGTTATATAGCACCAAAGACGTATCTCTCAAGATCGACATATAATGATCAGTCGTTCTCTCAATTCTTCTCTCAGGTACTGGAACTTGAACCCTATACCGCAAGTACATAAATCAACTTGACGCCTTTCACATGCGATGTCTTCATGCCATATGTGATATAAAATGGGATGATAGGGTCAAGAATAGTGCAATGCTGAAGAAATGTGACAATATCACAGGCATTCTATCAAAGATACAACTTAAGTGGGCTGGTCATGTTGTGAAAATGGATAAGCATAGGCTTCCAAAAAAGGTGTTGTATGTACAACAACCAAACTCTAAGCGTCCACTCTTACGCTACAGAGACAAGTTGAAAGACAAATTGAAACGTCTCAATTTTGAACTGAATACCTGGGAAGACAAAGCATCAACCCGAAAGGAGTGGCGTAATAATGTTTCATTAATTTAAAGTGTTTTGAAGATATTAGACTGAAGCATCGTGATCAGATTCGCCCACAGCAAGGCTGAGCTAGTATTACACTTACGAAAGCACAAACGAAATATGTCTTTCCCATACCTGTTTTTCTCCACAATAGTCTCTGCTAGCATGTATAAGTGTAAAACAAATTCACCATCTAATGCTGACCCACATTTATCGTTCACGATAGTCGAGTCCACTACACACACACACACACATATATATATATATATGGAGGCACGGTGGAGTAGTGCCAGTATATATATACCCTTGTGAACAGGTATTAATCCTCTTCTTGTCCTTCCAGCCATGGGTAAATAGCAGGTAAGACTTTTATAGCCTTGGCACAACTCTGAATAAAAAAAAAAAACACTGCAGAATGTCGTTTGGGGATCTTGTGGCACGTAATGCACCAAGTTTCTGTGTTCGGCGGTTGGTTTGGTTCACCACTATAATCAAAGGATATGTGCTGGCTGTCGGTTTCTAGCAAATGAGCTGCTTGACCCTCATACGTCAAATACGACAGGAGAGTCTACCATATATATATATATATATATATATATATATATATATATATATATATATATATATATATATATATATATATCCATTATGGGGGCAGATGCATAAAAGAAATATAATTGAAACTCAGTTATTAACCTATATTTAATACTTGGTGTTGTCTTCTGTTGCTTTTATAACTGACTTTATGCGCTTTTTTCATATTAGACACTAGTATTGCACAAGTACTTGGCTCCATTTTTTGCCACTGTTCATGAGGTTTGGCTCCTAATTCGCGTTTTGAAGAATATTTGTGTACCCTCACTCTTGTACCTAAGTCTGAGAGATTTGAATGGGATTCAAGTCAGGCGATTGAGGAGGCCCCTTTATTACCCTCACTTCTTTTCAAACCAACCCTCCGAAAATCTGGACACGTGTCATGGTGCGTTGTCATGTTCGAAGATTATGGTATGTTATTGTTGAAAATGTTCTCTATTGTAAATTGGTAATATTGGTCTAACATGTTTGTATAAGTGTTCATTCTACCCTCACATGTAAATAACTTTCCGGTCCCGGAAAACGACATGCCCAAGTCATTACACTCCCACCTCCAAATTATACAGTTGGGGTAATACATTTAGCATTATATACTTTCCCAACTCTTCTACGTACATAAAAAACTCTAGGGATTCTAAAAATCTAATATAAATAAATTTTAGGGATAATTTTCTATGCAATAAAAATACAGTATTAAAAGGCATAATAAAATGAATTATGCTCAATAAATAAGTTTCGACTAATAAAGCAACTTACTTCAAATTTGCTTTGACTAGCCGAATCCTCAGTCGTCCAGTTTTCATGCTGCTTTGCAAAAGAAAATTTCTTTTTTCTCATTAACTTCAGTCAGGAATTGTTTTAATCTAGATTTACATCATTTGATGCTAGCTTCTACTAACCTTCTTATGCGGTGTCTATATCACTTTGTTGCCTCTGAAAATTTAGCAGTCACGGTAAAAGAGATTTTTTTTCTTATCACCTAGAGATATACCCTCTTTAGCATTCTGTCTTCCATTGAGTTTGTATATCTTTTCCAGCTTGATCATCACAATTTTTGTAAGAATTGGTTTCGTTATATCTTTTAATGGTTCTTCATACACCATTTCTTGAGCATTTCATTTGTCTTGCAATTTTGACTTGGGATAAACCTTCTTTGAACAATTCAGTGATTTCAACCCTTTTAATTTCAGAAATGATTTTCTTCGGAGACATTTTCAACAAAGAAAAAGCACTTATGAATTGATATTAACTTTTTATTTAAAAATTAAAAAAAGATTTAGCACTAGAGATTAAATTTCAAATAAATTATTTTGCCAGTTACGCGAAATCAGTAAAATTGAACACAAATCATTATTGGTACCCATAAATGCCAGTGAAACGTCAATTCAAGATATTGTATATGTATATATTATATTATTATAGTATATATATATATATATATATATATATATATATATATATATATATATATATATATACCATAATAATATAATATATACATATAGAATGACTATTGACAGTTACACGCACACATACATACATACATATATATATATATATATATATATATATATATATATATATTTGTGTGCGTGTAACTGTCAATCGTTATTTTCTATCGCTTTATTTCCTGTTCTTTAATTGAACTACAGAAGGATGCTGAGAATACCATGGACCGAACATGTGAGCAATGAAGAAGTTTTAGAGAAAATGGAAACAAAAAGGATAATTATAGTTAACATTAAGAAGAGACAATTGAAATTTTTCTGGCACATAATGAGGAAAGAGGACTGGATACCCACAGGACAGATTAAACGCAGGAGGGGGAGAGAAAAAACACGTATAACCTATCTAGCGAGCTTGAGTAAATGTATGGTAGAACAGGTTCTAAGAGAGAAAACAAAAAAAAAATATTAAGAGCTACAAAGGATGGGAAATTGTGGAGAGACATCATCGCTGATGTTCTGAAGGCATAGAACACATAGAAGAAAAAATAGATATGGCTAGCAACATCAAATCGATATGAGCCGCACAGTATTAGCGAGGCATTAATCAATCCACCCGAAAGGAAGGTGATAATGCCTCTAAGACGCAAGTGGGCTACTAGAATGAGAATGAGAAGACTTTAGAACAGTTGTTCCCAACAGATTTTGTGCCATGCCCCATTTTGGTATTTCTAAAATTCTAGTGCTTCCGTAATACTTAATTCTTACATATTCAAAATTTTACTGCAATTCACGAGAAGGAAGCAAACTGAATGCTCATAAGCGCTGATTGGCCAACAAAACATGGGCTCTTCCAGTGACATGCATTACGCCCTCTCCTCACGCTCTGATTTACCGAGAAAACATGGGCTCTTCCAGTGACATGCATCACGCCCTCTCCTTACGCGCTGATTGCCCAACAAAACATGGGCCCTTCCAGTGACATGCATCATGCCCTCTCCTTACGCGCTGATTGGTTCAAGAAAACATGGGCCCTTCCAGTAGTATGCATTACGCCTTCTCCTTACGCTCTGATTGACCGAGAAAACATGGGATTTTCCATTGATATGCATCACGCTCTCTCCCTACGCGCTGATTGGCCAAGGAAACATGGGCTCTTCCAGTAACATGCATTACGTCCTCTCTTTCGTTAACCGAGACACGCGAGTGTGGGGAGACGGGTAATACCCTGTATGCCAATTACACATGTACGTACATACGTAGAAAATATTTGTATGTATGGATACTGTATATATGCATCGTATGTATTAACAAGCATTAATATTAAGAATCTCACTAGAAAACAATTCACTGTTAATAACTCCTTGATTTGCCCCCTTATTCTGTTGGTATAGTAAGCCGAAGGGTGCACATCCTCCGCATGCCCCACTAAAATATTATCATGCCCCGCCGGTAGCGCATGCGCTCCATGTTGGGAATTATTCCTTTAGAAGTAACCGGAAACCCAATCCTAAACAGGAGATAAGGGATAAATCTCTACTACCTCTGTTCAAATGACCGAAGAGGGGTGTGAACCGGGCGATAGGCGAACCTATTTCCTCCTTTTAAATATGCTGTAACCGTTCCTCGAGTTTGATCGTTAGAGTCATGGATGAATTCTCAGTCTCTGCGTGAGGATGTCACATTTATCCAGCATTTATTCCTATCGCTCCGTCTCCTAATATCCGGTTACTCTTTAACTATTTTCGTAAGATACCCGAAACCCAGCAACGTAGTTGGCTATAGCGATTTTGAATACACCCTATCGGAGAATTATAAAATATGATCTTAATATTCTCTTGCACATTTTCCTGGCTCTGTAACATGATCGACATCTGCTTAGAATTTGCCAGGCAGTTTAGTCAGTCAGAATGCCATAATGTTAAACCATCTGTGGCAAATGATTGCGTTTTTTTATCTTTTTATCCTGTCATCATGGTGAATTCAAATTGCCAATACTCTGACTTGAAATCTAATACTGGGAAGAAGAAAAAACCCATATTGAACTTAGGAATGCTCAAATTTGATCAATAATTATAAGCCAGAGGTTCATTTGTAGTAATTTTATTACGTGCCCTAAAGTCCATGCACCGTGAATTGCTGTCAAACTCTATTTTCAACCGCCATATTGGAAAGCTTGATCATAATATAGCCACTGAGTGTATAATTTCTTTTATTGCTTCATTCACAATTTTACTTTGTGCCAGTGGTGTATAGTATGATATGGTGGCATTTTTCTAAATAGGTACATGGCCTCCTGTATCGATATCGATTAATGGGTGTAATGATTGAGGTAGAACAGATGCTTTGAAAATTATGCCCGTGCTAGCGAACGAATTCCTATTTTCTCTGAATAGTTTGCCTATCTCTACACAGCGTTCATTCAGAATTACTTTTACTTTCTCAAATCCGACATGAGCATTTTCCTCGAGCCTCGTCAGATCGACATTTTCATTTGGATATAATGCATGGCGCGAAACTCATTCAGGCATGTCTAAATTGATATGTGGATATCTAAATATCTAAATTCGTATCAAAATCTTTAAATTGATATCTATATATCTACATTTATATTTAAATATCGAAATTGATATCTAAATATCGAAATGGATATCTAAATATAGAAATTATATAGACATCTAAATATCTAAATTCGCATCAAAATCTTTAAATTGATATCTATATACCTACATTGATATTTAAATGTCGAAATTGTTATCTAAATATCGAAATGGATATCGAAATATAGAAATTATATAGATATCTAAATATCTAAATTCGTATCAAAATCTCTAAATTGATATCTATATATCTACATTGATACTTATATATCTAAATTGATATCTAAATATCGAAATTGATATCTAAATTTCAAAATTGATATCTAAATATAGAAATTGATGTTTATATATCTACATTGATATCTAAAAATTTAAATTGTTATCTATTATCTAAATTGATATCTAAATTCATATCTAAATATCTAAATATTTAAATTCATATCAAAATATCTAAATTGATACCTAAATATATAAATTTATATCTAACTATATGAACTGATATCTAAATATTTAAATATCTCGATTGATATCTGTCCAGATGAAAAACACTTAAGCAGACAATCCACTGCAGATATCGACCATATCAAGGCACTGATTGAGAATAAGCAGCATTACACAACGTGGGAATTGGCAGAAACACTAAATTTATCAAAATCTACCACGCATGAGCGCTTAGCAAACTTTTTTACTCAAATCATTACGATGTTTGGGTACCACATGATCTGAATGAAAATAATCTTTTGGTTCGCATTTCATTTGCGATTTGCTGTATAAACGCAATGAAAATGTTCCCTTTTTGAAGCAAATTGTGACGGGTGATGAGAAATGGTTAGTTTACATCAATATTTATCGAAAAAGATCCTGAGGTAAGGGACATAAGCTAAATTTAGCCACCTTAAAAGCAGGTTTCACCCTCAGACAGTCATGCTGTGCATCTGGTGGGATTGAAAAAGAATCCTGTACTATGAGCTTCTGCCAAGTAACCAGTCAATTGATGCGGAAATTATTGCTTGCAAAGAGACGAATTAAAGGCAGCAATTCAAGAAAAACGCGCAGAATTCGGGAGCAGAAAAAGTGTTGTTTTCCATTAGGATGGTGCTAGACCTCACGTTTCTTTGGCGACCCGGCAAAAATTGATTGCTGCTTACTTGGGTTGTGTTAACCCACCCGCCATATTCACCAGACTTTGCTCCTTTTGATTTTATTTTATTCAGTGCCTTGCAAAATAATCTCAATGGTAAATATTTCGATTCTTTGGACAACATAAAAAAACACCTTAATGAGTTCTATGTCGAGTAACCACCGAAATTCTGGGAAAATGGAATCTTTATTTTGAAGGAAAAATGGTGAAAGGCTGTACAACAAAATGGTTCATATTTAGTTGAATAAATATTTAATGGTATAATTTTGTTTTGTATTTTAAGCTAAGTAAATATTTGTCACTTAGCTGCTTGATGTTACCTTCAGCATCCCGACTCCAGAGTTTCGTAAGCGGACCTGTCCGTCTACTTTTCAGGGGATATCAATTTTTCTTTTTTATACACTTATCACTGGTGCAGTTTTTTCCGTATTGTTTGTGTGCGTGTGTACGTTTGAGCGCGTGAAGCCATGCGCCCGTCTGTGCGGCTATGCGCAGGTGTTGAATGCCGGTACTATTTAGGCGGCTGTGCGTACGTGTAGGGTACCGTTATCATTTGTCCTTTTCTTCGTTTGTTTTTTTTCACTTTACAATCGCTACTTAGATTTTTCTCTTTTTCTTCCATTTCCTCTTCAAATAGTTGCCAGTTCTCTAGACATACCCCACCGTTTTTCATTTTTGAGCGTTCTGTTTTTTTTTTTGGGTGGGGGGTGATGGCTAGCGAAGTTGTATTTTGTTTTTTACACAAATGATTGACATCAATGCTTAAATGATAAATATATTTTGATATATTTTAAACGAAATATAATTTGGTTTAAAAATTTAACAAAAATGTCAAAACCAACACTGGTAAAATATTTCTTCATTTAATCCATATAGCATTGCTCAACAAAATCTTCAATAAGACTAACATTAAGATTAAAAAACAAAAACCTCAAACTGTACATAGCACAGCATAGAAATATAATATTAAACAAATATTTAAACAACCTCAATAACCATATTAATACCGACAGAAACTGCCATTGTCGAAAAAGCAGTACCTGTTTACTAAATTATAAATGTATGAATAAAGGCATTATTTAAAAGTCTAAATTAAACATAATAGCAAGACTAAATTTTATTTTGGATAGCGCAAGGTGCCTTCCAAAAGCTATATAAAGAAATAAGAAACAGAAAAATTTGCAAGGTGGGAAGCTACTAGCACGCAAGGGGTTACAGAGAGTTGGAGCGAGAGCAAATAGGAGTGATAGAGGAAAGGATGAAGAGAAGGATAGGGGATAGATCAGGGCATCTGGAGACGTCGATTGACATTACATTTGAATAGTTGGAGTTTATAGCTATCAGGAAAGCAAGTAAGAGGAAGGGAGTTCCACAAGCGAGAAGTGCGAGACATGAAGCTATTGGAGTAGAAGAGACGGCTACATTTAACAGTTTCGACAGTGAAAGGGTGAGAGCGAGATGCCAGCCTATTAGAACGCTTAAATTCATGAAGTTTGGAAACCAGCGAAAGCAGCTCATCGAAGCAGTTACCGTGAAAGTATTTGTAAAAAATACAGAACTATTATGTAATATTGGCTCTTTTATATGGCAGTGAATCTCTCCCATAGATGAAGAAGAGGCTGGAGGCAACAGAAATGTGTTGCTAAGTAGGATGCTGAGATTACCATGGATCTAATATGTGAGCAACGATGTAGTTTTAGAGAAAATGGAAACAAAATGACAATTATAATCGACATTGGAAACTGATAGTTGGATTTTCTAAAACAGATAAATGGCGTCTTTATTATTTTGATCTTTGTAAGATGTTTATTTTATTGTTTTCTTTCATTCCGTTAGTTTTATTGAGGTGCATGCCAATGTCTCAAAGTATGTATACCTGCGCACCGTTCTTGCGTTCAGTATCTTCCTATTCAGTGACTCAATTTAACTTCCCCTTACTGGTATTTTCCTCTGTGGATTACTTACTTTTTCCATTCAAAATTACATTCCAATATCTTTACTGAATCTTTCAGATTTGATGAACGGTGTCTCGCGTTCTATACTGGCATATCATTTCATGTCCTCCATTTACATAAATTTCCTGACTGTATCCTTTGTGTTTTAGAATTGGCAACCCTTTTAAGAGTCTTTCAAAAGGAGATTTAGTGCTATCATAGCGACGATAAATACGGATTAAAAAATCTCCCTGAAATATTCCTCTTTCTTTTTTTTACAACTTTTAAGGATTTTGAGCCGCTGGTTACGTTCCTTTCTATGTTTTCTAAGGAGTTATCTATGAATTTTACGAATGATTTGTCAATCTTGAATGTTGTGAGGTATTCGAATATCCAACTATAGGTAAAATGCTGTACGTCTTTTTATAGTGTTACTATTACAAATTGTTTTTCTTTAGTATCAGTTAGTTTTAGTATCAGTTTAGAGCAGGTCATTTGACCCTTCCGTTCATCTCTATAAAATCTATTCGTCTGGTAATAGTCATCGAGTAATAGTCATCTGGTATACATGTATCCGTATACTTGTTTTCTACTATTTCTCAAATTAACATTTCCCACATCAATAGTAAGCATGTAATCAGACTATAGTTGCTACTTTTTGGTGTATTTTTTATAAAGTTTATTCTGTCTTTGGTTATCAGTTCTGGGATTTTTCTTTGTTTTAGGCATTATTGAAGCATCTGAAGAAACTCTCAGGCTGCGTTATAAAAAACTTAAATATCCGTGGATTCCATCATGCTCTGATGCTTTTTTTCTTGACCATTTTTCGGAGTGTCTTCTTTAAGGGTGAATAAATTAACTCTACACTTATTCTTTCTTCTACTTACCGAAGATCGTTACTTATTTTTGTTAACCATTTTTTGCACTCTTTACATTATTCGGACTGTTGTCCTCATCTTTATCGCTATATTTATTACAACGTTTCCACCGTTGTACGCTCCGGACTTCTTAAGGTGGTTGGAATGTCGAACTTAACACTTTATTCCGCTCACTGGAGTAGACTGTTCTAGTTCCACGTCCTATGTTTAATGGATGTCAGTTATCTCCCGTTAATTCCCCTCTCCAAGTTCTCCACTGCCTTAACCGGGTATTGAACTCACACTCTTTGGGTCCTGTCACTGGATATAACTAACGTCTTTATCCACTTGAGAGCAGTCTACCCCAGTGAGCGAAATAAAGGGTTCAGTTCGACATTCCAACCACCTTAAGAAGGCCGGAGCGTAAAACGGCCGAAACGTTGTAATAAATACGGCGACAAAGATGAGGACAATAGTCCGAATAATGTAAATAATGTACATAATATCTCATCTCAGAAATATAGACAGATACTTAACCATTTTTGTATTTTCCCATGCTCCTATTATCATACAATATTCTATTCAAGAAACTATTTACATCAGTAGAGTCTGGTTTTACGTTTTGTCTCATTTCCTCTTTTTCTGACTTGGTAAAACTTCTATTTGTCTTGCAATGTGCAGTTTGGAATTGGCTAGTTCTTTGTAGCACTTTAGTTTTACTTCATTAGCAAGTCTTTTACTATATTCGTTTAGTTACAAGAATTCCTTTATACCGTATATTTGGTATGATACATAGTCTTTCATAGTTCACTATTGCAATGCATATTTTTCAGCAGCGTTGCGCTTGTCTGTAATTTGGTGAAGTGCCTTTCTAATCTTATTTCCCAAGCGGGTTTGTTTTTGATGGTTGCACGAGTTTACCATTGGTATTACAAGCCTCTCAGTTCCCTTCTTTGGCTCAATGTAGGCGAAACCGTTATGCTTCGTTTTATCTTTCTTGTCAATATATTTCAACAGATCATTGACGTATTCTGTTGCTGCTTCTAGTTTCAAACCCTCAAGAGTGGTAATGGGTTTACTTTTTTTCATTTGACAGTTTATTTAGTATTTTTCATTGGATTTCTCCCTTTCAATTAGGATGGCTGTTTCTAGATGTTCGTAGGTTTTTCTTGCTTCTTATTTTATTCTTTACGTGATTTCCAATTTTCATTGTCTAATTTCTCCTGAATTTCCTTCTTGATCCAAATCTGATATTCATTTATTTTAAAGATTTGTGCTTCTTGTTCAGCAAGTTGCTTTAACAGCAAATGTCATGACAAGACAACCTTTTTGCGAGAAAGACACGAATCATATTCTCAGTGTCGATAAAAATGGAATAAACTTTAGAAAAGCATTTGAATGTACCTATTTTTCCTGTTTTTTTGTGTGATTTAAATTTTGTATACTTCTCTTTCTTCCATTAAAATGTTTGAAGAATTTCGCCTTTATTGTAGTCATGAATTTCAACTCAACAACTGGGTGATTGCTAAACGTTTCCGTATGAAACAAGGAACACATTTTTGCTGCTTCATTGCAAGTAACGCTTTTATTCAATAATCAGCTTTTATTTCCAACACGTTTAGTGCAAAATGACATTAACGTTTCCGCTGCTTACCTGTTAAGCGCAAAAAGCCGTTCATTGTGGCTATTTACTTGCTTTTCTATAATGGTGTTTAGCCTTCGGGAAATCAACCTGTTTTAACATATTCGGTCTACGAATGTGAGTAATAAAAAAAAAGAGACAAAAAATGTTGCTGAAGGCGTTAATCTGATTTTGGTTTTATCTTCACTTTTTTTAAAATTTTTTCTTCCTTTCTTCAAGATCGTTCCTGGATACATCATTTTTTGGTTTCGATTTCGTTTCTTTTCCAATTCACCAACTCTGAAATCGCTCTGATTCCATGTGATTTAATTTTCGTTGACTTTTGTACATTTTGATTTTATTTATCTGCCCACATCTCGTTGAATTTTTATAATACATCTTCCCATTTTCTTTACCTCATTAAAATAATAATCAATTATGAGTCAAAGTCCGCCACCATTTTTATTTGCCTCTCTGCCTTCTTTCTTTTTTCTTTCTTTCGTTAAATTAAGCAACACTTCATTCTACCTTTATCGTCTGTTTTTCTCATTTTCCTATCAACTGGTTCAACATAAAATTGCCAACATATTTAAGCAAAATATTCTTTTGGAATTCCTAGAAAAATATTAAATCATAATATTTCTCCTTGGCTTCTGTACATGCGTCCACCCTTCCAGCATATAATGAATTAAAAAAAGAAAAAAAAAAACTCCATTTAAAGATGAAAAAACAAGAAGAAAGCTTATTCAAAGTTTCTTCACTTTCTTTGTTACAAATAGAAATGTCGGAAAATGACGTTCGCTAGGAGAGGGCATAAGATGCAGTGGCGTGACAGTAAATTCCTCCATCGGAAAAAAAATTGAAATTTACCTACGATTACTGAACATTTTCGGAGACCAAATAATGGTTGTAGGGAACAGTTAAGCGGTGGGTAATGCATTGATCTCTCCGATGTATATTTTGGGCGATTCAGCACAGATGTCAACCCAATAAATGAAATGAGCCTCGGAAATGAATACCAAAATATTTTTTAAATCCTTATTTAGAAAATATTTTTTTGGTCGTTGAAAATCTGTCCTATGGAAAGGAGATATTGTACCGTTGTAGTTTCCATGGAAAAAAGATTGATGAGAATCCTACGGAATAAATGAGTTCAGAAAATTTGGACATGTTACTACAAAATACTAACGTCATTAGAAAAACTAAAAGCTGAGGTTAAAATCTAATTTATAAAAAGATGCAGTTAAAATAAAAAGCAAAGCTTCAGCAGCGTAACATAAATAATATTTTTCATAGATAATGTAGATTTTAATCACGTGAAAATTATTTTCTGATGAAACCATGCAAAGCGTATCAAAGCAGATGTTTTACAAATTGTCTTATTCTTTATTATTTTAAACGTTTTATTTAGTGGACGCACGTGTTTGAGTAGACGTATCTGTTTTTAAACTATGGACATTTGTCTTCTTGCCAGTGCATTCGTGAATCCTAATCCAGAAAATGTGGATTCCCGTGCGCTTCAAACTTGCACCTCCTTATAGGCGAACCCACCGTGTAGCCCGGTGTGGTTTTAGATTCTGCTCATACATGGACTCCGAGAAATCCGAACTGGAGATGTACCTTCCTTACATAGAGTATGAAAGTTGTACGTTGTTTTCTCCTACAAATGGGGCGAAGGGCCGAGGCCTATTGACAGGCACCAATTTTTTATATTAAGGCACATACATACACAGCTCTGCCTTCTTGGCAACTCTGATCATGATGTAGTGTCTGTCAACATCTCCTTCTACTCTACCCTTAGCAAAGAAGCTTCTACCAACGGATCATCTTTCTGTTGTCAACGAACTGACTGGGACTCGTTCCGTGATTTTCTTTGCGATGTCTCTTGTAATGTGGTCTTTAATCTCCCCGTTCATGAATTCGCTTCCGAGGTCTCCTCCTGGGTAAAAAGTTGGAATCGAAAGTTTCATCCTCGCAAGGAAATATAAGGTTAAATCACGCTCATCCCCACGGTTCTCTGCTGCTTGGTCTGCTGTCATTGCCCATAGGAATCACTTCTGTCACCTGTACCGTAGTGACATGTCAGATTGCAACAGACGTCTCTTTGTCTCGTAATGAGTGCAAGTGTGTCCTCAATGAAGCAAATCACTGTTTCCTGTTAGAAGGAAAAAAATGCTATCACAGATAGCACGACTCGGTGTTTCATGCACAGCGCAATCTTCAGATGCTGAGAATAAACTGGCCGTTACAAAATTAAAAAAATATATGGCTATCGTAAAGTTGGCGTAGATATATATATATTATAGATAAACCTCGTGAGCCAGACAAACCTACCCAAACGGATCGCTTTCCCTGAAGATCCGTTTAGGTGAAACCTGGGTAGGTTTGTCTGGCTCACTAGTTTTATCTAGGTCTGCTCTATGGTTGTATCGAGCTCTTTTGTCAGTTAGTTTACTCGTGTCGGTTTTTTTTTCTTTGGGCTACAAACCTGTATTTGTGCGATTTTTTTTTTCGACAGACTTTCATGTTTCTAGCTCTTTCTTTTTTAAAAAAACTTTTTTTTCCCCTCCAGATTGATTTGATTATTGGCAAATCAAAAAATTTTCGAAACTAGTATAGTTACCTATATATATATTACACTGGGATTATAGTCATTTAATTTAAAAAAATATGTTTGGCATTTAAAATAAACTGAATTTGTATATATATATGTGTAAAAAAATAAAGGATTTTTTTACATTTGAGTCGTGAATATTAATTTTTATTGTTCTTTGTACACACACACATATATATATATACATACATACATACATATATATATATATATATATATATATATATATATATATATATATATATATATATATATATATAAGACATATTTTTAATGTAGAAATAGTTTTAAGGTATGCTATATTTTTTGATAAATAAAGCCTCACAAAAAGAATAAGATTTCCAAACGATTTCTTTTTAAACCAGATGCTTAACAATAATATCACACACAAGGAAAAATATGATTTTAAAACCAAAAAATCTTACCCGCAACACAAAGAACTGGACGACTTCGAGAAAGACTTAACTAACTTAGTAAGAAACATAAAATTCAATAAACAACAAGATGCTTTCAAAAATAAATATAAATAAATATATAAAATAAAACTAACTAACTAAATAAATAAAAGTGGATAACACCAATATAAACAATTCAATAAACGTATTTATCGCAGCGGAGAAAACTAGAAATTTATATGAACTAAGCCAAACTACACACAATAAATTACTCAAGGACAACATAACTAAAACATACTAAAAAGCACCAAAAACAATAGGATACGATATCTATAAGGAAGCTAGAACAATCGACTAAACGTTAGACCTATTCAACTGAATAAGTTGCATCGCTAAAGCGCAAGCAATTATCACACTAACATACCACAAAGAAAATTTTAAAACCAACCCAGCATGCAGATTCAAAAATCCAACTCAAAGTGAACGAAGTAAAATAAGTAAAACGGTACTAGAAAGAATTAATTCAGAGCTAATGAAAAAGTTAGGAGTAAATCAGAAGAAAAACACGAAAACAACTACTACAACATAAAAAAAAAACATAATTGCCAATTCATGCAACGAGATATAAAAGAATTCTACCCTTTTATAACAGAACTCCTGCAAGATAAAGCCATCAACTGAGCTGAAGGACTAATAAAAATAAACACAAACGAAATCAAAATCATTAAACACTCCTATAAATTACTACTATTCGACAATGAGGACGCATGGATAAAGAAAGAACGGATCTTTGACACTACAATGAGAGGTTTTGATGGTGCATAACCTGCGAACTGATAGGTATATATTTACTACCCGAACTAAGTAAAATAATAGATAGAAATGATACAGAGACGACGGTCTCATAATCTTAGGAAACTATAACAAACAAAACACGGATAAAAATAGAATAGCAATAATAAAGATTTTCAAAAATATAGGATTCGTCATAGACATAAAAACTAACCTAAAAGAAGTAGATTTTCTAGATGTCACCTTCAACGTGTTCTAACCATCCACCATCTACAATCAGGCAGATACCAAAATCAACCACAGGCTTTCTGACAATTCTTCCGATTAAACCTTATTCAACGAAGCCAAGAGATACTATGAAATAGCGATAAAAGATAGTGGATTTCCAGCAACACCCACATACTACAGAGGACAAAAAAGCCAGCAGGAAGACGACTTCGGAATCTCCTGGACGGTCTCCTTGTTTAAGTTGGTGAATCCTTCCATAATCCTTGCCTTCAGTTCATGCTTGGTGTTACAAGAAGGTAGTTGGTGTCTTGTTCAACTGCATCCTACATATAATAATCAAGGGTGTTGCAGTCTGTGGAGTTAGGTGACCAGATGTGGAGTTTGATGTGGTCGCAGAAATTGTCTGACAGCCATGACTGGGTTCTCCTCTTTGTGTGGTATGGTGAAGTCCTGTTGCCAGACTAAGGTCTTCCATCAGCCAACCTTTTGCCCCAGCGTAGCACTACCGCTTGACGTTACGTAGGCCACCATATTGTGTCTGAACCCCTCACCAACAAATTTGGGAGTCCTTTTCTCATCAGAACGGTCAGAGTACCTTTGTAATCACCATTAGACTCATCCAACTCTTTCCGAATTGTCTTCATGTACTCAGATTGTCACCCAAACACTGAAATGTTCGTATTGAAGCGTGGCACTTCCAACTTTCTGGCTGAGTGAATTGCGTCATAATGCTCTTTTTCTCACAGATAGTGCCCAACTTAGGCTACTATACTGTGAAATCGACAAAAAGAAAAAACAACGCACATGTGTGAAATTAAAAATATAAAATGGCGACAATTTACATATCGCATCATATATATATCTTATATATATTATTGTGTATTTAGGCATCAATCCTTCATTTATACATGTTTCATTAAAGACGACAGACAGGATACTGGGATTAAACTTTTTATTTAATTTTTCTTGTGTCGGAACTGTCCAAATTTCCTGGGTTTACATTCAGCCATTATCAAAGATGATTTTATTTTTGTTTTTTAATTGGGTGTATGGGTTGTGTGTATATTTTTAGAGTTATAGGAATGTTTAATTTTCCGAACACAGCATAATTATAGCCCCATCACAGACACAAGCCTGACAATTGCGTTCAGTATGACACAGATTCTCGCCCCTGGATGTTGACTTCAATGTCCACTTTTATATTTACATATGGTATATCTCAAAATAAAGTATAACTTAAAACTCTATTTTTGGCCGTGTTCGTAGTTAATATTATTAAGTGTTGGCTTTTTTTCTTTTTTATTATTAAGTCTTCCATTATTTTTTATTTTCTTACATGCTACATTTTATATTATCTATGAGTTCAAATGCTCTTTAAAGAAACTCCTTTCCTGATGAAAAAGAATTCATAAATTATTACATCGGTCACACAACTACATGCTTATCCAGACGTCTTACGTTACATCTATCGGACCATAGCTCTATTAGAACCCATTTAAACACACACACAAACTTACCAGACTCTATCTGAAACATACTAGTGGAAAGAACAAATATCACAACCTCATATATGAAATGTAATCGAAATATTGGTGGAACTTAAATTTCAAAATACCTTCCTCTTATACATAGTAAAAATGGCTTGCAGACCGTTGCTGGGTTCGATCATAACTAGGTATTTCAATATTGCGGCCTTGTGCCAGACATACTTTCATTTGATACTTTTGAAGGAATATACTGTTTTCTTAAATGTTTTCTTAAATAATTTATCTTGGAAAATATGAGAAAATGGTGAAAAAATGTTTATTTTGCTTTTTCTTATTGCAGACAATGTCGATGTAAAGGAAGTTTAGCAGTCAATGAGAAAAGAATGCTTCCAATGACAGTTTAATTTGTCGATAAAACGGAAGATGGAAACGAGAAGACAGATGTGTAGAAAGTTATCCTATGAGAAATTCAGTCGGCTTAGAGATAAAGTTACCGCTAACTGCCACGTCAAACCGACATGCACAAACACTGGAAGAAATTTTGGAGAATAAAAATTCTTTGGATATAATCAGGACAATATATGGAGAATAGAAAGATATCCATCTGGTAACTGGAAACAATTTCTCTTGGTGAAGGAAAGAGATAGAGTTTTAACGTACAAATAAATTAGATTTTTTTTCCCAATTAAACATATGAATGTCTTAAACAGAACAACAACGAATCGTATTTAAGAAAACAGACGATAACTTTGTTATTTAAAATGTTAATGATTCCATCAGCAAAAAGCAAAAGAAAAATCTCCCGGGCATTTTGAATCATACCTAAAACTAATAAAGGCAATAAAACAGAGATATCATTAAGAAAACTATTCTGTCCATACATGCAAACATACATAGATATATACATGTTTTATTGAAAAGTATATATATTTTCGTCTATAAAATATAGACCTCTTCTTTTCTAAATTGCAAATAATCTTCTAAAAAAATACTTACAACCGAATTGTAAAAATATAACGGCATTTTAAAATGTACCACTAAAACACTTTTAATATTTCTTTATTGAGACGGAAATTCGACCTTGGCCTTGATCTTGGATATTTTCTGCATCGGCGGCATAGTAAGGTTGGCGGAGGATTATTCGCAATTTAGAATAGAAGATAGTTAAATTAAATCAACGTAGAATGTTTATAATGCCTGGCTGTTCATCTCCGAGTATGCCTGTCTATTGGGGCGGCTAGCTAATCCCTTCAAAACCCACAGAGCCCACTTGTGGTTTATACTGCAACTATACTGAGCGGACCTTAGTTACAGTTTCTGGGAGAGAATGGATTATCTAGCGTGATCAACAGTCTGAAAATAGCTAGCAAACACAAACCCTCGGTCACGATGACTTGTAACTTTGAGCTAGCACAACCGTTAACGGTTCCCAAATAGTTCCGTCTTCCCAATTTCATTCACAACGCTTAGGTCAACTCACGCTATCATTTTAAGGCCCTTAGCAAAAGTGCCGCACACTGGGATCGTTTCTCTATGTCGATAATATCAAGAAGTCGCCTTCCTGACGAATCTACCCTAGTGAGAGTTGAACCCGGGACTCATGATTGGAAAGAGAACGTTCTTAACCAGCCTGACACCTTCCCATTACAACCTCTGTACACTTCAATGAATCATGTGTAAATTGCTGCCTAATTATAGACCCATCACAGACACAAGCCCGACAGTTGCGTTCAGTATGACACAGACTGTTGACTTCAATGTCCACTTTTATATATACATATGGTATATTTCTGATATTGAGCACTTTAACATCAAAATAAAGTATAACTTAAAACTCTATTTTTATATTATATATTATATTATATATATAACCTACGGAAGGGTACTGAATAAAATAATCACATGAAAGTTGGTAATGAACGATAATACTTAGGACAAGAACAACACATATAAGATTCGCCAGCGGCGCGTAGAAGAAGTAGTTAACTACTAGAAGTTAGTCAAATGAATTCCACAATGAATCTCCAACTGCAGGATATCTACCAACTGTCCCACGCGGTCAGATGTGACACAAGGCCGAATTTAATGAATTATCATCCGTAGGTATGCTACAATATATATATATATATATATATGTATGTATGTATATATATCGAGAGAGAGAGAGAGAGAGAGAGAGAGAGAGAGAGAGAGAGAGAGAGAGAGAGAGAGAGAGAGAGAAGAGAGAGAGAGAGAGAGAGAGATAAAAACTGATTTGGAAACTCATTCTGAAGTACGATTCATGCCAGTGAGATGTGTGATATGAATGACTGGTAGATATTGTGGATATAAGATCAGGATTTCTACTGCAATTGAAGAGGTTAAAATTATGATGTTAGAGCAATTTTACTCTTTTTTTCTCTGTGTTGCATTTTCAGAATTGAAATTTGCTCGCGCCTCACCATATTTTACGTGATAAAAAGTACATTTAATAATAAAAGAAACAGATGGAGGGTTAAAAGGAGATAACTGTGGATTCGAAGTCAGAACATTATCATTGATAACTCTCTCCTCCAATTTGCAGAGCCTACTTACTTCTTAATACTTGATATAATGCAAAAATGTTACAATGGCAAAATCGGTAAATAATTATTTATAACTATTTATATTAATTGACTTTCAACCATACCGCGTCACCTGCTATTCTCTTCCGCTGCAACTTTGAGAACCACCGCACTGCTTGAGAACCTCTGTGTTAGAGGAAGCACCACAAGAATATTTTTTCTACACAGTAGCAATTCTTAGGTAACTGGCGTGTAACTGAAACTTTTTCCTTTCATTTGTAATATGAAGGAAATGTGGATGATTCGACTCGATGTATGCAGCAGCACCCGACAAGGCAGGTGTAAACGGCGAAATTTGTGGAACTTAAGAATGGAACTCATCCAAAAATGTTACATGGAAATAGACTAGTCATAGACCTGTGACGTTGCGTCTGGGGAAAAGAAGATGCAAAATGGACAATATATATTCCTACGTAAACGATTTAAAATTATATCAAGCTTGGAAAGGGAGAACGAACTGATACCAATCCAGATATGGCACCAATATTCTATTTTTGATCTAATCTGACTCTTGTAAAGAGAAAGCATAAGAGAAAGAATCATGTATTTTCTCGAATGAGAATAAGTCGACCATTTTTTACAACAATGGATCATTTATACAAGTTCCACCTGAAGTCTGGATAGAACGTATGACCGAATTGACGTTCAAAGATTGGAACTTCAAATGGCAATGCAACTACGAAGAAGAATTTTAAATTCCCATTATTTGTTGTTGGAGATTTCATTATATATTGGTTAGCAGCTTGTTTTCTCTCATATTATTATTATTATTATTAAGCAGTGAATTGTATCCTCACTGGGTGGCAAGATGAATCCACTTAGGGATTAATAAAAATTAAACACTTAAACTACCTCGTTGTATGGATCAGTTATGTCATTTTTAGTGCAGAGAATGTGTGTTGTGGTTTAACGGTTAATGGCTCAGTATGATAAATTGGAGAACCGAGTTCGAATTGTATCCAGGTTCCTTACAATAACTTACGAGCAAATACTCTTAGGGAAGGTATTAATCCATTTCTACTCCCCCAGCTATGAGATGAATGGGCGGACAGACTGGGTTCACTAGACTCGGTTGGCAACTAGTCTATCGGATAAATAAACAGCAACCTACTGCGGGAAAATCTTCTGCCTAGTTAGTCATGAATCCAAAAAGACATATTCGTCCATTAGTGTTATCACGTTTGCGAGAACTGACTGTGACTAAATGAAGGCAGATAAATGATGACATTGAGCCTAGAATGAGCTGCACTTGGGGCAGTTTTGTCTTATATTCTACACAACTAAAACATTAATCCAAGAATTCGAGTATATGTTCTTCAATATTCTCGTCAGATGGACGTCATGCATGTTGCGAAACCTGATCAGAAATATGGAAACTGTCAGATATATACAACCGATTTCTCTTCGTGTGAATGAATCCTGTAGGTCTTTGAGAGAAGGCACACTTCTTTGAATCACGTGAACTAACGTTACAGAATCACAAATACTTTTACCAGATGTTAGAAAATACATCCACATAGCACATGTTACTCGAAGAGAAAGTAATGAAGATGTTCACTTTTCACACTATTCAGAACATAAGGCTAGGAAGGAAAACCGTCATCAGTAATGGAAAGATAACAGTGAACTTGAAAAAATGGCTGTTCGGTCAACAAACACGGAATGTTTCCTTATAAGGAAACAGCTAATATTTCCAGTTAATTATCTTATTCAAGTCTAATTAAGAGAAGGATTTCAAGCGCTGTTTTTCGATGCAGATGTTATTACAAATATAGAAAGAATTAACATCGTGTCAGAATAACATCGTTAAGTAGATATATTTCAGGTTTGTCTATATTTTTGGGATGAGGTATTATATACGTATTTACATTATTCGGACTATTGTCCTAATCTTTGTCACCATATTTATTACAAAGTTTCGGCCGTTCACTATCTGTCTATATATCTGAGATGAGATATTCTATACATTATTTACATTATTCGGACTATTGTCCTCATCTTTGTCACCATATTTATTACAACGTTTCGGCCTTTCATTATCTGTCTATATTTCTGAGATGAGTTATTATGTACACTATCTACATTATTCGGACTGTTGTCTTTATCTTTGTCGCCATATTTATTACAACGTTTCAGCCTTTCTGTATCTGTCTATATTTCTGAGATGAGGTATTATGTACGCTATTTACATTATTCGGGCTATTGCGCTCATCTTTGTTGCCATATTTATTACAACGTTTCGGCTGTTGTACGCTCCAGCCTTCTTCAGGTGGTTGGAATGTCGAACTGAACCGTTTATTTCGCTCACTGGGGTAGACTCTTCTAGTTCCACGTGCCATGTTTAATAGATGTCAATGGCACAGTGAATAATTAGATCCAGTGACAGGACCCAAAGAGTGTGAGTTCAATACCCGGTTAAGGCAGTGGAGAACTTTCAGAGGGAAATTAGCAGAAGATAGCTGATAACTGACACCCAATATTCCTAATAATGTAAATAGTGTACATTTCAGGTTTGCTGTAAATTTTATGTAAATAAATTTGCGTAAATGTAAATTATTAGGTAAATTGTAAATATATTTAAGTTAATTTGTTACTGAGAAAGAAGGAGACACGAGTAAAAAATACCTAGTTCTTTAAAAGGTGCTAGAAACATCTGTCTATGTCTCTGAGATGAGGTATTATGGTTACTTGCATTATTTACATTATTCGGGCTGTTATCCTCATCTTTGCCATATTCACGACGTCACATGGCCCAGTGGATAAAGACGTTGGCTAGATCCAGTGGCGAAAAAAAAAACTTGGAGAGTTGAGTTAAAGGTAAATAATGAAACACCCGGAAGAGGCATGGTACGTGGAACTAGAACAATCTACTCCGGTGGACGAAATAAAGGGTTCAGTTCGAAATTCCAATCACCTGAAGAAGGTCGGGGCGTACAACGACCGAAACGTTGTGAATATGGCAATGAAGATGAGGATAACAGTCCGAATAGTGTAAATAATGCATGCAAAAAGCAAAATGTCATTAGTCTCAACTTGAAATGTGAACAACTGTCCTGTGGGAAATATAGATTTTTTTTAAACAGACATATTACAGGTAAATAAAGACGATCGGATAATAATAATAATAATAATAATAATAATAATAATAATAATAATAATAATAAATATATTTTATTATCCTCATACAGAGAGTGGCAGGTTTAGAGCACAATAAACCATATGTAGTCCCACTGAACAATCGGAAAAATAATTTGCTACATGATAGAAATCTCCTGTTCATTTGACATGAGAAGTGAACGCAAAGTAAAAGAAAATCATCTCTAACAATGATTTAAACCATGAGGTTTTGGAAGAACGGGAGAAGAAAATAATTATGGTTATTATTGAGACACTGTGGTGTTGTTCAAAAACCATAATAAACGTCTTTTAGATCTTGAAATTTGATTTGAAAATAAAGCCATTGCAAAAAATGATTGCCTGTTCGGTACAATAAGGATACTTGTGAAATGACTGAATACAGCCTGAAGAGAAAACGAAGAAATGATCATTTCATTTCTTTATGAGGGTCGCTTGAAAAGTTCATAGGCTGACCAATATACTCTCATGGAATGTGATCAAATGAGGTCTTATTTTTGAACATTAATCTCCCTTGCGATACAGAAACTTCTTCCATTAATGTTGCATTGTTTGGACTTGAAGAATCTTTAATCCTTGTGGTCAAAATAGGAAATATGACATCTCTTTTAACACTGCAATACTGTTTCCTAGCCAAAAGTTTTTTCATGTTGGGGAACAGATGGTAGTCAGACGGGATCGAATCAGTAGAGTAAGGAATGTAATCAACCAGTTGAAAGCCACAATCACACATAGCAGTCATTGAAACTAAGGACGTGTGCTGGAGCTTTATCCTGATGAAACAAGGCACCTTTCGTCAGTTTTGCTGGGTGTATCCTGGTGATAAAATTTCTCAGTAATTAATTATAGTACTATCCATTGATGAAGGGGGACGTTTGAAGATATTCAATAAAGACAATGCATTTTTTATTCTAAAAAATTGAGGCCATTTCCTCCCCTGCAGTTTAAAACGACCATGGCCCTCTTTGAACCTGGTGAGATTTTCCACTGCATTATTGAAGTAATGAACCCCTAACTTATTCTGTTCAAGGAAACCAACTGGATCTACCTCGAACGATGTCAGATTTTTCCGTGATGTGATTAGTCTGGTACGTTTTTGATCAGGTGTTAGAAACGTGACACCCACTGAACAGAATATCCTGCCAATTTCATTGTGCAGGATATTCTTAACACTCTCATGGAATATGCTCATGGCATTGTCTATTTCATTTATAGTCAGTCATCAGTCATCCATCACTATGTGAAGCACGATAAATGTTTTCCTCTGTGGTGGCAGTCGCAGGATGTCCAGACCTTGGGTCATATTCAAGACGCTCCTAAATTCAGCTGCCCACTTTTGCACTGTTGATAAAGCTGGGACCACATCCACTAATGTAGTAACCATGTCAGCATGAACGTCCTGGCTTTTTTCTGTGGGTTCTTGATGACACCACGATGCCAATTTTCAATTTTCAAGAGAAATCCCTGCCTTTGAAGTCTTTGAACTGTCAGGTGTGAATTTACCTGGAATGAAACAATACGGATATCAATAAGAAAAGTTGAAATTAATGCATGCAAGATTTCACAGCACTCGCATCAATCCCTCTATAGTCAGCCCATGATATTTTCAGCTGACCCTCTTAAGTTATGAGTGGTGACCCGAAAATAACTATTTTACCAGTAACAGACATCATATTCTGATAATAATAATAATTATAATAGTAATAATAATAATAATAATAATAATAATAATCAAACCCAACAGCCCAGACATCGTTATTAGACCGCAAACAAAAAAGTCCCTCCTTATTGATATGGCAGACCCTGAAGACTGCAATGTATCTTTGAAGATCTTCAAAAAGCTATCAAAATACAAGGACCTTGAAATAGAAATCACAAAAATGTGGCACATGGGAACATCAACAATCGCTGCTGTAGTTGGCGCCCTAAGATTGGTTGAAAAAGATTCCAGTAGACAAATTGAAGGGATTCCTGGTAGCCCATGCCTTAAAGAAATACAAACAATGTTCTTACCAGTACAGCCCACACTTTACGAAGGGCTTTATCTATGTAAAATGTTTCTTTTTTTTTTTGTTAGTGGAAAGGGTCATGATGCCATTTCTAACCTTAGGTCTCTGGTCGGGACCCGGAACGAAATGTGTACACACCAGAAATAAAAGGAAATAATAATAATAATAATAATAATAATAATAATAATAATAATAATAATAATAATAATGTTCCCGCAAGTACATAGCACACTTTATAAATGGTTTGGTTTGGTTTATTTTGTTTTACGACATATCAACCTCAGTGGATTATTTAATGCCGACAAAATTTTTTATTGCTGGTAATATTTTGTTTTGTCAAAAATATGTTTTTGGTAATATTTTTCCTTGAAAATTGTATTGCTGGTACTAATTTTCTTTTCAGAAAAGTATTGCTGATAATAGTTAACTATTTGCCCATAGCTGGGACCTTAACAGGTACTACCACTCCGGGTCGGAGTGAACCTGGGAACACCAGTAAATGAGAAGTGGTTCCACGCGCCTCAAAACCTCCTGATCAGAGGCCTTGCTGCTGGACGTAGTGTAACGTCTTACCCAGGACGCGGATGTAGTTTAATGTCTTACCCAGGACAACTTATAAATGGGTTTGTCTATGTAAAATGTGTGTGATCTTAGTTTATATTGTTTTGATATTTTTTTACAAAAATATTCAGTGGAAAATGTTATGATGCCATTTCTGACCTTAGGATTTTGGTTGGGATACGGAAGGAAGGGTGTATATAAATGAAATCAAATTTGATATTATTATTATTATTATTATCATTATTATTATTATTATTATTATTATTAATAATAATAATAATAATAATAATTATGTAGTTTGATAGCAAGCAAAATTTCGTCAACTCTTTGTCACAAAAATAGCTACTGTCTTGGGCTATTTCCTTGCCAAAAATGACAGAATCCAATATTTGAAAGAATCAAATAAAATGTAAATGAGGCTCTTGAATTATTAAGAGCAATGATTTCAGGGTTGCTTTTCGTGAGTCTGCCTTCATCAATACTAATTTGTTTACAGAGAATATTTTTGCGACCAAATTAGCCATTTCTTTTGTCAACATCGGTTATGTATGCGTTCGCGTTTACTGACAGCATTGTATGCACTCTTCTACCCCATCTCAATCATGGAATAATTACATGGTGTCATTCAGTGAACTCTTCAGCCAATAGAGGCTCAAAAAGGAGTTTCATTAAAGACAACAACTGAAACGAACGCTTTTATAACTAAAAATAATAATTACATTTCAATGGCCCGTGAGAGTATTCAGATTAAAGAAATACCTTCATTCATTTTTTAGAATGTTTTTTTTTTAAGTCAGATATTTGTATTGTGTTTGGACTTTGACGTAGCGCTAATTAAACATTAACTGACATGAAACAGACTTTTTAATGTCTTGAATTTTTCAACAATATTTAATGAAAATGATTATTTATTTGATTAATTCTCATCATATTCCTTATGGGTTTTCTTACACAGGCAAATATTTCCTTCAGTTAACATACAAATATATCGTTATGCTTTTTTAACCAGTTCATTGCCAAGTATATGTTTTTAATACCTGTGTCGGTTTTTTCGTACAATATGATCATAATGAGTTTTTATTGCATGGTAGAAAAGGTTTTATTTTCTACAGAATCTATCTTAAATATTTTAAGTTTATCATTCGTCCTTGCTTTCAATATTGCTACCACATTTGGTCCGATGATCCTGCTCTATATTTAGATATTGTTGGTAAAATCCAAAGAAGAATCAGCAATGCTATTGATCCTGACCTGGCATCTCGGATTCAGTCACTTTTCCCACTACTGTTATATAGATTTCCTCTGGCTTTTCTATAAATACTTTCATGGAAATTTTTCTGATGAACTTTCCTCTATGGTACCTAGACTTTATGAATTTAAATGCAGTACTAGATTGGCGACAAAATTTCATTATTTTACAGTTGAAATGGCTAGATGTCACCGTAAGTTCTATGCAAACAGTTTCTTCCATTTCTCTCCACGCTTGTAGAGATCTTTTCCAGCTTATTTCTACCCTGTCAATTTTTATCTTCAAAGTACTAAAGAAAGATAACTCCTATCGTCTGTTTTCTTATTTCCTTTTCTTTTATTGTTCTCTCTTTTCTTTAATAGTATTTGTCTCATATTCTCTTAGTAGACTTATTGCCTTACTTGACTTGAAATGGTGAAATGATTAAAAAATACCAATCAATTAATATGTGAAACAGAATGTCTAACAAATGTAAAGAATGCTTAGAAAATACGTTAAAATATTTGAATAATTTACAAGTATACGAATTGTTTTAAAACATGGATATACGCCTCAGACGCAAAGGTATTTCCTCGTAGTCCTATAGATTTTGCTATTTCTTTTTTCACTTTTTGATTTTATGATTGTTTTGTTTTTTACGGCTTATCAACCATTTCTGTGTAATTAATCGCCAAAATATATTTTGAATTATTTACATTGTTCGGATTATTGTTCTCATCTCTGTTGTCATATACACGACGTTTCGACCGTTGTACGCTCCGGTCGTCTTCAGGTAATTGAATTTTTGAATCGAACCCTTTATTTAGCCCACCGGGGTAGATTGTTCTAGTTCCACATGCCATACCTCTTCAGGATATCTCTATTTCAGTTATGTCCTTTTACCCACTGGGCCATGTGTCCTTGGGACGTCGTGGATATGAAAACAAAGATGAGGACGATATGCCGAACAATGTAAATAATGTAATTACAATAGCTATTCTCAAAAATATATACAGATATATTTTGGAGTGTGTGAATATTTCAATTAAAATAAGAATGTTTTTTTCAGGATACAAGTCCTACTACATAACCGGAGATTGATCCATATCTTTCCCAATGATAGTGTGCATAAATGAATATAACGAACCCAAATAAAATTCGAACTCGGTTCTCTGATTTCACATTCGAAACCACAAACCCTAAAGCCACCTGCACATTCGTAGGAACGATGATGGATGACCGAGCGAAATTCGAATTCGAGTTTAGATCTTTGCATTCACTTTCTCTTCACTACTCTTAGGAAAGGTAAGAATCTTTCTCTTATCCTCTTATCTATGGGTTAAATATCGCCCATACTAGTCTTGTTTGGCAGCCATTATAGAAGGACAACTCTGTAGTCAAAACCGTATGTGGCTCCAATGAGACATATACTTGAACTGTATCTAAGGTCTACTCAATATCCTGCCATTATAAACCATAGTCTATAAATTTGGGAGTATTTGGTAGCGAACCACCTGCATAAGGATAGCATATGAATTGAAGAAGCACCTACAAATGGTACACAGAAACAGAAAGGGGGATTACACAAGGATGCGTCCTTATCGAATTTATTTAATCTTTACTAGAGAATGAGAAATATTACCAGAATTTATTACTGATGGGCATCATTTGAACAAAATAAGATGGGGAAATGAGAAAGTGCAGGAACTCCAACAGATAGTAAAGGAAGGCCCAAAGAAAGGACTAAACCTCAATTGAAAAAAATAATTTACCACCGTTAATAATAAGAACAGCCCAAGATGGGCGCTACGAATTGGAGATATTAAAATCAAGCAAGTACAGAATTTTAACAATATAGGAAGTGTTTTAACACACACACAGAGAGAGAGAGAGAGAGAGAGAGAGAGAGAGAGAGAGAGAGAGAGAGAGAGAGTTGTGGATTCCGAGATGAATTCGGTCTCCAAGGAATGACAAACGCAATAATTAAATATAGGAAATAAAATGTATTTACACAATCATACAAAGAGTAATACTGTTAGTAAGTCCAGGAACGTGGTTAGTAGCAAATACAGATAGATATATACAGTCTCGATGTAGGACTTCCTTAGAGTCTGAGTGCTTGTAACTGACTTCTACAAGAGGTTACCTCACACTATCTCCGTTCGTATATTCTCTCACTCTCCGACTGCCGACCACCGACTGACAGTAACTCTGGGTATTTAACGGCAGCAGTCCAGGTACACTTGGTAGAGTCCACTTATATGAAAAAGGGGTGGACCCCATTATAGATAGAGAGAGAGAGTGAGAGAGAGAGAGTGAGAGAGAGAGAGAGAGAGAGAGAATGTGACATCTAAATTCGAACGCGCATTGTGATGCCAAAAGATGCCTTACAAAATCTAAGCTAAATATTAAAAAAAGATAGAAATTATTTCGAAAGAAATTAAGAAAACTGTATTGAACTATGTAATATGCATCCTCCTATATGAATGCTGCTGCTGCACCGGGCATACCTACCTACCAGGCTCGCTGTCTCTATCGCACGCAGCTGGCTGGCTGGCTGCCTACCTGCCTGCCTGCTCGCTCCCATCACCGCGCGCCTTAACCGGTGAATGCGCTTCGTGTAACAAGCTTCGCTTTTTCATTTCTTTGTTCGACAAAATCACTCACGAGATGACGAGGCATCTTCTAACTAAAGGGTAGTTCACAACCAGCCGCGCCCACCGGCCTGGGAAACGCTTTGGCCGGTACACCCGTTTACCCTTCCAGTGGGGCTGTCGTTATAACCCACTGGCGTTCCCAAATGTCATCACGAAGAGGTAGGGTGCATTCTTTGTTGTCATCATCAGGCGGGGTTGTGGGAAATTCCCTTTAACCTAATAAGGTTAGGTGAGTTAGTCCCTTGTCGATCGGGAAGTTTAGCGCCATAACGGATTTTGCTACACACCAGTCTCCGTTTTTTTTTTTTTATATAGTTTATCCAGGGGCAGCCCAGGCCTACTCGGCGCAGTCCATGAGTACACCCGGTGACGCTGCGGGGCGTGTCGCCCCCACCGCAGGCGCGTGTCGCCCCCACCACAGACGCGTGTCGCCCCCACCGCAGGCGCGTGCCAATATGCCCATAGCATGCGCGCAGTGACGCGCAGAATTTTTACGTGATATCGGGCCGAAATGTTGCCACCTTAGAAGCCTGTGTGTTAAGCAGTCCTGGTACGACTGTTGGGTAGCCGCCCCACGCCAGTTGTATGTGAGAGCAATGACCTTGATGGTCAGGTCTTGTTTGAATCTCTCTCGGATCGCGTCAAGAACGTAAGGCTGATTGTACTTCGCGATCTTTTCCCTGTTGCATGCATCAAGCGTCCAAACAACAGAGTTCATGTCGTATCTGTACATCCATTGACAATGATTTCCTTCTTGGTCAGGATCACATGATCGGGCTTTCGGATGAAGCCTACGTTACAATTATAACGTCGAATTTTCTCTCCTTCAGGATCTGTGCTACGTATAGGACGACGTTGACGTGGCGTTTGATTCGGAGGCCGCTAACGACGCTGCCGGTTTGGGCAATGTGGGACAGGCTCATGGGAGCATTGCTACCACCTTTGCAATAGATATCGACGGAACGACCACCCCCGGCATAACAGGGATGGTGTGCTCATAGAGTCTAAGCGAACTTCCTGAAAATCATGTCCGGCCAAGTTGGTGGGGGCACGTTCCAGCCAACTGTTGACAGCCGGTACCTTCTCATACCTCTGTAGGACCCTGATGTTCAATCTCTTGTAGAGATCTTCAACCAGACCCTCTCGGGATGACATAACAGATGATATTGATATTTATAGGACATGAGACCGCGCACGGCAGGATTGGACGCTATGGCAGGGTCTTGTTCATCTCCAAATGACAACTGGAAGAAGCGGCTTTCTTTCAGAGTGGAATAGAGAAGTTCCAGTGAGTTTACCTCCAAACCGCCGAATCTCACGGGAGCGTGTATTGCGGAATTGGGACAATCCGCTGGCAGCCGAAGCCACCTGCGGACGGCCCAATGAACTGCTTTGTCCTCTTTGACGAACTCGCCATTGTGAAGTCGGCTGAAGGTTAGCTGGTGTTGCAGACGCGGTAACAAGAATCTTTTAAGGATGCTCAGCTTTTGCTGCGGTTTCAGTGCAGCGCGGTTGAGACGGACTAGGAGTTTCTCAAGATCGTGCGGTGTTCGGGCAACGCACTTCCAGTTGAACTGAACTCCGAGATACCGAAATTCGGACTCGGCAGTCACAATTACACCCGCCCTTTACCCAAGTTTGATCGATCGCGTTGCAACTTGCAGACCACTGGAACGGTCTGCGGCCGAGTGTGTTGTTCGTTCACAGTGCGGACCGGAGTCGGTCGGAAAGCGTGCCGGTCGTGTTCGCTGCGTGTCGGAATATTAAACATAAAGAATAAGGGACTTGAGACAACAGTGATATGGTTCTACAGAAGGATACTGAGAATGACATCGATGGTAAATGTGGCCAACAAGGAAGTTATGACACATAAACATAGAGTCAGGAAGAGACAGCTGATATTTCTCGGGGACATAATGAGAAAGTGTGAATTTAACACTCACGGGTCATATTGAGGACAAGAGAACCTTACCCCACGAAGAAAAGGGAGTGGTAAAGATAGCAAAAAGGCAGACATGGTAAATAACAAAATATAGAAAGTTGTGGAGAGCCATGACTGTCAAGGCCCTGAAAAGACAGTACATAAAAGAAGAAAAGTTCAGATGTGGTCATTAATCACATTGTGAATAGAATAGAGTGAATTTTTAAAATCCAAATCGGTCTACGGATTTATTGATCAGACATAACGTAATTAAGATATAATGGTAAGTACAAAAGCAAATCCAAAATCTCATCTACAATAAAAGGATGTTTCGGGAAAAGGGAACAGATAGCAAGATATATCGGATATGGATTAAACAAGTACAGTCCAACTTGTACAGTCGGTAAGAAACGCAATAAAGAATGAGTTATTTCTTTTGGATACAGAACATAGTAACACATACACGTAGGTATATGATTACTTAGCTCATTCGTCATAAACATTTTAGCAGTAACACTCTATCTTGATTGGCCCTCGAAACATATATTGTATGGTATTTATCATAAAAATAGTCATTTAATGGTACAGAGTGTGCTCCTAAGCAACTACGATTACTAAAAGATCAGCAGGTAGTAAGGTATTTTGTAAGATTAGATTTATTGTATATTGTTGAGAAGAGAAAGGATACAAAAAGCAAAGGCTGAGAGATTTTGTTAGGCTTGTAATAATCTGTAGAGAACAGAAATTAACAGGAGAAAAAAAGTTTCTTTAGCAAAACAATATGAGAACAAAGAAAAGTTTAATCGAATCAAGTTGTTTAGTCTCGTCAGGTGAGTAACAATGTTTTGCACGCAATTTGACATTTTATTTATTTGTTTCCTTACAAAATAGAACGAAGATCAATTTCGATATATTGTCATAATAGGAGACGACGTTTCATTGAAGCTTATTGGATAAATTATAAAAAACTTTTGATTAGAAATCAGTTTCTTTTGCTTTTACGTGTTTTTCGTTCTTCTGAAATGAAGTGGAATGGATATATATATATATATATATATATATATATATATATATATATATATATATATATATATATATGAATATATATAGATATAATTATATGTTTAAACTTTCTTCTTATTAAGAGAAGGGATTGCTTAATATTGGGGATATGTTTGTAGCTATAAACATAATGGTCATACAAATCAATACTTCATAGTGACTGTGAATTTCCTTGTTTATCTCTCTCCCCCTCATCCTCACCATGGCAAGCACTCCCCCCACACGCATATATATATATATATATATATATATATATATATATATATATATACTAATCATTTTACTTAAGCAAGGGGATAAAGACAGAAGGGCTTACTGAATGTGAGAGAATATGATAAGAAAACAGTATACAGGAGAGAGAACAAAAGAATAGGAATTAAGAAGACAAAAGATAACAATTTGCATTGCATTTAAATTGTTGAAGATCAAAGTTGACTAGAAAATAAGATGTCAGAAGAAAGTTCAACTAGGGAGAAGTAATAGAGAAGAAACTATTAACACAGAACTTACAGTTACATGTCGCAATTTGAACAGTACAATGATAAGACCTAACTGCTAATCTAGTACTGAATTTAAATTCATAAAGTCCAGATACCAAAGAGGAAAGCTACTCAAAACAGTTACTTTGAAAATATTTATGGAAAATGACACAGGGGAATCTACGTTACGGCGGTGGGAAAGTGACTGAAGCCGACAGCCAGGTCCGGGTCAATCACATTACAAATTCTTTTTTAGATTTTATCAAGAATCTCTAAATACATAGCAGAAGCACCAGACCCGGTGTGACAGCAATATTCAAGATTTATACGCTGTCTTTCTCAGGGATTTAACACACTTTTGTTTTGTTATTTTTTCTACTGAAAACAATAAAAACAGAATCGAAAGAAACACTGCCATATAACAACAAGGCTTAGTCCCAGAAAAAATAGTTAGTCATGCCAGCCGAATATCTAGTGCCTGACTGATGGCGCTCATCAACGAATGATAGAATACTTAGAAAATGTAATTAATGGATAAGGATTATGGTAGACGAATCATGAATTTCTAAATAGCAAATTTCAGATAAAATTTCTTGAGGAGATCTGAATCACGTGACACCAGTATCACCCAATGAGAAAACGCGACTCTGAAGTAATCCGAATCAATCGATTGAAGTTCGATCTCAAACAGAAATAAGAAACCATAATTTAGTCGAACAACCTATTGTTCGAGTAACATTGATACTCACTTACATGCTTTACATATTACCTATAAACAGGTTACACACATATTCGCATATGTACAAGAATATATAAATATTTTATTTTTTACATACAGTGGCTGCCACTCAGTTGTCGAGTATGACCACGACAAAATATTGTAAGCATCAGTTCTACTTTAAAAGAATAGGGTTAATTAAAAGGGAAACATTTTTAAACCAAAATTACCAGCCATGGGTTAGGGCAGGTTGATTTTTCAGCTTTTTAGAAAATCAACATTGCACTCAATGTAAAACCCGGAGTTTGATTTGATAAGTACTAGCACCAAAAATTAAATTCATAGCTTTTCTTAGTATTAAGTTTGTAGATCGCCTGAAAAATGTACACAAATATTTAATTTCCGCAGGTTTTTGCTTACGAACTGACTTCAGAATTTTACTATTTCAAGAATAAATCCAAATAAAGTTGATATTTTATTAGATAGATTGAATGAAAAATATATTCACACGAGAATTCTAATTATGAATCAATACAAGCAAAATATGCATTTTTTTTTACTGTATTCGATAAGTAGAATCTTTGTTAAAAAAGTAAAAGATTAAAATAAAGGTTACTTAATGAATAAGATTTGTTAGATGATTTGATAAATCATAATTAATGAAAGCAAAAAAACAGATTAAAGTGTATATAACACCATTAATACTGCTGGGCAAAAATTATAAAACAAAATGTTTTAAATTTGCATTGTTTATTGAAAATCACACTAAAACTATTACACTTACATCATAATCTAGCTAAATTGTTCAGTATAACTTCCCTTTGAAGTAAATGAAGGCCTTATTTGATGTTACAATGATTTATTAATAATGTGCTTGTGCCATAGATTTTGTCCATATACAATTTGTAAAGCTTCAGTAAATTATAAAATTTATAAGGCTGCGCTCTAAGGCTTTCATTGATCCCAGGAATGAAATTCTAACGCTACAATTTTTAACCTAAACTTCGTCTTTTAAACTCGTTTCCTCAAAAAATGGTAAAAATTTGGAAAAAAAAAAAATGTCATTATTTAGTATGTGAAACCCGAAACTTTCAAATTGAGAGCAAAACGACGCGGCTCCCAAATCGACTTCCTCTGCCATTTTGTTCTTATTATTTATAATCTTGTGAATGTGCCAATTTTCGATGGCCTTCGTTTGCCGTAGCCGGACTCGCGTAATGCGCCTCGGCAGTGGTAGGTCGGACCAGTACATTTAACTAGTGCGCGTGTCATTTTCATCCCATAAGCTGACTTGTACACTTTTCCATAAATGTGACAGGAAATGGTAGTTTTAATCCCATTTCATTGTTGTCGGTATTCGATAACTCAATTTTCCTGCAACCAACATCACAGATGAGGTAATACCCGTCACTTATATGATCTGGATGATTCACAATATGACATTTCGGAGAATTCATATTTCTTTTACAATCCAAGAAATATTGAAAGAGAACTTGCCAACAAGAGACTATTTCCGTCAGGTCGTATAATCATTTGCATGTTTAGTGATATTTACAAAGTTCATTAATCCTTCCCGGAAATCTTATAACGCTTTTTTGACTTATAGGTTGAACGTATTTCATTAGCAAGCCATACATAGAAAAGTTTCCTCATGTTAGCAAAATGAACACAGCAGCGAAAACTATATTTCAAAATTGTTTTTCTCTATTATTGAAATGACTTCGATCAAGCACTTCTGTATTACTGACATATATTTTTACGTTGATTCCAAGTATTCGATGCAAATATTGTTAATGTAAACGTTCAAACTCCTTCAAGAGATCGCGATAGATGACCACGTTTCACTTTCATACAGTGATGACGTTAAGCTTCAAGTCTGCTTCTTCTTGATGTTGGTCCCTTTTTCGAAATTTCACGATGTCTTCATAGTCAATGTTTCAACTTACCAAATACATCAATGACCTTTTAAATTCCCCTTCAAACTTCATTTTTCAGAGTATGTTCTTGGTATAGTTCTATAAAGCTAAACAAATTCACCAAATATTACTTTATACAAAGATATTTGGCTACCATGATGCACGCTGACACATCAGTACCCTTTTCTTGATAATTTTTGTAAGGTCTAAGCGCCCCTGAGGTGTTGCATATCATCCTAACTATGTGCCATAACATAGCAGTCATCTGTATAGAACGTCTTGTATAAGGTTCACATATACCATGATCCTAGTTGACACTCTACTGATATTAAATACATCCACAAAGCGCATATATATACGCCACAGTCCTTGGATAGAAGGCAACCTTCACCCCCCACACCAAAATAAGTCCAAACATTGTCAAGATTAAATAGGGTAGGTGAAGGAAAGCCTCCTTGATTCACTACATTCTTAGCTTCATTTGGTTCAGACAGCTTACCACTAACATTTATCCATAAAAACATCGAAACATGATAATAAATTTTCTGGGAAATGTAACTTTCTCAATATTTCTCCCGCAAGGCAATCCTGGTGATTGTATCAAATGCTTTTGTCAAACTAACAAAGACTTGGTATAGGTTCATTCTCTACTCCACGTATTTTTCTGAAGTTATCTTGCAGAAAGCTTCATATCCCTGTTAACCTGACCTGCGCGAAAACCACATGAGGATTCGGAAAGGATATAATTAGCAATACGTTAAAGCAATGTTTACATTTATATTCACATATACACATATATATGTTTGGTTTTATCATTATATATTGTGCTCTTATATCCATTTAATAAATACACTGCTAGATATTTACATTTATAACATTACTTCAACCTACACTTACATACGAATTACAGATTCCAAAATCTAGCAAGTATGACAATTTAAATAATAGAAATATATTAGAAAAAAATGAATGCTATGTAATATCAACCCTCAACCAATGGTAGTGAATGTTGAAAATCTCTTCACAGATGAAGAAGCAACTTGAAGCAATAGAGATGTAGTTCTATAGGAATGTGACAATACCATGGACTGAAACGAAAACAAAAAGGACGCTTAAAACCATTATAATGAGGATAGAGGGTTTGGGGAATTTGATACTCACAGGGCATATTGAAATTAGTAAGAGAAAAATAGCGAAGAAGCACCCCTCAAAATATTTTTATGGATGGCCGAACAAAGACTGGGTTGGATGTTGGAAAAAACAAACCTTACTAAGCGTTGCAAATGATAAGAAGTTGTGGAGAACCATGATCATTCTCATTCTGAAGGGACACAGTACATAGAAGGAAAAAATTAAATTGCCCATTACCTTCTTTTACCACAGTTAGGACTTACTAACCATATTCTTCAATTCTTTCATTTATTTTCATCATTTCTTAATGACACAGAATATAAGGGATACTGGAAGAATCATGGCTCTCCACAGCTTTCTCCTTGTAGTTCGAAGCAAAATTTTTATTTTTACTTTTTTCCATTGCTAAAATGTACATTTAAAGTTTAGTTTTGTTATACGCGTTATTTATATTTGTTAAACGTAGCGATATACGATGATTCTCATTAAATGAGTTAGTAGTGGAACAATGACTTTTTCATTGCGTATGAAAACATAAGGCACTTGGGATAACATTCTTGTTTATCTCTCATAGGACTGACATATTTTGGTCGGGAACAAATGTGGACTGGAAGCTTTTACATATGATTTTTTTCTAATCAAGTTTGCAGAAGGGAGATGTTCAAGCTCCATAAAAAGGAATCATTTTGCAAGCTAGTTTAAGGAAACCTATTTGACGCTTATCACTTCCCTCCTTTATCAAAATCTAATAGCAACAGTGCACTTAGATAAATCAGGTTAATTTCCATTGTTCTTCGTCATCCGTGACATTTCGAAAATGAATTCACTTTCTCCGTTACTTTTTCTGCATCAAACCATTGCGATTATTGTAGCACCATCAACTGTCAGCCGACATCTTGCTAATGACCCCCCCTGCAACGCGTTACAAAAATCGCTTTGAAAATTATCTTTCTTGGCAAAGAAGGTCAGCTTAAAGGAGTTGATCCCCTAAGAACATGGTCAAACGACCCTGACATAGAAGGTCACTGAGTGAAGCTAGAATCTGAATTATTGATGAATGACTGTTTTTAAAATAAAGCTGACATGGCAAAAAACGATGTGGCCGAGACACAAGCAAAGAGGGTCAGGAGACCGCTCGCTGCAATGCGGAGAGGAAGACGATGCACTCCCTCACCTACGCTCACCTCTACCATGGTCATTTACAGCACAAAGTTACAACTAGATTAAAATTCAAATATTGCTATAATTGTCTTATGGTTTTATTTTGTGGCTGACGATCTGGACAAAAAATATTTTGTAAGCCACAAGCGTTTGAACGGAAGAAACTGAACCTTGAGAACGAACCTGATGTCTGGTCTGAGCTGCAACGCTACATTATTTAAGAAGCAGAAAAATGGCGCCAGCCAAAACTAAAGAAAAGATCAGGTTGCTTTATATAATCTCAATGCAGATTTCTTGTTGAGAGATCGTTATGTCTGAAAAAAGCATATTCACATCTGTAACGTTATCTATGTAAAGACTAACACGAAAGGAAAGTAAATTTATAATAATTAAAGTTATTTATTCACACTATCGGCAAAATAGGCGCACATCGATTCACTGTTACTAATCTTGACTTTGCCGATGATATGGCTTTACTCGTAGAAGAGACGGAACGAGCAAAAGGAAACATTTGACAGATGAGAGAAGAAGGTGGCAACAATGGAGCTCTTTTGGAATTGAAAGTAAGACGTGGATAAACATGAAATACAGTACCTAGGTTCATGGACACAAAGTTTGGCTGTAGGAAGACCTCATGCATGGACTGCATATAATTTGCAAAAAGGTATAGATCTTCTAACAAACCAGAAGATTAAAAATCCGATTGTTTGCTGTAAAAGTCGAATCTGTCTTGCTCTATGGATCAGACACATAGATTATGGCCAAAGCTCTGAAAAACCAGCTACGCAAGAATGTTCAGAAGGACGCACACCCAATACTAAACTATATGATGAGTTACCAATAGTACCATCCAAGGATGTGTCTAGCATGACGCTGTATTAGGGAGGAGGATGAAGCTTTCAGCAAATTAAGCATCTATCTGTCTTATATCTCTGAGATGTGTTATTATGGTTATTTACATTATTCGGACTGTTATCCTCATCTTCAATGACATATTCACAACGTTTTGGCCGTTGTACGCCCCGGCCTTCTTCAGGTGATTGGAATTTTGAACCGAACGCTTTATTTCCTTCATCGGGGATAGATTGTTCTGGTTCCATGTGCCACGACCCTTCCAGATTCCTCAGTTATTTCCCTTTAACTAAACTCTCCACGTTTTTTGCTTCACGTGGATAAAGAAGTTGGTTAGATCCAGTGACTAGACCGAAGGAGTTGTGAGTTCAATACCAGGCTACAGCAGTGGTGAACCAAAAACTTGTAGAGTTGAATTAAAGGGAAATAACTGAAAGACATCCGGAAGAGGCATGGCACGTGGAACTAGAAAAATCTACCCCTGTGGATGAAATAAAGGGTTCAGTTCGAAATTCCAATCACCTAATAAAGGCCGGAGCATACAACGACCAAAGGTTGTGAATATGGCAATGAAGATGAGGATAGGAGTCAAATTAATGCAAATAATCATGATACCTCATCTCAGAGATATAGAGGCCGAAACGTTGTGAATATGACAAGGAAGATTAGGATAACACTTCGAATAATGTAAATAATGCAAAAAATTATTACCCTCGCAACTTTGCGAAAGAAGAACAAGAAATTGAAGAAGCCTCATATTCGTTGACACATTGCTAGAAGACATAGAAATAGAACTAAAGTTAATCATGGTAAATTGTTTTGAATGGAAGAAACTTGTGGGTTCTATAGAGCGTTTCAACGGTCGACCTAGGCTAGTTGATATATTCACAATATGACAACATCAATTAATATCGGTGAGTGGGAGTGAGGTTTTGGGATCTATCTCTGAACGTGAATCTCCTCTCGTGAATATGAGAGACTCTTTGTCATTTTCTTCTGAGGTGGAGCGCTTAAATATTCTTCTGTTATCCGGTTGTCCAACATGTGCTTACCAGAAGTGCAGCTGGGTCGACCACCTGTGTGCATATCAGTGGCAGCCACTGAAAACCTGGGAGGTTCGAATTTTTAACTGGTAGCTATGAGGTCACGTTCAAGAGCAACCCTTCGATGTACTGCTTTGCTCTGGTGTGAAACTGAATGTAAAGTCTAATTTGGCATAACTTTAGGCGAGCCCAGTACATACTGATTTTGACACTTATTCATTCAGAGCTGTGGTGTTTTCTGGTGTGAATAACATACTTCATATTGCTGTATGCTGTAATAGTAGAATAGTTTCAGGATATGTCTCTCCACAATTCACATCCTTCGTAACTCTAAGCTATGTTTGTTCCCTCACTCTATTCGACTTCATCTTCTGCCATGCAAGCGTTTTAGGTAGGTTACCTGCTGTTTACTTCTGCCTGTTTTATCTTCAATATATCCTTTGAGTGTGAAATTCTCCAAGCTAACTTTCCTCATTAAGCGTGCCAGAAATGTAATCTATCACTTTCTGTTTCTAAGACCAGGAGTTTGTTTTTGTTTGTATTTTCCTTAAAACTTACTCGTTGTTCACATTCTTTGTCTATGGTATTCTTAGAATCCTTCCAAGGAGCCATCTTTGTTCCCGCTAAATTCCTCTTCCTCTGTAAGAAACGAATAGTTAAGTTTTCCGATAACCGATTGTACAATAAGATACAGACATCATAACATTAGGAATTCTTGAAGATTTTTTAATGGAACTCTTCGTTTGATAGAAACTATCGAATAACTCTATTTATAAACCCAAATCAAACAAGATACATCTACGTATATCTTGATAGCACCAAATCAGATATCTTTACGAACCCAATGACTCATTTTGTACAATTAATAATAATCTTTAAAATAATGATAGTTTTCTTTGTTGCTTCCAGCATTTATATTCCAAATAAAACTCAATGTAATTTTGATAAAGGTCAATTGGTGAGACGAATTCTTTTTCTTCTACAAAATTCACATCTAAAATATTGTGACATGACTCAAAATGGCATAAAAATGTTTATTCCACACATACAATTTCATATAAACATTGTTAACATTAAATACTTTTGGCAAGTCTAATGAAACCGATGCCATGTGTCCTGGTCGAATAGATTTAGAAAATCAAATAAACATTTTAATAGTAATTTGAATAATAACCGATTCTTCTCACGGTTGGAATTTTCATCTTTATTCAATATCACGTACCATTGAGAGATCTGAACAAATATTGAGGTGTATCTTCCTAAAGTTTAATGTGCTGCCTTTAGGTGGGAATCAACTCCATTTAATAAAAATTCTACAACTATTGATATGGAAAGGTAGTCTGCTTTATTTTTTCATTTAGTGGCCCACCATGTGTTTTTTGCTTTCAATATGATAGAACATGGCTCGAATCTCAATGAAGGGAAACGTTTGAATCCCGATTTTCATGGCAGAAGGCTACCGATAACTGTGGTGATATTAGCGTTACTTTTAAGATATGGAAAAAAAACTAAAACGTCAACAAATCTCTTCTTTTTTTCTCTCCTAAAGTCTTTTGTTTTTCTCTCCTTTCTGAATTTCAGTTTTTTTTTTCTTTTATTAATTTTTTGCCTGCCTATATTTCTGAAGTATTGTAATTATTTACATTTTTCGGACAGTTGTCCTCATCTTTATTGTCATCTTCACGACACTTCGGCTGCTGCACGCTCTGGCCTTCTTTTTATGCAGGAATCTGTACATATACTAGGCCACAAACATCTCCTAAGTGGATAAAAGCGTTGGTTGGTCTACTGACATCACCTAAAAGTTGTGAGTTAAATATCCGACTACAGCAGTGGTGATCCAAAAACTTGAAAATTTGAGTTAAAGGGAGATAACTGAGACATGGAACGTGGAAGTAGAACAATCTACCCCAGTTCAGTTCGAAATTTCTATCACCTTAAAAAGATAAAAATATTTAAATAGAATCTCTGTTTATAATAAACAGTATTGACAACATTTACCGGCTTGAATGTCCGAGAAAATTTAAAAACAGTAAAATCGACATTGCTAACCGAAACGCGCCTCTGTGAATCAATCAGTAAAAGTACGTCAGGATCTATGACGGTTCCGTATAGGATACAGGTTCGATTCCTGTCGGAGGACGAATATTTTTCTATGAAAATTTCTCGGAGATTCAGGCCGGTAAATGTTGTTAATACTGTTTATTATAAACAGAGCATTTACTTAAATATTTGGATCTATAAAAAGAACCTATAAAGATAAAAAATTTCTCAAAATAATTGTCGCACTTTGTCTGTTTCATAATGTGTGACGTCATTTGTTTACATTGGATACTCATCCAGCAGATATAAATGTATGCGAGAAAATTATGGAGAATTGTAGTTTAAAAAGCAGTAAAATCGACTTTGCTAACTGAAACATCCCTCTGTGGTTCGATCGGTAAAAGCATTTCAGACTATATGACGGTTCCGTATAGGATACAGGTTCGATCCCTGTCGGAGGACGCATGTTTACATTCAGGCCGGTAAATGTTCTTAATACTCTTTATTATAAACAGAGCATTTACTTAAATATTTGTATCCATAAAAAGAACGTATAAACATAAAACTCTCTCTCTCTCTCTCTATATATATATATATATCAATCTGTTTCTATGTATATATCTATTTCTGTCTATGTATCTCGGTCTGTTTCTATCAGCTAGACTTTCATTATCTCGCCTTAGACTTTTTAAAAACATTTCTTTCCCATAAATCTATTCTTGATTATTTGCAAGCAAATTTCCTAACAAGTTATCCTTACTATCCACTGCATCTAAATAAATTCTTGGCTATTTATCTACTTTGGTACTTTGGTCAAAAGACGTCTTCTCATCAGAATAAACATAATTGAAAAGAAAGAATATCATAATTACAGGATTTGTATCGATAAAATCGATAAATCTGAAATCAATTGATATATAACAGGCTTAGCAACATGTAACGGTTCTACTAGGATCAAACACACTACAACAGTAATGGATTACGAGAATTGCTTATTGCTATGGTTTTATTGTATTTATTACCATAATACTTGAAAGGAGGGCACACAATGTTCGAAATCCCTACCACTTCTATATGGAGAGATCATCTTTTATGATTGAACTTAGCTTAGTCAGGCACAAGGCTAGAAATGATGAGCATCTAGTGAGGATGGTACTACCCTGGTAATGACCTGCAATAGTACACTCTCCGCCATCGAGAATCTGTAATCCTTTGAATATTAACTTATATAGACTTAGAGCTCTACGGTAGGCGGAGGAAAACTTATTGAGTCATCTGTACTTTACTCCACATTGGTCGATTTTTGATTCACTCTGGTTAATGAAAATAAAAATGACACATCAGTTAAATGACAATAAAATAATCTTAATGATAAACTTTTGTAATCAGTCGCTTTATAGATAAGATAAAGATTTGCTATTGTTCTATGAATTATGTATAAGAATATCCTCTTCTTTTTTGTTTTTATTTATTCGTTTCATCCAATGTTTTCTCCGAGCTCTTGTTATTTGTTCGAAGAGAACTTGATTAATATGCTGAATAACTCCATCTTCGTTATTTTTAAGCCTATGTTCCACTATGGTGTTTGATCTTCGCCTGATAAGAAATACTGCCACTTTTCCTACAACTGTGGCACTAATATCCTCATCTTATTGCTTTGTTTATAAAATTACGGCCAGTTAGCCGTCAACCTTCCTGGGGTTTCTTAAACTTCGAAGATTAAACATTGCACAAAATATTGGAAAATATGAGACAAGGATCTGAGGATGCGTCAGAATACCGAAAGAAGCCTTCCAAAACTAAGTAAAGTATTAAGAAACAGGAAAAAAAATGTTGGACTGTTATATTGATCCTCCTAAATGGCAATGAACGCAAGAGAGGGACATGTGGTCAACGAGGAAATAGGAACAAAAAGGATATTTTCACTTAGAATCAGAAAGTGCCATATGTTGTGGTAAACCCTCTTACAGTATAATGAACTCTTCTTTCTCTCATAAATACAGACTGTGAGAGTCGGACGAAGCGCAGAGTGTGAAGTGGAGTGGAGTGGAGTAGAGTAGAGTAGAGTAGAGTAGAGTGGAGTGGAGTGGAGTGGTAGACGCAGTGCTAATCTACTTATTACTAACACTATTGTTTTGTATATATCTTCAATATACTTTTTCAACCGACCTTCGTCTTCGGTGTCTTTCTTTCTGGCCCCTAAACCGCCCACAACAGTATATTATCTAATAATCCTGTGTAAATGAATGACTGAACATTAACTAGGAGTAACATTAAGGGAAAACCTAGATTACAGCTACGAAGGATAAAATATTGTAGAGATGGTTCATATCCTAAAGGGACCATTCATTATTTGTAGTTCCGGCCGAAGCGTTCGCTAGTTCTTCTGAGGTTAACGGAATCTCATACTTACGATGTTTTTGTTAAATCTCGTGATGATCAAAGTTATTCATAGGAATAAATGATAAAAATGTGGTAGAAAAGGACTCAGCGTACTTCCGGCTCTTCCTTACTACTGTAACTCCTACTTCTAAATATGGCAAGTAGCCACATTAGAGTGAAGATTTGAGGAGTAGTTAATTGACTCAAGTTTTTTTCGTTATATGGATGAGTATTTAATAAACCTCTTCTTCTTTTTTTCCAATACCAAGTCTTCAGTTACTTCGATACACTCTCTAAGTACGGCCTTCCTAATTCTCGGCTATTTTGAACTTCTATATATTAGTATTTAATAAATTTAATTAGTACCCTGTCAGATTCAAATTTCCCCAGCCCTCATCATATCTTCTAGAATTTTCAAATGTTTCACTGGTGTAAAATACAAATGAAGATACTAGCGCAAATCTTATGTTCTTTTGTGTTGCGAAGATATACTCAGAAATTTATTTTGGAGTTACTGCTAGAGTTGCATAGATTGAATTTGAACTGTTTACACACTTTCAGTCTCATTGTGTTTGTAAAATCTATAAAGTCGACTTGATTGAAATATTATTATGTGTTTCATACAATTTTAATATAGGTGAGGTTAGATACAAAGACATGGTTTGCGTTCGATTTGCATTTTGATTTCTTGTGGGTACACTGCCTCTCTTTACCTTAGAAAAATTTGAAGCAAGAGCCAAGTTGTGAATCACTTACTATTTATCAACTTGCTCATAACCAACTGTTTGCGAGATAAGCATTCTTTATAGAAAAGAATGCGTATCTAGTGTGCACATTTATACCAATAAGAAAATAATCTTAATACCTATGCATTATTTTTTAGTGCGCCTATATTAAAGGAAGCTAATATTGCAACAAGTAGCACAACAAGTATCAAGCAGAAAAGCAGAAAATTTTCTATTATTACGAAACTAACTAAATAAATACATGTAATATACTGTATGATTTTTATTCGTAGTTAGGGAACCAGGCATCCGGCTTTGGGTCGGATAATTCGGTTTTGGAGCCCCGTGACCTATGATCGGTTTTATTTCCACCCGGACATTAATTTATTCTTTCTTTTGGAGTCTGTCTAAGGAATTCTCTGAGATATACGTAAAACAGTCACAACTAAAATCTGTAACAGATGCTATGATATTTTACGGACTGATTTGATTGGGTTTTTACGGCTGCACAACCTTTTGCAGGTTAGACAGAATATGTAGATTGTAGGAATATTTCGGAGATAATAATGATTTGCTGAAATACGTTCTACTAATTAACCCATAACTGTGGAAAAGAGGTGAATTCATAGATTTCCCAATGGAATGTGCGCGTAAGTGAATATAACAAACCCAACTGAGATTAGAATTCGGAGTTCTGAGTTCCAATTCCGAGCAGTTATACATTAAACCTACTTTCAAGCTTACAACAGCTGATATTTTTTGGCTGACATCGATGTATTTTAAGGTGAGCTGCTGTGTCACGTGTCACGTTGTCAACATTTCCGAGCGTGTTATAATGTATTTCGTGTACAGGATACAATGTCAGCCAATTATTTTTTTGATAATGGCCGCTAAATTCAAGAGCGATTCATTGGGGACTGAACTCGATATCCTCATAACAAAACCTTAGTAAGCGAGATCCCATCTCAGTGGAGGAACTGGCTTGTAACATTCATTACTTCAAATAAAACTAGTAACGTTTCATAATCGCCGATGGGAAAATAAATTCTTACCAGTTATTTTGAATGGTTGTACTCAGAATGAAGCTCATTATTTGAGCCTCTATTGAGCTTCTTTAAACCCAGACCTCGTTGAACTCATAGTTCAACGAGGTCTGGATTTAAAGGCAATAAAATACGATATACAATTCATCGCTAAAGACGCTGGACAAATGGTTGACTCTTTATACCGCTTCAGAAAGTATATGACTCCTCCTGGCATGCACTATCTTTAAAAATGTATGGTCTGACCCAAAATGAAGTGCTGCTGTCATAACTGAGCTTTAGCTGGCCAATTCTCTCTTTGCGACCTTGACAGAATTCAAAAGCGTTTACACGGCCTTGTAAGTGATGAATTATTCTCCATTCTACAATCCTTTTGCTATAGATGAAACGTCGCAAGCCAAACGGCAATCTATCGCTATTTCCAAGGCAAATGTTTTGACGCGTTACATTCCCTTGTTCTACCAGTTCAGACATTTACAGCTAAGATCCACCATACCACATACACAGGGCCGAAATATTCCCATTTCCTTCGAAGATTTAATAAAAAAAGAGAAAATTCACCAACCCTTTTTGATGGCTTGCAAAATGATAACAGAAGAGATTTCTTGCCTATTCTCAGTTGCAAATTTAAAGACACAATGAAAGTGCTAATGTAATAAAATGTATTTTTTAACGACGATTTACCATTTATTGTTTTCTAATCGAAATTCTTTCCTTTGTAGGAAAGCAGCTTACCAAGCAAATGGTTAAATTATTTAGAATCTGGATGTTCTTGATATTTTTATTTAATCATAGACCAATTAAAACAGCGCCAGAATTATTGCTTCAATGCGAATAGAGACGATTCGAAATGTAGCTAATTTGAATTTTATTCCTTGTCAGATTAAGCACCTAGCTTTGTCTGCAAAAGATTTCACATTTCTTGAGCCATTTAAATGTAATTAGATTTTGAGGAAAAAAGGCCAATGTGCTACTCTTTGCTTTTCTTTCGATGGATGCGGTGTTTAGCAATCATCGTGGAATTTCAAACAGCAAAAGAAAAGCAAATGATTCTTATTTCACAGTCCATGCTCGGAGATATCTCGTAGTGGTTGATTGTTGTACGCTAATTTATTGGGGTCCAGAGAATTGAGTCATGACACCGGCTAACACCAGGGAATTAAGCAAATCTTTGGTTGCAGCGTGTTTCTTTTTCTCCCAGTCAGAATGAACTCGGTCATCCGTTGAAGGGTTTCGGTACTCAACAAAATGACAGTTTGTGTCACTGACGAAAATTTAAAGATCGATAAATCAATCAATTCTCAGCTCTCGCATTCTAGGACATTGCGGTTTTGATCAAATACGATTCGTTACAATTTGTCATTGTCTGAAAGTACGAGATCTGCCATTGTTTTAGATTCAACAGGCATTCCAGAATATCTATCTATCTAAGTCCACACACACATGCATATATATATATATATATATATATATATATATATATATATATATATATATATATATATATATATATATATATAAAATGCTCCTTCAGTGCAACTTATTCGTCTGGAAAAGTTCTTTCGCTGACCGAAACTCTTAACGTTTTGCCATTCCATTATCTGACCCGGTTATTCTACTAAATAGATTTGCTTATCATATATGATGGTTGTCAACTCGGCAAACGAATATGACCAGAGCTGACAAGTTTGATCAATGCTTTTGGTTCACGTGAGAGCAACAATTACCACGCGGACACTTGCACACACATACTTAGCAAATAACTTGTCTTTGAAGATATCTTATATTTATATATCTATATATAAAATATACATATATTTATTTATAAAATATATAATATATATATATATATATATATATATATATATAATATCTTTATATATTTATTTATAAAATAAATAAATAAAACTGAAAATAAAAAATAATGAAATTCAGTTTTCGCACATCTTCCGTCCAGAATTGTGTCCAACGCTCACATTTATATTTCCCGCCTCTTACATCAACTTAAATATAATTCCATCAATAAAAACATCTGATGAAGTCCTACTAGAGGACGACACGCGTTACTGTAATTTTTTCCATTTCGTCTTTCACTTGCCAAACATTGTTCTGTTGTACATACATACATACATATATATATATATATATATATATATATATATATATATATATATATATATATATATATATATAAGGCTGAAACACCAATATTCCATGCTTATAATTTATTACATTTGAATGGTAATCACGATCTAATTCAGCAGACCTACAAATTCAAAAGGAAATCGTTTATATATATATATATATATATATATATATATATATATATATATATATATATATGTGTGTGTGTGTGTGTGTGTGTGTGTGTGTGTGTATATCATCTAATTTCAAATTTTATCACATAATTTGATACTTATTAGTTAGAATAAATTCTATTTTAATATAACCCTAACTTTAAAGCATTTAATAGCTATTATAACCTTACTTCGTTGTCAAGTTTTTTGAATTCTCGTATACTTGTATTTTGATTGGTCATTCCATTAATTTGAACCTTTAAAACCCTTTATTCTAATTTCAACATCATCACTTGATAAAACACCAGAGGTGTTGAAATATAATGGCTGTTTTTGTAGTGATTTTATAACATATTTATGTCATAATTTTTAAATAAATAATTATATTTACTCTACTTTGTATTGAGCATTCTTTTAAGAATAGTAATTGTTGGCTATTGTAATTTATTCCGTATACACCAATCCTATACTTGGGTATATATATATATATATATATATATATATATATATATATATATATATATATATATATATATATATATTATTAATAATAATAATATATATCTATATATATTAATTATATAATTAATAACACATCCTCTAAATCCAAAAATAGGAAAAGGAAAATTATATGGTTCAATCCGCCATTCTGTAAACTTTCGAATATTAATATAGGGAAATACTTTCTTAAACTAATAGACAAGCATTTTAGAAAAGATGAACTATTAAAAAAGATGTTCAACAAAATGAATTTAAAAATTAGTTATTCCTGCAAGAGCAATGTAGAAAAACTTATTAGCTCTCACAATAGCAAAAGTGACTTTCATAATAATCAACTACAGAAAGATCTTAATGCAAGCCAAAAGAACAAATCGACCTGTAATTGCAGGGAAGGATCCGTTTGTCCAGTAGAGGGAATATATTTGGCAGAAAACGTAATATACGAAGCTACAATTTTCCCCAAAGAAGATATTAAACAGAAGAAGATATACATAGGAATATCGGCAGGAAATTGGAAGCAACGTTTTTATAACCATCGCCAATCCTTCACAAATAAATCCAAGAAGCACCAAACGGCACTATCAAAACATTATTGGAATTTGTTGGAAAGCAAATTAACCCCACAAGTAAAATGGAGAATCGTCTCGAGGGCTAGAACTCCAATAAACTTCAGAGACTGATGTAACTTGTGCATAAAAGAGAAAATCCTAATAATAGGGCATAAAGATCCGGACATATTACTGAACAAACATAACGAGTTGGTTTTTAAATGTAGACATAATAACCACCTCAATTTAACTAAATATATTTAGAAATAACAATATAAAAAGGGAAAACATTACTTTTGTCCAGAGTCTGTCTATATTTCTGAGATGAGGTATTATGTACAGTATTTACATTAGTCGGACTATTGTCCTCATCTTTGTCGCCATATTTGTCACAACGTTTCGGCCGTTGTACGCTCTGGCCTTCTTCAGGTGGTTGGAATTTCGAACTGAACAATGGAGAAAGAGAGTAACAACACATTTCCATTTCTGGATGTACTAATATCTCGAAAAGAGCATGGGTTTAAGACATCCGTATACAGTAAACCGACATTCACCGGACAGTACCTCAATTTCAACTCCCACCATCCATACAGCGTAAAGAAAGGGATCGTCCGTTGCTTACAACACTGAGCAAAAGTCATAAGTGGCGACCCAGAGACGTTAGATAAGGAATTGGTCAGTATAAGTAGTAACCTACAACGTAACAACTACCCTGGGTACATGGCAGCAGCCCCCCAAAACTGGGATAGGCGGGTACAAGAGGAGGAGGAGGAGGACAACAACACTCAGAAAACAGTCTGCCTGCCTTATGTGAAGGGGTTATCAGAGAAAATACAAAGGATCTGCGGTCCATATAATATGAGGACAACCTTCATAGGCGTGACAACACTTCGCAGATATCTCTCTCGAGTGAGACCCACCCATAGAGGAGAACATGACTAAACACTATGTGTACGCTATCACGTGCAGCTGCGGAAAGGAATATAGACAGGCCATCCCCTCAAGGTAAGGCTTCAAGAACACCAGAAAGATGTAACGCGAGGGGAAGTAGAAAAATCAGGCGTGGCTGACCACACATGGAGAGAGGAGGGAGATCGCCGTCCCCTGTGGGATCATGTTGAAATCATAGGCAGGGAACACCATTGGAAAATTCGTAAACTTAAGGACATATCAGCACATATGCTAGACCACAAAAATCTCCTGAGCCGACCAAGCATAGAAATAAATACAATATGGGAACCAGTAATAAGGAATGCCAGAGAAAAGCAATGATAACAAAGTTGCAATATGACCTCTGGTAAAAACATTCAATGATAACAGCAAAATTGCAATATGAGCACTGGTAAAAATGGTTGCTGAAAACATTAGGTTTATAATACCCAGAAATTCATACCCAGATGTCCTCAAGGACACATGGCACAGTGGATAAAGGCGTTGGTTAGATCCAGTGACAGACCCAAAGAGTGTGAGTTCAATACCTGGTTAAGGCAGTGGGAAAATTAGCAGGAGATAACTGATAACTGACATCCATCAAACATGGCACGTGGAACTAGAACAGTCTACCCCAGTGATCAAAATAAAGGGCTCAGTTCGCAATTCCAACCACCTGAAGAAGGCCGGAGCGTACAACGGCCGAAACGTTGTGACAAATATGGCGATAAAATGAGGACAATAGTCCGACTAATGTAAATACTGTATTACTTTTGTTTTTGAAATGAATGTTTGAACACATGGATGCTGTATTTGTTCTTATGTACTCTAAAACGTAGATGGATTTATATGTGAATTCATATATATATATATATATATATATATGGGCATTTTGGATAAAGGTGCTTATATGCATATATGTGTTTGTATAAATTGTAGGCGCATATGTATATGTGTATGTGTATGTATATATATGCATATATATGAGTATGAATATATATGTATGTAGTAAGTATAGGTGCAAGCGTAGTTTTTGGCTAGGTATTTTTGTATCTATATGTATACACACATATATATATACTATATATATGTATTTTGCATGTATGTATGTGTGTATGTTAGTGGTTGTATATGTATATGTATATGTATATGTGCGTGTGTATGGATGTACATGTATATATATATATATATATATATTGTTTTGGATATGAAATTGCATGTAATCTATGTATGTATGTGTATATAGATATAAATATTTTAGAGTTAATATTTGTAATATGTGTGAATATATGTATAACATAGTAATATAAATACATATGCATGTATGGATGTTTGTGGGTATAGTTCGTTTATATGCTTGTTTATGTATATAATTGTGTGTGTATATGTAGATGTATGTGTATGTGTATATATGTGTATATATATGTATATGTATGCATATGTATGTATATGTGTATGTATGTGTATATGTATATGTGTGTGTATGTGTACGTATATATATATGTGTGTGTGTGTGTGTGTGCATAGAATGTGTTCAAATGGAAGGACATATGGTCATTTTAATGGTGTTTTAAAATTCCTCTTATTAATATTTCATCTCACTTTCTCTTTTAATGTTCTATAATTAGAATTATGAGAGTGTATATTTATCATCTGGAGGTATTTTCATTTTAAATTGATAATTTAACTTAAATTTAAATATACCACTCTTTAACTATCAATATTGATAGTAAAATATTAACTTAATTTTTTTTAATAATTAAACACTTTAGAAGTCACCTAATGTTAAACTTTAACTATGAAATTAAACAAAAATCTAAATAAATTTTCAATATTAAAATATATGTAATTATTTATAAATGTATGTGTATGTAATTTATGCAAGAATATGTATAGGTACATGTGTATATCGCTACATGTGTGTCTATGTGTGTATTTGCGCATGTAAATAAACGTATGTATATATGGGATTTGCATGAATATGTATGTGATATATATAAGAAGAAAGCAAAATCTTTAATATTACCCTCAAATATTATTCCATAATTAAACCTAAACTTTAAGTAATTAAGATTACCCATATAAAAATAATGACAAATTACATTCATAAATTAGATTAAAAGTAAAACTAATAAAGATGTTACCGTAACTATTTTTACAATATTAAAAAAGTACGATTGGTTGGGTAAACAAACTATTATAATTTAAAATATTTTTTAATATGTTCTCTATAAATGTGTTAATAAATATAGTATTTAACTTATATTATATCCCGAAAATATTTGTTTAAAAAAATTAAATATTTAAATTGATAGCAAACATCAATTATTTTAGACATCTAAATTTCTATCAAGCATTAAAATCTATTCTTTACATAAATTGCTAAAACCCAATTACAGCCTCTTTCTCTTTACTTCCCTCTCCCTCTTCTTTCTTTTTCCTTTTTCTTTTCTCCCTACTCCCCTCACATTTCTATATATCACTTACGTTAAGTTAACCATCTAAATAGGTCAAGGTCTGGTCACTCCTCCTCCCACAATATAAAGTATACTTGAGAGAGATATGAAATTAATCCCTCCCTATACTCTACCATGTCTCTTTAACTATCCCTCTTACTCTCTGTTAAATTACAAAAACTTACACTACCCATCAATTTTAATTTCATTTTTCGTTTCATTTCATTTTTGGAAGTGCTATCTGATGATCCGGCGTCCTTTAAAAGGACTCTGGTGAAATAAATTATTATAATGGTATCTTAAAGTGGTCTGTTTTTCTTTTAAATATTAGCTCTGGATTTACATTGAGCTCTCAGGATTTCATCCTGCTTGAAATTACCCATACGGATTACCAAGTTCTTCATAACTTTTATATATATATATATATATATATATATATATATATATATATATATATATATATATATTAAGCAATATACATAATATCTTATTAATTGCATAACCCGGAGTTTCGTGCGGAAGCAATTTTCAAGTGCTGAAATTATATTTATTTTTCTTTCTATTAATATATTAGGTCGACTCCGGTTTTATTTATTTATTTATTTATTTATTTTTTTAATTCTGGATCACACGAGATATAATATTGTTGAGGTGGAATATTATTGGAGTTAAATAATTTAAAAGAATTGTAGTTTAATTTTGAATTTGATTTTAACCTTAAATTAACTTTTAGTATGAAAAATAATAAAATTTCTAAATTAGGGAGACGCTGGTTTTGAAAACGTAAATGAACAAAGAAGCAGGCGTTAGGAAATCAAGGGAGGCAACTATATTTTTTCAGAAATTAAGTGACTTACCGATAATTATAATACTAACCTAACCAGACTAATGATATAAGCAACAAAGTATGATAAAAAATAAAACAATATACAATAAAATAATATAGAATAGAGTAAAATAATATACTATAAAATAAGATAAAATAAGGAATGATAATAATAATAATAATAATAATAATAATAATAATAATAACATCCCAAAGCTGATGTTGATCGTCTGTATGTGCCCAGATCCGAAGGAGGCAGAGGATTAGTTCAACTTGAACTGTCCTACAAAACTACAACAATTGGCCTCCAAAAATACTTGGAAACTACAGAAGACTGGATGATGGTATGCGTCAAGGAACACGAAAGTAGTAAGCGTCTTTACTCCGTAATGAAAGAAGCCAACAAATTCAAACTGGAGCTTCAAATGGGCGTAGAGATGCAACTACAGCACAATACACCGGCTGAAACTGCAAAATACTTGAAAAAGACAGCAAAGACGAATGCAACCGACCAGATACAGAAGCGATGGCAAGATAAACCGCTTCATGGCCAATACTCTGCCCGTATCAACCAAGTTGATGTAGACAAAACCCGTACCCATCAGTGGCTACGCAGTGCAGGGTTGAAAGCGGAAACTGAAGGTTTTATCCTTGCTGCGCAGGACCAATGCTTGCTAACTAGGAATTATCAAGCACATATACTAAAATATTGTGTCAGCCCAAAATGCAGATTCTGTGATAAATATCCAGAAACGATTGATCATCTTGTATCAGGTTGCACGATGTTGGCACCCACTGAATATAAAACCCGACATGACAGAGTGGGCCAATATCTGCACTGGAAAATCTGCAACTTCTACGGGAAGGAAACTGAAAGAAACTGGTACCAACACCACCCAGACCCAGTTACGGAGATAGGACCTGTTACAATTCTATGGGACTACACAATTCACACTGACAGAACAATCAAGGCCAACCGACCAGATATTGTTATTAAAGACCACAAACAAAAACGGTGCCTCCTTATTGATATGGCAGTCCCTGCTGACTGCAATGTATCTTTGAAGATATTAAAAAAGCTGTCAAAATACAAGGACCTTGAAATAGAGGTCTCGAAAATGTGGCATATGGGAACATCAACAATACCTGTTGTAGTTGGAGCCCTAGGACTGGTTGGAAAAGATTGCAGTAGACTAATTGCAGGGATTCCTGGAAGCCCATGCCTCAAGGAGATACAAAAAATTGTTCTGACAAGTACAGCCCACACTTTACGAAGGGCTCTATCTATGTAATTTTTTTTTTTTTTTTTTTTTTTTGTCAGTGAAAAGTGTCATGATGCCATTTCTAACCTTAGGTCCCTGGGTGGGACCCGGAAAGAAATGTGTAAACGCCAGAAAGCAAAGAAAATAAAAATAATAATAATAATAATAGTATTAATAATAGTACTTATTAATGGAAAGAAAATAATAAAAATATAATAAAATAAGAAAAATAAAGTAAAATGGAATAAGAGTCTTATATAGGAACATATAAATATGCAAATAAATACGTAAAAATGTAAAAAATGTTGGTCTTGAATTTTAAGTTCGGAGCAGAACAATATTTAAGATTGAAAAGGAGGTTGGAAATGAAAAATGAAAAAAGATAAGTTGTAATGTAACGAGACGCTGATATAAGAATTAGAAATGATGTTATAAAATCAAAGGTACGTAACTCTAATTTTATCTGGGAACCGATAGAATAATTAATAATAAAATTATTATCAATATTAATATTCCTAAGAAAACAAAAGTAGTGACAGCATTAATAATAAAATAATATGATATGACGTAATAAAATAAGGTCAAATAAAATGAAATGAAAGCCATGCATAAGAACTTATATTGTATATAACTTAGATAAATAAAGCGAGTAAATGAATAATTAAAAAAATGAATACAAGTAGGTAAATAAATAAACATTAGCTGAACGAAAGAGACAAAGAATAAAGCAAGAAAAAAAAATCAAAATAATAGTTATAAACTAAAAAAAACTAATGGCTGTGATAAGATAATAGAAAAAATAGAAAGATAAAAATGTTAAATGTGTTATCCTCAAAAATTAATAACAGTTGTACAATACAGGAAATTAGAGAGAGGAAAAAATAATTTCAGAGGTTAGGATTTTTTATATTCTTCAGGATTACTATTTTTTTCAGAGAGACATAGGTTACATTTTTTGACTTTCCCGGTAAAGAGCTTAGCTTTTGCAACTATTTCCCAGGTGATAATTGCGTTTTTAGTCTCGCTTTTAGGGAAATTTAGAGAAGGCAGAACTGCTTCGATATTTGATATGGCCAAATGTCATTCGGTGGTGGTAGAAGCGCGATTTCCAATTATTTTCCGTAGAGCCCACGTAAAACTTGACCTCGTCGCAATATTTGATTTCAGCTTTATAAACGAATGATTTCGACAGACATTTATTGTTTAATGTGCAGGATTTGCTATTTCTGGAATTGCAGTTATTGGTTACGGAGATATTGTTACTTGGAAGGTTGTTGAAATGGTTCTTTAGAATGAAATTGTTGTTTCAAGCTATATACTGGTCGACGATTTAACGCAAATGTAGTTAAATTATTTATATTATTTGGACTGTTATCCTCATCTTCATTGCCATATTCACAATGTTTCGGCCGTTATACGCTCCCGCCTTCTTCAGGTGACTAAAACCCTCATAGACGAGAACATGACTAAGAACTGTGTGTACGACATCCCGTGCTGTTGTGGTAATAAATATAAAGGAGAAAGAGGCCGCCACTTTAAGGTAAGACTGAAAGAATATTGTAAATCGGTAAGACAAGAGGAAATAGAAAAATCGGATGTAGCTGAACACATATGGAGGGAAAAGGGAGATCACCGCTCCCTGTGGGATGCGGTTGAAATAATAAACAGAGAGTTATTCTGGAAAATACGAAAACTTAAGGAATCGGCACTAGCATTAGGTCAAAATATTTCCTGAGTCGACCAATACATATCGTCATCTTAGTAGATATTTTAATTCATTTACAATACTGTTATGATACTTATTTAATAATAAATAAGACTTAAAAATAAATATGAAAAAAATGACTAAGAAGAGAATTGATGAAATATGTCAGACATGAATGTGCAACCATCATAGAGAAGCGAATTAAGAGATTAAAAAAATCCTTTTTTTTTCATCAAATGATCTACGATATTAATCAGATGTCAGAAACACACACGTTTCTATTGGGATTTGCGTAATCTGTTTTTGAGAATAATTTTGAAGCTTTCAGATTAAATAAACATTGGCCAATCTTTAGTGAAATCCTTCAATATATATTGTTTTTACCATTCTTATTAAGTCTAGAACAATCAGTTTTTCGGTCAAAGGAATAACTTTACGATATCTTTTTAACTCATCCGAATTGGCAATATGGCGGCTCTTACGATTTTGGACGATGATGAAAAATGTATGAATTGCTTTTTGTAGGGCAGGATGGGGGATGGGATGAAAAAAGAAAAGAAGGAAATTGAGCGAAAATAAGGAAAGCCTGAAGAAAGGAAGAAAAGAGGAAATTAAAATAAAGAAATAATGTATAAAAGAACCTGTGAAGAAAAAAAAATTCCTTCCTCTTGTTCTGCTATGTTTTTATCCAGTAATCAAAGGAAGAAAAGAAAGAAAGAAACAAAAAAAGAAAATGAAAGAAAGGGAAAGGGTGATAGGAGAAAACAATAATGAAGTAAAGAAGAAAGAAAAGGCGTGAAGTGTAAGAGAGAAAAGAAGTTAGAAAGAAAAGAAGATAGGAAGGAAGAAAGAGATGAAAGAAAATTTGAAAAAAGGAAGAAAAGAATAGAAAAGAAAGAAAGAATCACAGAAAAGAGAGTAGAAAAAGAAGAGAAATTGTAATCGCCTTGTACTTTTCTCATTGACATTAGTGTGAAAGAAGCAGTTATAGTTCGTGTCCAGCTAAAGGCTAGGATTTCACAAGCTGATATTTAAAAATTCTTTCTGCTTGAAATACTGGAGACGCGCACCTTTTTAAACTTTTAATTTTACCTTGAAATGCACTTAGTTAAGTTTATGAAATATAATATTCTTCATATCCCTGTGAAAATGACTAAAACGGCAGAGACAACAAAGCTGAATTTCAAGGCAGTAAGGTTTTTCCTTATGTAAGATAATCTATCATCACAATCTTTCTCCACCGATCTTAATATCTAGTCTTTTCTCTTATTATTTAAGGTTTCAGAAATAAAGAGATGATTAATTAAAATAAGATCGACAAAAATGAGAGAAAAAGAGAGAAGGAGATAGAGAAAGAGAAGCAGAGAGAGAGAGGGAAGGAGAGAGGAGAGAAAAGAGGGATGGAGGGTGAGAGAGGCAGATAGAGAGGGAGAAAGAAGAGAGGAGAGAGAAGGAGGGAGAGAGGGGAAGAGAGAGGAAGAGAGAAGAGGAAGAGAGGGGGGGAGAGAAGATATATATATATATATATATATATATGGCCTGACGATTGCGTCTAGCATGAAACAGACTGTCGCCTCTAAGTGTTGACTTTTATATTTACACACGCTCTATCTCTGATTGAGCAATTTATTCCATAAATATAGCACACCTTAAGACTATATTTCTTCATATATATATATATGGAGAGAGAGAGAGAGAGAGAGAGAGAGAGAGAGAGATAGATAGATAGATAGATAGATAGATAGAGAGAGAGAGACGTTAATTGTGAGTAAGTTTAAACAGAGTACCAGAGTCGATACTATGTTCACTCATGGCCTTTAAAAATTCATCAATGGACAAGTTTTAAGTCTTTGAGATTCTTAGACATTCAATCAAATGCTTGTTACTTACGGTCTTTTATTAAATTCTTCACAACGAATTTTTCGCTTGGTTTTCTTTCTTTCTAAAGAGCAAAGTTGAAAGGAAAGAATAAGAAGCTGTTTCTTTATTTTAATTGTTTTTGAAGACAAAGTTTTGTTTGCTTAATTTTGAAAATTACTTGCTGTTCAAATAAAAAATGAAACAAAGGAAAAAACTGATGAGGGAAACGTATAGGATAGAAAGTAAACAAGAGAGAAAAAGACATGAAGATGAAGATGAATTAAAATAGTAAGAAAGAGGTGGGCGCTCAAGCGTGAAAGAGAAAAGAATGAAAAAATGAGGCAATGGATGAAAAAGAAATCGGAAAGAAGATAATGAAAGAAATCTGGAAGAAGAAGCAAAAGAAAAGCGAAAGAAATTAACGATAAAGATGGAATTCGGACAAAGAAGTGATAGGGCAAGAAATGACTGTAGAAAACGGCCAGAAATGATGACTAAGAAAGGCGAAAAATAATGACCAAGAAAGTCGAGAAATGATGAATAAGAAAGGCGAAAAATAATGGCAAAGAAAGGCGAGCAATTAAAGGGAAGAAGATTTAGAAATGGTGATAAAAGCGGGCTAGAGATATTGGAAAATAATGCCGAGAAATGACAACAAACAGAAGACAAAAATGATGTCAAAGAAAGGATAAAATGATGATAACATTTCAAGATGATGACAAAGAAATATTTTGTAATATTGTCGTTTCGTATTGATTAATGACAAAACTAAATCTCTCATACCTAATATTATTTTCATTTCATTCCGGACTTCGTTAATCAACATCGGTGTGTGGTTTTGGGATCTTTCTACAGACTTGGATACTGCATTATCATTTGGATGTATAAAACTCTTCTTCCTGTCGTAGCTGGGTTGATCACGTTGCCACATGTTGATACAGCCTGTGACATCCTGTTAGGTGCAGGTCTTCATTTGATGTTTTGGTGGGCCTTCCCTACGTCGATGAACCTGGCTTTTCCGCGATCACACAGTAAAAAGCCTATTCTGTCAGGATCTGAGGTGAGTTTAGTGCATACTACAATTTCTTGCATCTTTTAAAAACAATTCATATAAGCTTGTAAAATATCGCAATTCCCCATGTATAATACGGCTTCATCCATAACACGCACCCTTAAAATTGTGCTGAAAGGAAAATGCTTCTACTCACGCATAATACGCACCCTTTGTTTGGTAATCAGACCTTATAAATTGTACCTCTCCAATTTCAACACGGCCACCGTTTCCTATTCTTATTAAAACAAATGGTTTTAAACATAGAATAATATTATTCTAATTTAGGTTTAGGATAAATCTAATTTTATTTTACATTTGTAAGTATTGTTAGGTACATATGATTGTATTTAAAATCCTTATGGGGTCGCAATCACTGAATGTTAGTGTCAAATTGTCGTATGGATGCGGTTTTGCAACTTAAATCGACCTATGAAACGACAATTATTTAAAGATTTTTTGTAGATGTGCATAATACGCATCCCTAATTTTGCTTATTATTTTTTTTTAGAAAAATGCGTATTATATATGGGGAATTAAGGTAAATAACCCAACGTTGTTTGGAAGATCTAATAGTTTTTTTGTATATTTACTATTATTAAGTAAATGTTTCAGCTTTTCCAATATCAGTCATCTTCAGATGGAATCGGTTAGAAAAAGTAAACTTTTTACAAAAATTATATTTTTTGTTACATTTTAATGTTTGCGATGAAGATATATTCACCTGGGTGTTTGATATGCTCGATGCTATGAAAATAGACATTTCTGAAAAAGTACATTATTGAAAAATATCTGTCGTTGTTAGATTCCTGGAAATGAGAACAATAGTACTGTTACTTTTGAGCTGACTTTTTAGTTTTTGGTTTTCATTTTGAAAATTCTACTCAACTACAAAGAACTGTTTTTTTTTAATACTCAATTTGCCTGGACTGAGTCTGTTTGATTATATGTTAGATATCCGTTTGCCTTCGCAAGTCCAAGTCTGGCTTTCAGGCTGACCGATTCCACTGTTTAGATCGCGGCGCCGATAGGAAGGACAGTAAGCTTTTTAACGAATGCAAAGATTTTTAGCGATTTCATCGGAAAATCTGATCTTGTCGATAAATTCCGAAATGAGCGCCCGAAGCGGATAGAATAGACATGGAAGTTAAGAAGGCTTCGGACCCAATGTGGCAGTCTAGCTACATCGATTAAATTTTTGTCCAAAAGAATTACTGAAATACGAGCCATGTCCAGAGAAGGCATTTGTTTTATAATAGTTAAGTAGATGAGGATGCATATGTCAATTAATTGAGCGTCAAAATATTTGATGGCTGGCAAGAAATTAAATCAAAGTGACACTAAAAAGTTGATTTTTTTTTCAGGATTTTCTTTGGAACGATTTTTCACTGTTGATAAAATGCCCTCCTACCATAATGATCCAGAGTTCAAATCCCACGGTATGAAACAGTTGCACTCGGGTTGTTCACGGAAAAGGTCTTGGCCACAGTTTTTTTGTTTACTATCTTCAGAAAAGTGAAACATTTAATGTTGAAGACTATATATATATGTATATGTATAACTTTCTATGACAATTGATGTATCTGCAGTTAATAAAGTACGATTCGCTATATCGTGCTAGACAATTATTCTCGCTAGAATCTAACATATTTATAAATCTAGCATTCGTCCTTACTTTGAATATTGCTGCTACATCTGGTCAGATGATCCTACTATATATTTACTGATTCTTGATAAAATCCAAAGAAGAATCTGTAATGTTATTGGTTCTGACCTGGCATCCCGGTTTCAGTCTCTTTCCCACCGCCGTAATGTAGCTTCTCTGTGTCTTTTCTATAAATATCTTCGTGGTAATTGTTCTGATGAACTTTCATGCATTGTATTTTGACTTTATGAATTTAAGCGCAAGGTTTCATCATATTAAAGTTGAAATGGCTAGATGTAACCGTACGTTCTATGCTAACATTTACTTCTTTTGCACTTCTCGCTTGTGGAAATCTCTTCCGGCTTAGTGCTTCCGAGCCAAGTTTGACCTTCAAAAATTTTAAATGCTGTGTCAATCATTATCTTCTGTCTTCTTAATTCTTATTCTTTTATTCGTAGTTTCTTCTCTAACATTAGGTAACCTGCTGCGTTCTAGTGGCTTTATTTCTTTGCTTGACGTGAAAGGATAAAAAAACAAAGGAAAATGGTGTTGTGTGTATGCGGAAAAGTGTGGTTTTTGCAGGATTGTCCACACCTATTACCAGGACTGGCAAGATGAAATATGTCTTTAAGAATTTATGATTTTATTGCATACTAAATGCAGCTTATTCCATTTGATTATATTCTGTTTACAGGTCATGAAAGGGGGGTTTGGAAAAAGGGTGAAAATTTTCAAATTGTTCGGAGGTGATAGCAGGGGCAGAGCAGTATTTCAATGATAAATCATCAGGATTCTGTAAGGAGGATTTCAAGAAACAGAAGAAAATTGTGTTGAGTGTGGAGTAACAGGTATGTCGTATGTTTCTAGTTCAATACTTTCTTTTATTAGACTAAGAACATTTCATCACCTCTTTGTATCTAGAAGAGTCGAATTATAATATAAATTCGTTTGAAGAATGGTCGATATCACATTAATCATATCGGCTCTTAGCTGTGACAGAGAATGAAATGATTTCAGGAGAGGAGAAAGAACAATAAATGAACAGGTTTCAGGAAGACATCAGATGGTGATTGACATTGTATTTACATTTTGGGAGATTGTAGGTGTCAGAGAAGCAAGAAATCGGAAGAAAGTTTCATAGGTAAGGAGTACAAGAGAAGAAAATATTAGAATAGAACTTACGGTTCGTCTTACTATTTCAAAGATGAGATTTATTTGTCATTCTAGCTTGCCTACCTCCCCATACGTGACGCTTCGATTCGGCATAGCCTCGTCTCGGTTCCTCTCTGACTTTGACAAATCGGGACTGAGTCATGTCGGAACGCAAGACAACCCATTTTATTGGCTAAGAAAAATATCTCAGTATGCATTTTGTGTCCTTCTGACTATAAAAGGGGGCGGGGAAACTTCTGCAGTCATTCCCCTGTTGGGGAATCTGTGAGGAACGAGAAGACTTACCTCCCGCAAAGCGAATTTGCTTGGCGTGTCAGGTCCTGTTGAAAGATCGCGGGAGGACATGCAAGGGAAAAAATAAAAAATAAAAACAGACTAAGAATTCAAACCAGCTTGAATTTATAAAACCGGAAGTCTCGGGCGAACGAGAATTAGGTCTTGTATGCAAATTGTAATTGTCCCTGATGCGGGCATAAATAGCGAGTCTGGGAGGAAAACGTCAGATCGCATTGTTGTCGCGTACTAACGAGACTGATAGAATAAGAAGTCACTAGCGACAGCTCAGTTGGTAGACCGGAGGACCAGACGAAAGCAAGCACTTTAATCCATTTCAGTATTTTAGTATTGTAATTATTATTTATTATTGTATTTTAGTTTGAGAAATTCATTTATTTATTTATTGATATAAATAAGCGCAGTGTACGTGTTTCTGTCTGCCCGTCCGTCCGTTTTTCCGATCTCGGCGAATCATAAACAACCTGAAGTAACAAGTATTAACTACCGTAGATACAAGTGATTAAAAATTAAAGAAATAACTCATTTAAAGTTAAATTTAAATATGGAACACAGTTAAAAATTAAAAAAAAAATCTTTATTAAAAGTTTAACTTACGCCGCAATTACAATTGATATCGTGTAGTCAAACGATAATTAAACTTAAGCAGGACACAGTACGTTGCTCATGTCTTTTTTCTTTTCTAGTACGCGTACTGTGACGTATTCGAAATGTCACATAGTGAATTTATGTGAAGTTATGTAAAGGGATCACAAAGAATGGTGATTTTAAAGGAAAATAAAAATTGCTCGCAAAATAAATGTAAACAAACTACGGAAACCAGTTGCGTGTGCGAAGAAAGATTATGCCGAATTAAGGTTTCGAATAAAGATAAAATAATTTTATTATTTCCACATTCTTATAACATTTACGTTCATAAGATGCTGAAAGTAAAAGGCTGAGGGTCTAAAATCCCTCCGCAGGAGCTAGTTTAAAGTTGCCCCGAAGGGCGGCTTCTAGGTTAGTTTTAAATAATAGGTTTAGAATTTAACTATTTTCTTTTAATTTTTTGTGGTCTCATATGTTTGCTTCGGAAACGAGATATTTGAAATATATTCAAGACTTAAATTTTACAAAATTTTGTAAGTGTTCTGTGAGAAACATTTTTAAAAATGAACATATGCTTTTTTAAAATCTGTTATCCGAACAAACGTAAAGACTTAAGTGGTTACTGGAGAAATCTGCGAAAAAGTCTTATGAATGAGAGATGTCAAAAATGAACACTTATTAAAGATGACAGATGACGATTGACGTTACATTAAAACTTTTGAAAATCAAAGTTGATTCGAGTTCCACGAACGAGAAGTGCGAGTAAAGAAACTGACGGTGTAGAATTTATGGTTATCTCTAACAATTTGTGGTTACCTCTAGCATTTTATGATTATCTCAAGCAATTTATGATTATCTCTAGCAATTTATGTTTATCTCTAGCAATTTATGTTTATCGCTAGCAACTTTTGGTTATCTCTAGCATTTTATGGTTATCTCTAGCATTTTATGGTTATCTCTAGGAACTTCTAGTTATCTCTAGAAATGTATGGCTATCTCTAGGAACTTTTAGTTATCGCTAGCAATTTCAGCAGTAAAAAGATGTAACCTAAATAGACGTGTGTAATTCTCATTCGACTTTACAATACAGCCGTATCTATTTCTTGAAGACCGAAAGAAATATTTTTTGAATGAGCCATTCTTGCAGGTAGCCGAAACATCTACTTCTCCAAAAGATAAAACAAGATTTTTTTGTTTATTACTCTCGAGTTCTGACTCTCAGCTACAATATTTCGCCCTTTTCAAACGAATTCAGAAAGTTTTCTTTACAATGATCATTTGAAAAGATTTATTCTGTTTTTTGTTTAACTTTGTCAAAGGACAGACATAATATTGTCCATTATGAAGATAAAAGCTATAGATATAAGTCTTCTTTTAAACATCAAAGCTGCAGAAAATTGAATAACTCTTGTTACGTAGCAATTGGTGAAGTGCAAAATTAAAAAAAAAAAAGATAAAAAACGATGACTTGTCAAAGGATATGATCAAGTTTCACTACACTGTATTTGAAGGATTCTCTTCCAGGTTCAAATACACGAATGAGGAGAAACAACCAACAGTAACGAACATTAAACGCTAATATACAAATTAACAAGAATTAATTATAATAAGACGATGCATGAAAACATTAATGAAAGGGAATACGTAGAAAGGTATACATTTCTGCGTGGAAAGATGTATGCGTCATATGTCTGAGATGGAAAGTCAAAATAATCACTTAGCTTTAGTCTTTCTCTTTTCCCTCTCTTTCATTTGTTTTATATTTCTCTTTGTTCTTTTTATTTCTAGTTCAGTTCTTTCCCCATGAGCAGCGATATCTTTTGATATAGTGTTCTTCAATGTTATGAGTATTCGTTCCAAGTGATGGTCTTTCACACGCTTCACATGTTCTACAATGTAGAATTCGTTGTTCGAGACGGAAGATTCGGCGCTATATAAGTTGTAGCCTGCGTCCAATTGAGTGAATGATATCTGCGTATCTTAGGTGACTATCACACTTAGTAATTTACCCGTGCATTTGATATATGCAGCATGACATGTTGAGTTGAATTGGAACTCGTCTTCTTTTGTTTGGCGGTAACATGTAAAAAAAGATGTTACTCACACTTGACTCGGATTCCAACTGATTCCTGTCGATATTTTCCCGTTCAACGTTTTGTACTTGATCAAGTTATTCTACACGTGTGTACGAATCTGTTTTTAGCTCTTGTCTGGAGCTGTTAGTAGATCATCAGCTAGTCTGACCTAATTGTTCTTGTAGTCAACGGCCACTATGACAGATTGAAAGAGATAGGGTAAGAGAATGTATTATATTATTAGAGAGGTGAAAAGAGAGATGGTTCGCTAAGTGTGAAGTTTGTGTGGTTAGAGGTTTTGGCTACATAGATTTAACACTATCGATAGCATGAATTCAGCCTCCTCTGTGATTAAGTTGTTGTATATTTCCATCTGGTGCCAATCGTTTCCGTTCGAACCAATATTAAATATCGAAATAAACGAAATGCAACCATGTGAAAACTTGTGCAAGACATTCTTCCTGACAAACTCAAATATCTATAAATCATAAAATATCTCTTCTTGTTATATAGCAGAACTTTTCGAAATTTGTTATGGAAAACTTAGAAGTGTCTTTAGGAGTTCACTCAGGTTTTTATTGCTTGTATTTGTTTGCATTTCAATAATACTTCGTCGAAAAGTGATAAGGACTGCTTTATTTTTTCGTAAATTCTTAGCTGATCAAATCAAATTCGGCCATTTTTATTCTTAAAGTTACATCGTGATAAAAAGTGCAGCGGAACCAAGGCAATGCATCGCTGAAATTAATGATTATAATGCAGTAAATAAAAACATAGTTTGGAAATTGTATGTAAAGTTTATATATATATATATATATATATATATATATATATATATATATATATATACTAAAACACATTGATTACTCGTGTTAATAAAATAGTGCTCAATGTAATATAACAAAGCTATAAATAATATATTAACAAATATACATTTTTTTCTCACCAGCAGAACGACTATATATATATATATATATATATATATATATATATATATATATATGTGTGTGTGTGTGTATATTGTCATATGCCCTAGTCGACGAATGGGTTTATAAGGCGATCATACGCCGACCAGAAGATATATACATTCTCACACCTGTGGAGAGATACAGCCTATCTCTCCCAGATCGTGATAATGGACAATTGGTAAACAAAAAAATATTTTAAGAACACTGTTCGATTAGGATAATCGAACAGTAATCTTTTCCCAGGTTCGCTTCGGTTTCAACACGAATACTGATCCACAATTCAAGGATGAACGATAAGGCTTAGCGAATTTTGATACAAGAACTTTAATATGTACAGATATACAAAATATTAAAATAAAAGAAAATATAAGGATGAGTAAAAACATCCGACGACCAGATCTCAAGTCTTATGTTTGGATATCAAAATTTGCCTAACTCCAAATGGATTCGACTGAACCCGAACGGACAAAAATATAAGTATGAATAACTACGAATGCAGAAATCAATGCATACACAAAAGAGATGGGATATGAGTTACAATTATTATTTTGACATGTGGAAAGGTGATTGTAAGAACATAATATTTATGGATGTATGTGTATCTTTCTAAAACGGGTCCAAAATATATGATTACTTATCTTTACATGCAGTTCTCTTTTTTTTTATCATTGCCTTTTCTTTTCTTTTCTTGACATAAATACGATTTCACACACCGTCCGGCTGTAACAGAGATATACACTTTCTTCCTCTCTCTGTTTTCCTTTTTTCTTCCCTTCTTTCTTCTTCTGTATACAGTTCATTTTCCGAACCCGACTCACTGCAACAGAGATATACACTTTCTTCCTCCCTTTGGTTTCTTTCTTTCTTTCTTTCTTTCTTTCTTTCTTTCTTTCTTTACACAATTCAGCTTGTAACAGAGGTATACACTTTCTTCCTCTCTGGTTTTCCTTTTTCTTTCTTTCTTCCTCTTTACACAGTTCAGCTTGTAACAGAGGTATATACTTTCTTCCTCTCTGGTTTTCCTTTTTCTTTTTATTTACACAGTTCAGCTTGTAACAGAGGTATATGCTATCTTTCTCTCTGGTTTTCTCTTTTCTTCAAACGCAGGCAGTAATCTCATCGTACAAATTTCTCTGCGTCTTCAATTTGGGGTTATCGAACAGAAATATTTGTTCTTATATTTCTTGTCCGGAGTTGCCTGGGATGAATCGGACAAGTTCCATCATTAGCAAATGAGTCTTATATTTCCGTTCATAAATTATCAGCGCTTCGATTTCGAGTCTTGCTCCTTCAAAGACAAGACAGCAACTGACTCCCAAGTAAATTTCTAACTCTCACGTGTCTTGAGTTTTGGCGCGAATTCCAGCTTACATCAGTCCCCTGTCTAGCTTCTGTCTAGACATTTGTTGCTACGGGTAATTGGGTTAGTCAACCTCTTGACTTGCTTTCCCTAAATGTCACAAGACTTCCACGTCACCCCCATTCTGTTGCTAGGCGGAAATTAACCTTAATATATGCGTGTATGCGTCTTTAGGCTATCTGCGTCCGTCACAATATATATGGAGAGAGAGAGAGAGAGAGAGAGAGAGAGAGAGAGAGAGAGAGAGAGAGAGAGAGAGAGAGAGAGACTGTCGTTGAAAATAATTTTTCTTTTCAATTTAGTTTTATATGCCATTGATTTTATTTATTCTGAAGATGTGTCGGTCGAAAGGCACCTAAAATTTTAATCGCTATGATTCTTTTGTATCCTGTTTTATTAATAGAATATGATCCTTTTTCTAAATATCATTTTATCCTGGTATTAACAATCCTGTTACACACACGCACACACACATATATATATATTATATATTATATATATATATATATATATATATATATATATATATATATTATTGTTACTTCAAACGCTATTGTAGTGAAACCTCGTATTTGAAAAATATACACAGTTTTTATTTTTAATTTAAATAGTATGCATCGGTTTGCCGACATCAAAGCTTTATCTTACCGGTTGATATGAGACTTCGCAGATATGGAAAATGTCTTAGTAAGGGATTGTGTGCTTTCTTTAAAAAGCGGAAAGTGAGTTTTGCTGTACTGTGACACTTTTCATAGCCGAACGGTGGAGCACACCGTCTGAAACGCCGGTGTCTGCTACGAAGTGGGGCGCCGGATCGATTCTTGCCATTAGAGATTTCTCGAGTGTACAGTCCGATTGAAATAATACACGCTGTTTAAGATAAAATAGGACGTCTATTTCAAATACGAATATCCACTATAATAACTTTAGATGTGATAAAAATATAGGATTAAAAATAAATCTAGATATAAGAACACGACAGAGTGCGTTTCCTTGCATTCGAACAAGATATTTCTTTTTTGGACTTTATGTTGGCGAATTGTGTAAATGATTGTTCGTACTGGGCGCTTACACATGCGCACGAACGAGGAATGCTGGGAGTTTTAAATTATTATTTTTTTTTACCATTCATGGCATTACCAACTACTAAAAGACGAAACCTGTCACAAGAAAAATTTTTCTACATTGTCATAAGTTTCCTCCATATATATATATATATATATATATATATATATATGTATTACAGCAAAAAAAAGAAAGAAATATAGTTTTAAGTTGTGCTATATTTATGGGATAAAGTACTCAATATCATAGAGCATGTGTAAATATAAAAGTTCACATTGAAGTCAACATTCAGAGGCGACAGGCTGTTTCATGCTAGACGCAATCGTCTGGTCGCTCTGATTGCGTCTAGCCTGACGATTGACTACCTGTCGCATGTTCACTTTTACATGTTCACTTTTATACATACATACATACATACATACATACATACATATATATATATATATATATATATATATATATATATATGTGTATATATTTTTGAATAAAAACAGACCACGTTAAGGTTCCATGTAATAAATTATTTCACCATAACCCCTTTAACAGGGCTCTGGATCATCAGACTTTACTTCGAAAAATTGAAATGAAAAATGAAAAATGAAAGAAATTCACACATTTTTGACGGACCTCATCAAGTATACGTAAAATTAACGAAGTGAGGAAGTGAGGTGGGAAAGAGGATATGAATGTGTCATATGTAGCATTTCAAATTCTTATTTTTAATTTTTAACTCCAATGTGTTTGCTAGATGTTGTTCGAATTTATTGTGTCTAGTCTCAAGATATAGATGGCTAAGGGGTGGAGGGGTGGAGACCGACTTTAAAGGAAGAAGCTACACTACTTTCACGAGGACAGTTTTTCTTTCAAATTTTTTAGACGCTGTTAATTCGCGTTACTTTAACGGGCATGTTTGGGAGGTTAAAGTTTTTTCTGTATCTAAATGTTTAAACAATCTACGAAGAAATTAATTTGAAATTCGGTGGAGTTTTTTGTTATTTTCTATGAAACAGTCGATAGTACATTGAAAGAGTAATCTATTTTATATTTAGTAATCTTATTAATTAATTTATTTTTATCTTTTATTAATTAGTAAAAAAAAACAACCTATGTATATTCCCATATTTACACATATACATCTGCAGAGAAAACGCATATTCATATATCTTCATTCATATCTCCACATACACTTATACTTACATATATATTCATATACATTTAAGACACCTGTATATCCATATACATCTACATATATACATATATATGTATTTTTTCACACATATACGTATATACACATACACATATACACACACATATGCATACATACACACATGCATATATATACAAACACATACATTCATATATACATAATATGCAGCATATCCATATACACACATATACGTTAATTTGCACTTGCACATATCTACACACGTACATATCTCTATCCTCATGTTCACCCATGCACCCACTTATGCCTGCGTTCGAATACTCTCTCAGTATTTAATTACATAATCCATATCTTTACACATATAATATTACCCGTGCTTTCATATTTATGGCAAAATATATAGGTACCTATCTAAAAGTACAGCCCCACACTAAAAAAACCAAAAAAAAAACCTGCTTCTTATTCCATATAAAAATATATACATGTACATATCAACAGGTGCCTCAGTGTTCCAGCACATTACCATAGTTGTATACATATAGGTATGTGTTGGTGTTCATGTGTGCATAGTAATATTTCTAAAAACAAAGGGAATAAAAAACACTCAAAATTGCTCTTATTATATGATTATTTTTCAATGTATCTCCTTAGGTTGAGATTGTTTTTGTGCCGGCATTTAAAAATTAGTGTATATATATATATATATATATATATATATATATATATATATATATATATATATATATATATATATATATATGTTTGTATCGAACTACGTAAATCGAGCAACAATCATGTACCTAGTGAAAGTTGTATTAACTATATAAACTATTTGTTCTATGAAAAGAAGTTGTTATTAGGTATACTTCAATCTGCTTTTTTTTGGTGCAGTAGCAACGTTGATTAATGAGAAATATCTAAACGAGGGATTTATAAATGCATGTCATTAGCCCCTTAAATTAACCTCTGAATCCCTGTCATCAAACATAAAATCCTTCTCTGCTTTTCCTGGATGCGTTTAATGGGCGTTTGATCCGTGCATAGAAATGACAGAATCATTCAAATCAGCTTTTTGTGTTTTCTCTTGCGACACAAACCGTTAATTATACGAAGAATGCGTTGGAAATTATTTTCTTTAGCTTCGTTCTGTTTTGTTCAAATGCCCAGTCGCAATCCACTCATTAACCAATTGATCTTAACATCTGTCATCTGTCAGAATCTTCTTACACTACACGCAGTAGAATACGATGTAAACTTGTATTTTCGGGCGACTGACGCAGTTTTAAATTCTTCCGCTATTTACTTCTTTTTAATTTTATAATTGTATTTTAGATTGATGTTCTTTATTTTTTACTTGAAAATTAATTACATTTTGGAATTATTTTCATTATTTTGGTATTAATGTCTATTGTTACTAACATATCAGAAGCGTGAGGATTATATTTTTCATTTTGCCATGCAATCTTTATTTAAGTTTATTTTATGAAAATACATAAAAAATAGAGTGAACTTTAAATTCTAATCTATATATATTTTCCATATTTTTTCTCTTTCCGTAATTTTCTTCGTCCCATATAATCACATAACAATGACAATAATACCACTACTACTACTACTACTAATACTACTACTACTACTAATAATAATAAATGATAATACACAGATACATTTATACATAGGTCCGTACATATAACAATACAATAAAAATAATCGAAACAGTGTGACAAAATAATAAATAAGACAAACAAGTAAGGAGCGAAGAATTAAACAAAAAAGAAAATTATGGACATGGCCACGCAGAGGATACCTGAAGCGAGAAATGGAATCCCTCATGGCCGAAACTATGAACAAGGGTATCAGGTCAAATTATGTCAAGGCGAATACTGACAAGCCTGAAAAATAGCACAGCGAAAGATTTAACTGTAAATGTAGCAAGCTGAGGCAAAATAATACAAAAGTAGGTATGATAGGGTGGCTGTAGTCGTATTCTTGGAACAGTGCAAACAAATTGTGTTCGACCAGGTAGAAAAATCATATCAACAGAAACTAGAGTCTGTTATGGAAAACAAAATTCAAAATAATTTGGGCTTTTTTTTACATCCAGGCTTAATCACCTATACCAAGTAAATTGATCAGAGTTAATAATCGTAAATAAAAAAGGACATTTCGGATGGTGGATGTGATTGATAGACAAAAAAAAGGAGGATTGTAAGAAGTAACTAAAATGAGGGTACGTTGCTCGGGAGAGGAGAAAAGTGGCAAACAGGAATGTTAGAATCGTTGCCATAATAAGGGGTGCAAATCAAACTTTGACAAAACAGTGGAATCAAGATTCGATAAGTAGGAAATCTGAGGAAGAACTGAGACTTTACAGGTCACTGCATTATTGGGGAGGGTGCTGGTGATGTTTAGGTAGTTGCTGTTACATAAATTCCCAGCAATAACCACTAGGCATCTGATGTTATCCTACAAATGCATAAAGTTAATTTTAACTGAAAGAACATTGACAGTTCTTTGACAGAAATATCATTCTACCTCAAGAGCAAACAAAAATACAAGAAAGGTACTTCTGGTTGCAAAGACTAACTACTGATCCATAAAATGTTAGTGGGAAGATGTCATTCAAAAAATAGAAAACTAAGCACTGATTAGATGGGCGATAACAAAAAGTATTTCGTAGTTTTTAACATGACTGGATGATAAATATTGAAATTTCCTCATGAATTTTGTCGTTGATTTGGGATGCGACTTGTGAAGATACATTTTCGACCGGTAATTTGATCAGGCCCGCGGTTGAGCCGGGATCCTTCGGTCGGGACTCAGAGATAAAAAAAATAGTTAAATATTCTTCTCTTGCTGATAGATTTTTTTTTACTCCTGTGGCAGTGGAGACTTTTGGGTTTATTGGCCCTCATTCGATGGCGTTCCATCGGATGATTGGCGCGATTGCGTCTCGATTAAGGGATGAGCTTCGCGAAATAGAGTGGCTCTTGCAACGTGTCTCGCGATGGTTCGAGGTAATGCTTTCTCCATCATTGCGGCTGGCAGAGAATAGCAAAAAAAAAGTAACATTTTGTTTATACTGTCTTTGTTGAAACTGTTTTCAATAAATATTTTCATAATTTTGTAAAATCCGATATAAAAAATGGAAAACTACTTTAAACCAAGGTCACCTTAATGGTGAAATTAAATGTGAAAACTTTCGGATCAATTAAAGAATATTTTAAGTTGATTTTATTTCGCCTCTTCACTCTTGCTTTAATCTTCCTAACAAATGAAATCAATAATACACTTTATGATTATCAAATATGTGATAGATTCATTAATCAATTATTCTACATAGACGACTTACAACTGTTTTTGAAAAGTGATAATAAATATGAAAGTTTTTTAACGACAATAACAAAGTCAGTGATGATATCACCATAGAATTTTATCTCGAAAATGAGCTAGAGCAAGATGAAAGGAAAACAAACTGGTTCGAAAAACGAATACAAAAAACAATAAGGAAGTACCTTATCGTTTCAAATAGACGAACTGTGACGATTACTCTTTTGGGGAGAAATATTCACATGGAGCATCCTCATTCTAAACATCCCTTTATTAAATACTTATACCTGTCATATAGGCTGTTAGGAAAAAAGCATTTCAGTCATAACAATTACAATAAAATATCAGTCCCCCCTTTTATTATACAAATCTATTGAATGGGGTTCATTTTCTTTTGTATTATGTATTGATTTAATATCTCGATCAAAGGAAATAAATAACACAATGTATAGATATATGTTGTCTAATAGATTCCTAAATCCCTTATTCTATTTGGACAACAAGAAACTGTTTTCGAAAAGTGATAATAAATGAGAGAGTCTGTTAAGAACAAGAGAATGTTTCATGATGCTATTGCCATAAAGTTTAGTCTAGAAAAAATCTACTAAGACGAGTTTCAATTAGGGGTAAACTGATAAGAACAACAGATATATCATTTGATAAAGAATATAAGATTCGCGCACCAGATTAAGGAGTCAATAAACATCTTAATTTTGGACCATGAATCCAATAGGCAAAAATAGAAGAACTGAAATTAAAAATAATGTTTTAGGCGATTAAGAGCGATTAATATTACGTTGAGTCATAAATAATCTTTGTTTTGGTTTATCAAGATTATTATTTAAAATCAGCATCGAAACAAAAATTAATTATGTCTTAAACTAATAAAATTAAAAAAAAATAAACTATTTACATTATTCGAACTATTGTCCTCGTCTTTGTCGCCATATTTATTACAACGTTTCGGCCGTTATACGCTCCAGCCTTCTTCAGGTGGTTGGAATATCGAACTGAACCCTTTATTTCGCTCACTGGGATAGACTGTTCTAGTTCCACGTGCAGTTATCAGTTATCTTTATTCAATGTGCTTGAGGAGACATGGCACAGTTGATAAAGGCTTTGGTTAGATCCACTGACAGGATCCAATGTGACTTCAATACCCGGTTGAGGCAGCGGAGAAGTTGTGGATGGGAATTAACAAGAGATTTGAAGAGCATAAGTTTCTTAGACATATTGAGGTTGCCTGATAAAACTATATCAGCTACAGAATTTGGAAACTTTCAAAAGATAAGGACCTGGAAAAAGAAATTTCAGGAATCTGGTATGTATACACAACCACTATTCCGATACTTAAAAAAACTAAACCACCCAAGAAAATAAAATTTCGGCATTAAATGACCCATAAGGAGTTGATGCACTAGTAAAGAAACAGAATAAATTATTGAATAGATGTAAAGTTTTTGATCAGCTAGCAGAGTATCTGGTAGAAAACGCGATGGTTAATTATTTTCCCATGGTAGATGTTTATACACAAATAAAGTTATGTAAAAAGTTGGAGATGAAAAGTCACCAGGTATAGATATTCACAACAAGCTGATTTTTTTGCAAAATAAAATTAAAGAAATATTAAACACTTATTCATCCCTGCATTGTAGAGAGTTTGTAGAATTCGTTTATAAGTCGAAGGAAACAGTCGACGATTGAATTCTTCAAAAGGCAACACGGTTTTCAAAATCTGATATACTGACCTGTTATCAAAGTGTTATCCTGAGGTAGTATCCACTGGTATCCGATATTTTAGAACTCCCCAAGCTGTAGAGTGTTGTTTAACACTTTGAGCCCTGCGTTCCGGAACAATTTGAACACTTCTGTCAAAATTCGCAAATATTTGGTATGTAATGTTTGATGGTAGATATAAAAATAGTTACAAAAAATATAAGCATTATACTTAGCAGAGAGAGGAGAGTATGATTGCATGCTTTCACTTTAGCGCCAGAATTCTTTCTTTCTGTACCAGTCTACCCATCAGGTGCTGCACAAAAATAGCAAAACCACGACGCAACCGTCGACTGGACATTAAATCATTTTTCTCTACCAACATTAAAGCAGTGGTCATGTCACAAAGTGTTAATTTATCCATATTTAATAAGTTTATTCTTTCTTTATCGCTTTCTTTTGCTTCTCTTCTTTTTTTTCTTTTAATTTTCTTCTATCTTGCTCGCGTTTTTTTGTTGTTTTTTCTTTCCCATTTCAACCCGTGTTCACCTAATTTTCTGTTTTTCTTCTTGTTCTTCTCTCCCTCGTTTTTCTTTCTTTCTACATTTTTCTCTATATTTCATTATTTACCAGCTTCTTTTTCTCCTTCTCTCGGCTTAATGACCATTATACCATAGCGCATATCCGGGTTGTGGTGTTTCGGTATGAGAACTTGGCGAACTGAGTTCGGATTCCACTCGAGTTTGTTATATTCAATTGTGCACAAATCTTCTTGGGAAAGGTATGAGTACATCTCTTTTCCCTCCAGCTCTGGGTTAAATAGAAGGACAGACTAGTTTTTTTTTTTTAACCTTGATTGTCAACCAGTCTACCGCAGAAAGAAATAGCAACCTACTGCAGGAAAGATCTTCAGCCTCGTTAATCATGTATCGCTTAAGCGTCTGGCACTTGATTGACTCAAATGATTTTTCCCGCCATTTCTTCCGTTTTCATTTTTTCCTTCTTTGCCACATTTTCTTTATTTTATTCTTGTTGAATTAATGTCTTCATGTTTGTTTTTATTTTCATTCAATTCTCTTCTTTCTGACCTTGAATTTTTAAACAGAACTTAGTGCTATTATTTATTCAATTATAAAAGAAAAATCCGTTTTATTCTCGTTTCTGCTTCTTTTTCATTCACTATCGTCCGTCAACTTTACTGATACGCTAAGCCTTACTCATTCTTTTCACCAAGACCTTTTGTCTTTTTCTCCTTTTACTTTCGTTTGTCTCTTTCTTTTTGATTATTCATTTTATTTTAATTATTTCTTTCTTTCTTTCTTTTTTCTTTCTTTCTTTCCTTCTTTCTTTCTTTCTTCTATTTCTATCTATCTATCTATCTATCTATCTATCTATCTATCTATCTATCTATCTATCTATCTATCTATCTATTACATTCTTTCTTTCTTTCTTTCTTTCTTTCTTTCTTTCTTTCTTTCTTTTAAGATTTATATTGCTTTTGTCCCTGAAAATCTAAACGCTTCTTGCCATGTTTTTCACGCTCCTCTTCTTCTCGCTTTTCCCTTTCTTTCTTTTTCTTTCTTCCATTCTTTCTTTCTTTCTTTCTTTCTTTCTTTCTTTCTTTCTTTCTTTCTTTCTTTTTCGTATTCTTTCTTTCTTTTTCGTTTTCTTTCTTTCTTTCTTTTCTTTTCTTTTTAATTTTTCTTTCTTTCTTTCTTTCTTTCTTTCTTTCTTTCTTTCTTTCTTTCTTTCTTTCTTTCTTTCTATTTCCTTTTCTTTTTTCTTTTAAGGTTTCTATTTTTGTAATCCCTGAAAATGTAAACTCTTCTCGTCATGTTTTCCCGCACCTCTTCTTCTCATTTTTTCTCATTCTTTCTCATTCTTTCTTTCTTTCTTTCTTTCTTTCTTTCTTTCTTTCTTTCTTTCTTTTATGATTTATATTCCTTTTCTCCCAGAAAATATAAATGCGTCTTGACATGTTTTTCACGCTCCTCTTCTCACTTTCCCCTCTCTTTGTTTGTTTGTTTGTTTCTTTTATTTTTCTATCTGTTGTTCTTTTACTCTTGTATTTTTTAACGTTACTTCACTCTTCTTTCGTTTCTTAATTCCTCCCCTCTTCACCCCTCCACATTGCTTTCCCATTTCCTCTTTCTTCATTTCGCAATCTATTAACCTTTACATTTCACCTTGTTTTCACTATTCTAAACCTTTTTTTGAGCTTTCTCCATACCTAGATCTTTATGTCTTCATCACTATAGATTTCAGACAAGACTTCAATCTTCTCCCCCATTACATTTTCACACCATCTCAAGATAAAAAAGAAAGTACCCAACTAAAATACTAATAGACTGTTTCTTTGTACCAATATTTCATTGAACCGAAAGCAAAACTAGTGAAAAGGTTTGGCGTAGAATGGAACATTTTTTTTTATAGAGAAAGTGAAACATAAATTTGTTAGCATTCAAAGATAAGCGCCTTTTTTTACTCTTGCAAATCAAAATATGGCGTTATTAATCATTATATATTTGATACAACCAAGAAGTAATAATTCACTTTTGAATTCCTAGGGAATTTATTCGGCGTTCAATGTTTGGTGTGTCTAAGGACCAATTATTGGCGAGTATGAAATGCGCGGTTCACACAGGAAAATGGCTGATAGAAAGCGAGATAAGAAAATCTTGCCTCAATTTATCATTTTGATTTCGACGGCTGACAAATATTTGGCAAATATGAAGTTTTACAAATAGTTGTGGGAAGAATATGGCAAATGTGAGAGAATTATGGAAATTTTAAAGAAACGGTCGCAAAGAAAAATAAACCTTTCGTGGAATATAGATCCGAAGAAGTTTTGTGTCCATTCCAATCTCTTTTTTTCGTACTTCTTTTTACCAATTTAATTCTTTCCTTTCTTTCATTCTACCTTTTTTCGTTTCTTTTTTGTTTCTTTTCCTTTTTCCTTCTTTCCTTTAGGTATTTCATTTTGCTTTTTTTTCCCCAATCTTTCATCTTTCTTTCATAATTATTTTTCTTTTCAGCTTTCTTCCTTTTCTGCCTTCTTTTGTCCCGCGTCTCTAAAATCGATCTTTCGTCATTTTCTTATTTCTTCGTTCAATTTTTTTCTTTTCTTCCTTCTCCATCCGCTTGTTTTTTTTTTTTTTTTTTTTTTGCTTTTCTCCTTGTTATTTCGTTTATTTGCTTTCTTTCTTTACTGTTTCTTGATTTCCGTTTTTCTCTTCTATATTCCCTTCTTACGTCTTTCCTACTTTTCGTTTATCCATTCCTTCTGATCTTATGTCTTCCAATGCTTTATTTATTTTTTTCTATTTCTTTCCTATGATTCCTCGTTTTCATATTTTCTTTGTTTTGCTATTCCACTTCTGCCTTCATTCTTACTTTATCTCTTTCCAAACTTTTCTCTCTAGCATGTTTTCTCTCTGCTTTCCTGATCATATTCATTACAACATTCGATTTCTTTCTTTCTTTCTTTCTTTCTTTCTTTCTTTCTTTTTATTTTGTTTTCTTTCTTTCTCTCTTTTCTTTCTTTCTTTCTTTCTTACTATTTCCTTTTCTTTTTTTCTTTCTTTCATTTTTCCTATTTTTTCTTTTCTTTCTTTTTATTTCATTTTCTTTCTCTCTTTTCTTTTTTCATTTTCCTTCTTTCTTTCTGTTTCCTTTTCTTTCTTTCTTTCTTTCTTTCTTTCTTTCTTTCTTTCTTTCTTTCTACTCTTATGTGTTTGCCTGACACATTACTTTATTTCATCCTCTCTCTGTTTCAGTTTTATTTTTGTTTTTTTCTTGACAATCTCATTGTTTTTCTTCCTATTTCTTTTTGCTTGTTTGACGCGTTTTTCTCTATTATTTTCACTTTTTCTCTTGACGCATTCCATTATTCTTTCTCTCTCTTTTTTTTCAAACATTTTACTCATTTTGCACTCTGACTCTTGGTAAATTAAAATAAATTTCACTCTTAAAGTATAACTATAGTTCAAATAGTAGTAAAGTAATATTAGACATTTTTCCCATTATAACATTCATCTGTTTTAACTTATCTTTATATAATCTCTCTTTCTCTCTCTTTCTCTCTCTCTGTCTTTCTATCTCTTTCTCTCCCTCTCTCTCTATATATATGTAATAAAAAGGCTTAAACACGGTTATAATTTATTACATTAGAATCGTAATTACGATCCATTTCATCAGACCTACAAATTCAAAAAGAAATCAGAAAAAATAACTCCGGAAAAAAAAAAAAAAAATTTAGTGAGAGTGTATGTATGAGAGTGGAGGATGAATGTGAGAGGTAAATGAAAGCTTTAGAGAGGGGTAACATACGATTTCTTTTTGTAGGTCTGATGAATTGGATCGTAATTACGATTCCAATGTAATAAATTATAACCATGGAATATTAGTGTTTAAGCCTTTTTATTATATTCTTACTCTGTCCTGGACATTGAGTTCTATCTGGATTCCTTTTGGAAATTTTTATATATATATGTGAGTGTACATATATATATATATATATATATATATATATATATATATATATATATATGTGTGTGTGTGTGTATTAACCACTAGAATTATCAATATCTATCTATCTATCTCTCTCTCTCTCTCTCTCTATATATATATATATATATATATATATATATATATATATATATACATAGATAGATAGATATAGATATAGATATAGATAGATAGATAGATGCTCTCATTCGCTGATTGAGCACTATAGAGAAAAGGGAATTTTTAACGGCCGCTGTTGCTTTAACACATCGCTCTTCGTAAGTATGACGTTATATAGCACGTATATAATGCGTTATCACATTCCTTTTCTCTGCCGTTGGATAAATTTCTAATTCCGTACAAAATAATACGTTTGTCAATTCATTGTTTTTTGGAGAGGTAAGTTACATAAATATAACGCGGCTCTAACCAGACATAAATCGAAATATTATATGAAGTTAAAATTTGAAAAGAAACCTGTCGGCCATTTTAAATGTGGTCCTCCAAATCGTGATACAAGGACAACAATCTTCTTTTATCGTCTGTGAAAGCAAAAATGAGACGAGTATTGAAGAAGTGTTCTTCATTGTCAATTATTCTATCAACATTTACAGACATGAAAACGAAGACAAAACATTCACCTTCGATATTCTATCAATTTTTCATCAACGATATTCATCGATTGAGTGGCGGACATTTTCAAGATTGTAGTAATTTCAGCTTGTTGACGCTCAGTTAGATTGTGGTTGGTCTTCAAGAGAAATTCCATCATGTTTAAAATGCGTATCAACTCATAGACTTGAGTCTTAGTTAAAGATGTCGTCATTAACCTTTTCATACGATGCGCCATTTTTTTGGTGATTTTTGTGTGGGTATAATTTACGTATCACCCACTAATATTGAAATCGCCAAAAGAAAAAGAAGAAAAAAAAAAAAAAAACAGAAACTGCGTCTCAGCTTAAAACAGAAAATAAATTGTTATAATGACGGTGACATCGCAAAAGCATCTTTATTTAAAGGGAGATAACTCTTTGAAATCTTAAACCGTGTTCACCACATAATTTTAAATAGCAGAAGTGGTTACGTTTATCAACCATGCGAGGTTTGCGTAAATTCCATTTTCCGAGTAACTGGCCGCTCCAAAGCCTGTACACAATCTTCAAATTGTAAATATACAACGTATTTATTATATATACTTTTTGGGTTTTGCAATAATATACTATAGTGCATTCCAAATTTAAAATACTTTATTGCATCAGAGATAAATACAATTACTTTAAAAAGTAAATAAAAAAATGAAAAGAAAGACAATCTTATATTAAAAAGAATATTTTTGCCGAATATATATATATATATATATATATATATACATAGGAGGATAGGATAGCTGACCACACGTATTTGAGGATACCTGTCTACTAGAGCGGCTAGCCACTCCCTATTCAGACGCTTGCTCAGGCGCATTTGCGTTTATTCAACACCCACAGAGCCAACCTGTGGTTTATAACTATGCTGAGCAGACCTTAGTTACAGTTTCTGGTAAATATCGTGTTATCTAGCGTGATCTGCAATTTGAACAAGGCCAGCACACTCAAGCCCTCGGCCACGATGACTGGTGACTTCACGCACAGCTATTGAAGGCACTCAAGGGTTCCGTGTACAAGGTTTGTGTCAACCAGTGGTATGGTTTTTCAGGAACTTTACAGGGGTGCCGCACACTGGGATCGACCCCGCCAGTCCAGTTTGATCGACCCTTCCAGTCCGATATCATCATCTTCCTGACAAATCGACCATGGTGAGATTTGAACCCGACTCTCATTGTCAGAATGTAACGTGCCCGATACACACACACACACACACACACACACACACACACACACACATATATATATATATATTATTTACATTATTCGTACTATTGTCCTCATCTTTGCCGAATAATGTAAATAATGTACATAATAGCTTATCTCATATATATATATATATATATATATATATATATATATATATATATATATATATATATATATATATATATATAAAACATCACAATTTATGTCATAATTTTAATTTTTAAAAATGATAGAATATTCTTTTACTAATAAACTTTCATTTATTCGTAGTTACTTTTAATTAAATGAAATTATTGAGCGTTTTATTGGGAATTTGAATGATGGTTTATCGAGTTCGATTTTGTAAAGAAAAAGCGAATGTCCCTTTAAATAATGGACAAACTGGTCCACAACATTAAAATTCGATTTCCCAATATATGACGCAGATATATGCATCAGCAAATTAAATGTAGCATTTAACATACTTGGACTATGGAGGCAGTCATTTTTATTCTGGCCGAATTTTGTGTAACATTTGGTTATTAAAAGTGGGTTTGTTCCTTTAGTTTAGATTGTTCTTGATATTTTACATCAGATTCGGCGACATTTGTATTAAAAGTATTCAGCAGTCAGGAAATTAAAAATCTCTTCTTACGTTAATTTTCCACATCCTTTTTATGTTCTAATGAGCCTTTCAAAGTCGACTGCAGTCATGCCATCTTCAAATGATTTTCAATTAGCAATAAAAAGACCTGTGAAAATCTTCAGTGACTATGGTATCGTTTCAGCGCAATTTTATAGATTCATGAAATACTTTCTTTAAAAGATTATGGCGAAAAATGAAGTTTTTTAACAAATAAGAAGAGGACATTTTTTGCAATTAATAAATATTATATTGCCTTTTTAAAGATACTAAATTATTTTTTTAACTTAAAATCGTTTGCTGCCTAAAATGCATAATGTTATAATTATTTTAACTGTTGGCATTATTTTCACTTCCAAGAAACAGTACAAAACTTATATAAAATCGAAAAGTTAGGACAATAATGTCACTCTCGAAAGCTAACGAATTTCTTTGTGTAAGAGCAAACCTAATAAAGCCGTCGGAACATTTGATAATTTTGGGGATTTTATTTTAGATTTATAACCCTGATTATTATATGAATGAACATTTGTGCACAAATATTTCATTACAATATCTTGCCTATCACACAATGGATGCACAAAACGGTTGAAAATTCTATTTACAATGGGCAATAAGACCACAAATGTGAAAGTGCAATGATTGTGCTCGTGTTCAATTTTTTTCAAAACAGGTTTTCCCATCGATAAATAACAATAGCTATATTGTATCTAAACATGGTTTAAATGGAATACAATTGGCGTATTGTTTTCATAAAAGTACCGTATATTAAGGAAGCAATGATATGCACATTTATAAATGAAAACTGCATGTCAAATAGAGAGCTGAAAGATTATCAATAGGTTTATTTTCAACATTAGCCACCATTTTGTGAATGCATTACTTTAACATTACTTTGCAATGTCATTAAAAATCGTTTACATTCTGTATCAATCGACTACAGTCATTTTCCCAGTAACGTTTCTACCCTCTGGCGTTACTATAAATATTTTCGTCGCAATTGTTCTGATGAGTATTCCTTCTTTGTTACTCAACTACATGAATTTAAGCTTATTACTCGGTTGGCAACTAGGTCTCACCGTTTTACTGTGGCACTAAATAGATGTAATCGTAATTTCTATTATAATTTATTCTTTTCCCGATTGTGGAAATCTCTTCAGGATTCTTATTTACCCGTGACCTAAAATCTTCAAAAAATTTAAATGCAAAGTCAATCATCATTATCAGTCTTCATGGAATCTGTTCTTTTATTTTCCTTTCTCGTCACTATAATTTTCTCATTCTTATTCACTCTCAGTAAACCCTTGCGCTTTAGTGGCATTATCGCCATCTTCTGTCTTCCTGAAGCCTGTTGTTTTATTGTCCTTTCTCCTCACTAAAGTCTTCTCATTCTCTTTCACTCCCAGTAACCCCTTGCGTCTTAGTGGCATTATGTCCATACTCTGTCTTCCTGAACCTACTACTTTTATTGTCCAATCCTATCGAGAATCTGTTGTCAATCTGTAAGGGACGACTTCGTGGAATGGACATACGAAATGCTAAAATGTGCACTTGGTCATGTATCATTGGAAAAAATTAATTAATAACGAAATTATTTTTTTGTTTCAATTAATTTTCAAAAGGATGTAGAAAGAGTTTATTTAAATAATATAAAATCTATTACAAAAACAATACAATTAATTGAAATAAAACAATATAGTAACAATCTGTAACTTGAATCAGGAATTTAAACAAAAATAAACTGCAACAATGAAATATATAGGCGAAACATCTAGAACATTTATTGATACACTGTGTGCATTCTTTGTTCAACGTAAAGACCCTGGGCATTATTTCAACTTAATGCATTTTTAATTAAAGAATGAATAAATGATTAAGGCGAAAATATATTGAAAGTCCTTTAATGGCTGAATATTCCACGGTGAATTAACGTCAACGATCATATAATATATCTCCATTCGTCACAAATTTATGGCTGTTATGGGAAAATGAAAAACAATAGAAATAAACATGAAATCCAAAGTAAAAGAAATGATGAATGAGGTCGACATCAATAAACAACAAATGACAAAAAGCTTTTTAAATTTGAAATAACAAACTCGTAGTATAAATCGTGTAAGAGCAAAATTGCCCATCCGACAAAATGTTTAATATCAAGATTACCGACGTTATTATTAAATTATTAATTAATATTAATATTATTATTTAATAATTATTAAAGGAAGAAAGAAAATTGTCATCTTGATGCATATCCATTTTATTCCCAAATTTATTAAAAAATTGAAACCAAAACTTAAAATTAATTTATGAATATTGCACAAATATTCTAAAAGCTTTACAGTAGATAGTTTAATATAACTAAATTATAATTAATATCTTTAAACAGTTTTTTTAAATAGACATCTCAATAATTTAGTTACCTCCCTTGGCTTTCTGCGCGTGTATTTGTACAACATAAATTTTTTAAAATTGCACTGTACATAATTTTAGCGTTCTTCGTTTCGCAAGTAAAAATTAAATTTTCTGATGACGACAGCAATTTTGTCTTAGCAAAAACAAGACCCCGAAGATGATATTGTGATAGTGTCAAAAGTACTAGGAAATAAAATGGATATAAATCGACATGTTAATTTTCTTTGTTTCCTTAAGAAGGATATTAAGAAACTCGTCCGTAAATATGAGAGGATCCTATTAAGAATACGTAAACAAAAATGACTTAATGATACATGTCTTAATATACCGGGTGTTACAGCGAAATTGTGTGTGTGTGTGTGTGTGTGTGTGTGTGTGTGTGTGTGTGGAGAGAGAGAGGAGAGAGCGAGAGGGGGAGAGAGAAAGAGAGAGAAAGAGAGAGAGAGAAAGAGAGAGAGAGATGTGAAGGACGAAATATGCCAAACGATAATATCTTCACATTCCACCAATGCGACTCTAAGACTATGGAATTTTTTTCATCGATAAATTTAAACCAAAAGCTGAACTCATTACCCAAATCAATGTAACCTCCCTCAAAATAGATCATATTTTTTACACCATAAGTGACAGATAATGAAACATGTCTTAATATATGTTTTTATTAATAAGGCTTCCATTATTTTTAGCCTTTTTTGCATGTAGATGATACTATTATATTAGTGTTGTCAACAAGTATGTTACGAATAGTTTCCGGTAGGTCTCCATGAATATTTAAATGAGATCTAATTGAGTTATTGTCAGGAAGATCTAGAGTGAGTCTGAGTGTCAAACATATTGTCGTATGATTTAAAGTGTGGATGGTCCTGCACGAAACCTTCACGACTATAATCAAATCTCATGTGCTGTTGTCGGGCTGTCGGTTTCCTAGGAATTGATCTGCTTGACAGTCATAAGTCGAATTCGAAAGAATAATATAAAGAATAAAATAAGAATAAAAGCAAAAAGAATAAAAATATACAAACATAAAAAAAAATATAGGCAAGAGAAAATTATGTCCAACACATGTATACACATGTACTTTTATTTGATCGCCACCGCATTTTATCTATATCGAGCATGTTTTGTATTGTTAGTTGGTTTGTGTTGTTTTATTAGGGTATTTGTGCTTGGATTTTGGTGAACCTGTGTATTTGTATATTGGTATGTGTGTGCGCTTGCTTGTATATGCTTATATATATATATATATATATATATATATATATATATATATATGGTGCGATGGGTAAATTGCGCTATTTTATATATTTAATTTCCCGAATGCGCGATGTTTGTTAATGTCGATTGCACATTATATTAGGGTCAGTTGGGCACTGTCTGTGAGAAAAAAGAGCACTATGACGCAATTCACACCGCCAGAAATTTGGAAACCGCACGTTGTACTTTTTGGCATTCGCGCCGAAAACTCCAATGCGAAAATTTCAGTGTTTGGCTGTCAATCTGAGGAGAATGCAAAGAATTCCGAATAGACTTGGATGAGCCTAATGGTGATTACGAAGGTCTTGGAGTGATCACTAGTGATCCGATTTTATGCCTCAATTATACCTTTATGCCTTTATTCATCTTCTCACAAGGCCTCAGATGCAGCACGGAGGCCTAAATCAAGTGCCTTGAGGGGGTAGTGCTTCCCTGGGTCAAGAGGGTGGTTGTTGGAAGACCCTATGTCTGGCACATTACTATGCATCATGTCACACAAGGAAGGGAATGTAGTCTCAGACAATTTCTGCAACTACATCAACTCTCACATCTGACTATCTTACTCCACAGACTGCGACCTCCTTTATTATTATGTGTGGGCGTAGTTGAGCGAGAGCTCAACGAAACTCTCTGTAACACTAAAGATGAACTGATGGCAAGGAGTATGGCAGCATTCACCAACTTTAACAAGGAGACCATCTATAAGAGCTGCAGGAGGTTCCGTAGTCGCCTGAATGCCGTGATTAAAAACAATGGCTATTTTATTGAATACATTTACTCTTTAGAATTTCAAGACGTTTTTGGTGTAATTTTGGTAAATATATCTGTTAAAATGAGATGTCAGTGATATTTTCATTTTTGCTTAATTTAGACGGCAATTTATTCATAACCTATATATATATATATATATATATATATATATATATATATATATATATATATATTTAATCCTATCTAAGCTTTCGACTTACATTAACCATTATCAAAGATGACAATTACGTTACAATATATTAAGCAATACACGGACAAATCAGTGCTGATTGTCTGTTTCTGTTTACATGTAAAATTTCCAAGCAACGACAAACTTGTGCATCTGTTAAGGGTGTTCAGTTTTTCTTTGGCTATTTCAATTTGCCTTTTCACAAGGCTATAATTCTGAGTGTTGATAGTTTTGTGGGCTCCTGGATCATGTAATTTAAATTGTGTGTATTTAGGCAGCATTTTTTCATTGGTGCATGTTTCATTAAATAATATAGACAAATGTTGCCTATTTATTTTACGTAAATTCTTTGCATATCGTCTGATAGGCTTAATAACATTATCATTAAACGATATATATATATATATATATATATATATATATATATATATATATATATATATATATATATATATATATATATGAGAACTAAAACACTTATCGGGAGAAGTGGGAGTAATTAAGGTGTCTCGAGGGTGCGAATACATTCCTCCATCCCATCTGATTTAATATCGTAGAAACAAAATTACTTGGGAAGGGGAAGGCATTGGCAAGTTATCTATTTATTACAACCAAAGAAATTACACTTTTCAATTTGTACATTAACTTAGCAATTAGACCGAACTATTAATTTTGAGTTTTAAATTTGTAATGCTTGACACGTGCCAATCACCCATATTTGGATTTATATCACCTCCAATCGTTAATAGGGAAAGGTAGCAGGATTGGTGTAAGAGCAGTCGGAATGGGATTAAGTGTCTGATTAACTTTGATTCTATGTGCTACAGTGAATTATGGGAATGAAAGTGTTATTTAATATTAAGTTCCGGCCATACTGAAATCGAATGTGTCATATTAAAAGAAAATCAGGCATAGGATTACAACTATGTTCATCACATCAATCAAAAGGAAAGAGGTAACAGTTACTGAGCAAATTTATTAGAATCTACTAATTTATACTACATAGAAAGATAATATTAATCCAATAATTGAAGGCATCAATTAAACCAGAAATAAATCAAACAATTTAAAAGATTAAGTGAACAGTATTTTTAAATTACGAGGTTGTATCTTAAAATCCGTGAGTATGAACGGATTTTATTAAAAATAAGCAGACATAATATCTTTAATTGATATATATATATATATATATATATATATATATATATATATATATATATATATATATATATATATATATATAAACTTAAGTAAACGAAATACAACTTTCCTATAAAAAATACTATTAGGAACATTAAACTAACTAACTAAATAAATATAGATCACATGTCTAGCGCCAGAACAAAACCAGACTAAGTCTGCTACAGATAAAAAAAGATAAAAAAAAGGGAGACAGGCGCGCGCGGACACGTGCCCACACAAACACAAAGAATACAGAAGAAAATTTACACCAGCGCTAAATGTGTATAAAAAGAAAAAAATATATAAAAATATAAGCAAGTAAATAAGTTTATAAGTAAGTCTATAAGTAAATTGCTGATACCCGCTAAGAGACAAATATTTCTTACATTAATCCCCTATATATATATATATATATATATATATATATATATATATATATATATATATATATATATATATATATACAGACACACAGGGGGCAATTAAATGTTCTAAGGATGATGCTCTAGCATGAAACAAACTATCACCATTAGGTGTTGACCTCAGTGTCCACTCTTATTTTTTCACAAGCTATATCACGAATATTGAGTATATTTACTCCATAAATAATGCAGTATACATTAAATCTATTATTTAGCATATATAGTTAATTATATATTTTAGGCTTTGCTATACTTATTTAGGAAAAGTTCTCACTAGCTGTCAATCATTTTTTATTTTAACTCAAAGAAAGGACATACATTCAAACATATAAACACACACACACACATATATATATATATATAATCCCAAGTTATTTCTTATCATGAAGAAGAATTTGTTATGTTGTGTTGTCTGCTTTTTATCAGCGACAGCATGACAGATCGCATGTTCCTGCAAGTAAAGAATTTCAGTATCTCTTGTGTCTTTGACAAATTGGCAACAGGTATTAAAGAAAAAGGTCTGTGAATAGGTCGGTGGTTCTTGGATACCATCGTCCTCAACACCGATCGCTATCGACAAAATTCCTGCAAGTGTCGTTCGTGAACTACAAATTGAAATATGATCTTATTCGGGTGCGAATCATGTCAAGTAAAGGAATATGATTAATGGCGGAAAAGATATGAGGGAGATGGAGAAAAGAAACCACATCAGACATTGTTAAACCTGTTTTTAACCTTTAACAAGTATTCACGAAAGGGTGCATTATGTTCCAGCCTCTTTTTCTATGTGATGTCCTCACTCTCTCTCTCTCTCTACCTACCTACCAACCTACCTACCTACATATATATATATATATATATATATATATATATATATATATATATATATATATATATATATATATATATATATACTAGCAGTATAACCAGTCTTTGACCGAGTCTTTCATTATTGGGAATTTTTGCCGTTCATTTGGAACAGTTTAAGTTTAAAATCAGCCCACCAGAAAATCGATATTAGTAACAACATTTGGGTGCAACTGTGACACATCCCCAAATGAGGGGGTAACAATGTGAATGGGGGTGGCTCTGAAAAGGGAACTGTATGATAATAAATAATATTATTGTAATAACTTAAACTATTTATTTTTGTTAAAGTTTTTATGAAAGATATATATCCAAAAACAGACAGTAATTAGTAAAACATTGCTGAGAGTTATCATGGAAAGGAAGTAGTGGAGAGCCATGTCGCCAACAATTTGGACTGAAAACTGGCACTGAAGAATTATTTATCAAACAAAAAATCATCAAAATCGTGGAAATTCATAAACAACATCCGATCACACACACACACACACATACACACACACACACACACACACACACATATTTTGCGAGCACTATTTTTTTTTTTAAATAATGACAAAAATACTAAAGAACATTTTTTTTTACCTAACCAGTTCTTTCCTATTTTCTATATATTTTCACACACACACACACACACACACACACACACACACACACACACACATATATATATATATATGTGTGTGTGAAAATATTGTAGAAAATAGGAAAGAAACTGGTTTGGTAAATAATCCAAAGTTCCTTATTATTTTTGTAATTATTTTAAAAAAATAGTGCTCGATACGAAAGTAGAGCATAAATATAATTATTTATTTAAAAATATGATTCCAACTCGCTACATAAGAGGTCTCATGTTTCAAAACAAGAGCCGAAAACTTAAAAATAATATTTGAATTAACTTGAGTTAAAGTAGGCTCTGTTCCATCTTCAAGCGAAATTTTTTTTGGAATGACTTATTTCTGAAATTTACGAGTTTTAATAGTATGGTCAGAATTGAAATCAAAATATATATATATATATATATATATATATATATATATATATATATATATATATATATTGAGAGATACAGGGAAAGAGAGAGACGGAGAAAAATATGATGAAAATATAGTTTTATGGTTAAAATTTCTTAATATCAGCGGATGTAAATATAAAAGTGAACCCTGTGTTCAACACCGGCGGTGTCATTCTGCTTCATCCTTGAACAAAATCTTCAAGCTCTATTTATACATGGTGGTCACTGGTTCATTATGGGAAGCAATGTCTAGTGTATTAAGCTAAAGTGACTTGTGTAGTCGGTAACGGTTATGTTTCAAATTATTCTAGAGGCTACTGTGTGGAAATAATTGTGGATCTGAATGCGGTTATTTTTAGCCATTGTTTTTTTAATGTTTAACTGAAATATACATATATGGGAAATTAAAAACAAAAAACAAATTAAACACATAATGTCATGAAAATAAAAGAAAACAACATCAGCCTACAGCAATAAATTCAAAAATTGTAAAGTTCCTCTGAAGGAAATTGCAATAATCACTTTCCCAGTCCGACAAAAATCCCTAAATAAACGATCATATTTTATCTCAAGATTTTGACACAAAAACAAATTTTTACTACGTTACTTAAAAATGGAATATATTGTAATATATTATCATGAAAAATGTGAATAGATGCATCATATAAAACCCGGGTAATTTAACTACTTTAGACAAAGGTAATATTTTTAACTAACTATTTTAACTAAATAAATATGATAAGCAACCAGCCAAAAGAAAAAAAAAAAAAAAACGAAATCTAAATACGTTAATAAATAAATTAAGTAAATAATAAACAAATTAGCAAACATAAACACACGTACGTGGAATAATACTACTAATAATAAACATCAAATAATTACTAATAAATAACGAGTAAAAGGTTAACAAACATCAACTATAAAATATCTACAAATAATCTCATTCGGATCCCCAATTATTTCGACACAATAGACTCCAGAACAATTTGAAATATAACCGTTACCGACTACAATATAACCATTAGGATAATATAATAGACATTACTACCCATAATGCAACATTGACCAGTCGAGACAAAATACAGCACAAATGACATGAAGATTATATTCAAGCATGAAACAAATAATCGCCACACGGTGTTCACCTCAATATCCACCGGTCTGAAATGTTCGTGAAATCGGCTTAAAGAAAAAAAATCCACACTTCGACAGGAATCGAACTAGAGTCTCAGGCCAGAATTAGCTACCGTTTAGACCTGACGTACGTGTACGTGTACGTGTACGTGTACGTGTGTGTGTGTGTGTGTGTGTGTGTGTGTGTGTGTGTGTGTGTGTGTGTGTGTGTGTGTGTGTGTATATATATATATATATATATATATATACATATATATATATACATATATATACATATATATATATATATATACATATATATATATATATATATATATATATATATATATATATATATATATATATAAGAGAAGACAGCAAGGCGTTTCATGCCAACCTCAGACAATACGTAAACACACTCACCCTCTCATTATTGAGAATGTTCAGGAGGAAAAGGAAGCAACAGTTCAAGCCCAGAACCTGGTATCCAGGTCCACTAAGCCAAAACCTTGCTCAATGAAATTGTCTAGAAAAGATGAAGAAAGAGAGGAAAAAGAAAAAAAAAGTAAACATATATATATATATATATATATATATGGTGGACTCTCCCATCGGGTTCGGCGTATGAGGGTCAATCAGGAAACGGCTATTATCATTATTATGATTATTATTATCATTGCTATTATCATTACTATCATTGTTACTATTATCGTTATTATTATCATTGCTATTATCATTGCTATTATCATTACTATTATTGTTACTATTGTTACTATTTCCTTTGCTGTTATCATTACTATTATCTTTACTATTTGTTTTTACTGTTATTGTTACTATTATCATTACTACCATCGTTGCTATTATCATTACTATTACTGTTACTATTACTGTTACTATTATTGTTGCTATTGTCGTTACTACTATCGTTACTATTATCTTTACCATTATCATTGCAATTATCATTAATATTTTTGGTTGCAATTATCTATTAACTATTATCGTATCTATTCTCGTTACTATTGTCTTTACAATTATCATTACTCTAATCATTGCTATTATTATTATTATTATTATTATTAATCATTACTAATATTGCTACTATTATTGTTACTATTATCTTTACTATTATCCTTACTGTTATCGTTTCTTTTACTATTACTATTTTCATTACAATTATCGTTACCATCTCATACTAATAAAGTTTTTATATAAAAAGCAATATATATCCATGCATATTTCTTATAGGTAACACTTTTTACAGAAGACACAGATATTAGGCTTTGATCGTAGGTCCAGGGTTTTTGCCCAAGCGTTGAGTTTGTATCATCTTGTGTAGAAATACCGATTTGTTTCTCAAAGTCAATATTGTGGTAATTTTATATAATACAAGTATTTCAACAAAAAGTGATACTGATTTTATAGGAACCATTTTGGATCGTATGTGACGGCAAAGATGTTCCTTTTAGACGACGTTGTTCTTGTAAGAATAGCAAATACACAATTGAATATTAGTGAAATATTATTTGGTGCTGATGGCGTAATATTTTTGGGTGGGGAAAATGGAATCAACAAGCTGAGTTCAAATTTCGGCCGAGCCTGTTCCGTTCACCTCGCATTAATATACTTAGAAAAAGCATTAATCCATAGTAGGGTAGATCAAGACCTATAGCCTTGATGCGGCATTCATTTAAAGAGAAAAAGACCAAGAATTCAAATCCTCTCTCAACATATGGTAGCGTAAAGCATATTGCACATCAATGGAGGATAGCTTAGTAGATTAAAGCGTCAGTTTATGAATTTGAGACATAGCATTTCGGAGTTCAATCCCTGGGTTGGGTAGTATTTACTTGGTCTCAGTGGAAATAGGGGGGGAGCTGTACTAAAATAAGAACTAGACAAGATATTCAGAAACATGGGCAGTGGAATGAGAAGAGTCTACTCCCGTAGATTAAATAAAGGGTTTTGTTCGAAATTTCCTTAATGGTTATCCGGATCGACATACAGAAAGCAAGACAAAACAAAACTTGAAACGCTGTGATTGTAACATCAAAGAGGAGGATAATAAAATAATGTAAATATTAGTGATTAGTCATGAAACCCATTTAAAAAAATTTCCAAAATGCAGGTAAGTAAAAATATTATGTATTTGGCGGAGAAACATGAATGGTAGATTTATTTCATTAACTCATGAAAGCATCGAATTTGTTTGTAATCGATTTGTCACAAGCAAGGCGATAATGCCACTAAGACGCAAGGGGTTATTGCGATTGAAAGAAAATGGAAAGATTTTAGAAGGTACCGGAGTCTTAATCCGTTAGAGGAAACAAGAGATAAATCTCTAATCCCGTTCAAAAGAACGGGGAGGAGTATGAACCGGACGATAGGCGAATCTATCTACTCCTATTAGAAAGAAGACATTTCTATGTTAATTTTTGGGATGAGGAATTTTCATTATTTATATTATTTACATAATCCTGTCCCCTTCTTTGTTGGAATAATTGTAACATTTCAGCAGCTGTGCTTTCCAGCCGTCTTCATGTAAAACATTCTGTGCAATAAAAATGTTTGCTTAACAATGAGAAAATTCTGAATGACGCATAGACTTCAGAATTTTGAAGATGGATTTTTTTAGGTAGGCAAGTCCTCACGAAATATAAAATTGGCGCTTTACAATCTTTCTACTCTATATTCCTTATTTTGACTTGAGTCAGACTAAACTAAAGAATGTATATATTCACGTACGTACCCGCATGGCACATGTTGTAAAGTAATTATTAACAGGTTACTTCTGCTAATATTTTAAAATTCAGTCTTCACTGGAACTGCAACATTTCGTACCTTGTGCCAGACTAAGTTAAGCTTCATAATAACAAAGATACATAGACCCATCAATAATTCTGTATGTGAATAATATGATAATAATATTTATTACAAACAAAATAATATTCTTCCTTGACAGAGCACTTGATTTAGTGGTGCATAATAATCGTGGATAATAAATCTCCAACCTATTGTTGGCTAAATAGCCTTACAAACTCACAATTGTTCACGCATGGTGATTACGGCTACACCACTCGCTGAAGACATGATCAGTCATGAAGAGATTCCACCAGCAGAATTGAGAAGGCCCTGGATTTGGATCCATGACAGGTTACCATTAATCCTGGAATCAATAATCTTTTCAACTGAACATACGATGAAATTCTCTGATCAAAATTCAAACAACAAATTTATGTCTTTTTTTCTTTTTAATCAATTAACCCCAAGCAAGGCGATAATGCTACTAAGACACAATGTGTTATCAGGAGTGAAAAAGAATGACAAGACTCTAGGAGAAAGTAAAAGTCCAGTCCTAAAGAGAAAAAAGGGATAAACCTTTGCTCCTATTCAAAAGGCCGGAGAGCTGTGTACGGATTTATCGATACATTTTCATTGTGATCGATACTCTGGAATTTATCTGATCAATTCAAATGCCAGTGGGAACCTTTTTTGTGATCAAGATGGTGATTTTCTAAGCGTAGCTTAGATGTGGTACATGGCCCAGGGAAAAACGAACACACTACTCAGTCGCAATTGTTCTAGCGAGACAAATTTGCTAACCATTTCATCACATTGAGTTGCCTAGCTTTGATGTGGAGGACCCAATGAGGATTGATTTCCGTCTACTATTGAAGACACTTGCTCATTTGCATTTGTGTTTATTGAACACCAACAGACTCCAGCTGTGGTTTATACTGCAACTACGCAGAGCAAACATTAGAAAGAGCGTGTTATCTAGTAATTTAAACAAGGACAGCACGCTCAAGCCACGATGCCTTGTGACTTTGTGCTAGCACAGCTATCGACGGCCCCGAAGGGTTCTGTCTACCAAATTTCACTCACAAGGCTTGGTTTTAAGCACTTTCCACGCTGGGATGGACCCTTCCAGTACGATAACATTAGGAAGTCTCCTTCTTCCTGACAAACAGACCTTGGTGAAATTCGAACCCGGGTCTCATGGTCAGAATGCGAACATACTCCATTGACGTGTCCCTGTTTGTCATCAAGATGACAAAGGCAAGAAAATTATTTTCTTACAATCCTATCAATAAATCTCTTCACTTGGACGAAGCCAATTTTGTAGTATATAGTGATTTTCCAATCGTAGCATGGATGCGGCACAAGGCCGGAAGTAAGCGGCATCCAGTAAGGATCGAACTCACTACTCAGTCGTAATCGTTCTAGCGAGACAAGAGCCATTACACCACCTCGAGGTGCTCTAATTTTGTAGTATATATTCATTATATAGATCGAATATTATACAGCAAAACATTCAGAGCAATATTCAGCTAATAATTACAAGCTATTGGTTTATCCAAATTCTTATGTATTTTTCATGAAATAACACACTCTTTTAGTTTTAAGATATTTAATTAGCTTTTTACTGGATAAAGAAGTTTATTAAACCACGTGTTATTTTACCGTGTAATTTGCTGGGATCGTGTGATTAGATTTTAAAAACTGTCAACGCACATGCATAATAAGTCTTTATATGTATCCACACATTGTCTAATTTTATTACACAAATCGACATAAAAAAAAAATTATACTAACCAATAATATATTGGTAAATTATATCAGGTGTTAGTAGTTTTACTGGTATCATCTAATCCAGTACAACCTTTCGGATAGTCGGGTCATCCGTGACCGGGTTTTTCAAGTGAGGTGGAGGGTTAGAGACTCAGCAGGATTGAAAAACGATCTGTCAAAGGGCGGATGGGCCTTCTTGTAGTGTCAATGGTCATCTAGGCACAATTGGGACAGACACTGTAGCTATGTACGCAGCTAGTGCGCTGATGACACGGCATCACCGTGGGAAGGGTTTCCTAGACTGCAGTCAGAGGACGCGGTGGGGAGTTCCCCCCAATAGAATCAACGGCCAAGTGTCCGTGCCCAAGGCGAGCATTTAAGTTGGAGGGTATCGTCTTTGGCTGGAACTGGTTCCATCTGGCCACAACGTGCCCAAGATTCGCTCTACATAAGTGAATACATCGCCAGCATTCAATTCACATATGCGGGGAAAACAGATCGGTGCCGAGATGCGCTGCAACTCTACAACCACACCCATGATGATGATGATGATAATGATGATGATAGCAAACTTTCAGGATATACTTATAATTATATCATAAATATACTAGAATTGTCTACAATAGCTTATTTCATGCGATGAGATTTTGCAATCTAACTTAAGTTATGTTCCCTATGTTGTTGAAAAGGATATATCATAATATCAGAATTGATGTATATTACTGATATTAATGCATATAAAAATGACTATATTTTGTTCATCTCAAGCAAGGCGATAATGACACTAAGACGTAAAGGGATTACTGGTAGTGAAAAACAACGTGAAGACTTTAGTGAGGAGAAAGGACAATAAAAGAACAGGTTTCCGGAAGACAGAAGATGGCGATAATGCCACTGAGACGTAAAGGGGTTACTGGGAGTGAAAGACAAGGAAGACAGAAAATGGCTATCGTGTGGCATTTGAATCTTTGAAGTTAGTTCATGATAAGGAAGTAAGTCATCGGAGGAGAGTTTTACAACCGAGAAATAAAAACTATTAGAATAGAATATACGTTTGCATTCAGCTATTTCAACAATAAAACGATGAGACCTAATAGCCAATCGAGTAGTACGTTCAAATTCATGTGGTCATAGTACCAATAAGAAGTGTTAATTAGAATAATTGGCATAAAAATATTTATAGATAAGACTTAAAGAAGCCATGTTACGAAGGTGGGAAATTGATTAAAATTGTAATGCCAGGTCAGAGCCAATAATATTGCAGAACATTCTTTGCATTTTGTTGAGTATATTGAAATATATAAACGGGGCACCAGACCAGATATGGCAGCAATACGACAAATGGGTGATTTATAAATCTTTCAGATTTATTCTGATTTGGAAAGATTCGACACAATGAACCAAACTTCATAGCAATTGTTTCAATATAATCGCCTCACTTCATATTAGTAGAAAACGTGAGACCAAGAAGGTACAATGAGTTGTTCTCTTGAACTTTAGCATCAGATGATGGAGGTCAAAAATGTATTTATCTGAAGATTAAAAGATAACAGCTTCGTTTTGCAATCCTTTTCTTGCTCCAGTTAACAGCTGATTAGAGGTGAATATAGAAACAAGCTATATTAAAGTTACTGTGATGAGAACAGCATTGGTAATTGATGGAAATGTTGAATAGATTAGAGAACGGAGATTGGAAGCATTATTAAGAAGAAAAATGCCTAAAAGAGAATCACAAAATGAGGTTTGAGATTAATCGAAAAATGTGATTGGTCAGCTGAAATATATTTGAAGTATCTGATGTCGCAAATATAGAGAAAGAAAAAGAGTAGAATATCAAGAATTTGGGCTAAAGACATGGAAGCATAAATAACATCAGTTAAATGAAGAAGTACATGAAAACGTATTTATCGACAGCGGTAAATTTAGAGCTAAATTAGATGGACCTTCACCTGTGCAAAACGTTGGGCCTTTATGTTAACCAACAAAAATTAAAAGAAAGCAAACGACGATATAGAGTATTTGCTTTCGTAGCCGATGATGCTTTCAAGATAAGTAAAGACAATTAACTTTATATATTGGACAAAGCGTTTTTGTTAGTGGCAGAACGAAGTCACAAGTCATCGTGACTGAGGGCGTGAACTGGATTTGTTCAAATTGCTGAACACGTTAGATAACACCCTCTTTCCCTGGAACTATAACTAATGTCTGCTCAGCATAGCTGCAGTATAAACCACAGGTTGGCTCTGTGGGTGTTGAATAAACACTACGGCGCCTGAGCAAGCGTCTGGAATAGGGATTGGTTAGCTGCCATATTAGACGGATATCCTCGAATACAAGTGGCCAGCTATACGGACCACAAGCGTCTTCAAGCGAAAGAATATATTGATATAATATAATGCTCCTTACCATTTGTCAGCGTTTATAATTAACCACCATGATAAAAAAGGTTCCAATAATAACACCGGCCCCGCCAGATATTAATCCAGTAGAAGACGTGACGATCATGTTAAGAGACGTGGAACAGAATGGAAAACTGGATTCAAGTAGAGAAGACATTTGAGAAACAACAGAAACTAATTCAGGGAACGTAAAAAGTTAACAAAAACAGTATCTGAGATGAGGTATTATGTACACTATTTACATTATTCGGACTATTGTTCTCATCTATGTCACCATATTTATTACAACGTTTCGGCCTTTCAGTATCTGTCTATATTTCTGAGATGAGGTATTATGTACACTATTTACATTATTCGGACTATTGTCCTCATCTTTGTAGCCATATTTATTACAACGTTTCGGCCTTTCAGTATCTGTCTATATTTCTGAGATGAGGTATTATGTACACTATTTACGTTATTCGGACTATTGTTCTCATCTATGTCGCCATATTTATTACAACGTTTGGGCCTCTCAGTATCTGTCTATATTTCTGAGATGAGGTATTATGTATACTATTTACATTATTCGGACTATTGTCCTCATCTTTGTAGCCATATTTATTACAACGTTTCGGCCTTTCAGTATCTGTCTATATTTCTGAGATGAGGTATTATGTACACTATTTACGTTATTCGGACTATTGTTCTCATCTATGTCGCCATATTTATTACAACGTTTCGGCCTTTCAGTATCTGTCTATATTTCTGAGATGAGGTATTATGTACACTATTTACGTTATTCGGACTATTCTTCTCATCTATGTCGCCATATTTATTACAACGTTTCGGCCTTTCAGTATCTGTCTATATTTCTGAGATGAGGTATTATGTATACTATTTACATTATTCGGACTATTGTCCTCATCTTTGTAGCCATATTTATTACAACGTTTCGGCCTTTCAGTATCTGTCTATATTTCTGAGATGAGGTATTATGTACACTATTTACGTCATTCGGACTATTGTTCTCATCTATGTCGCCATATTTATTACAACGTTACGGCCTTTCAGTATCTGTCTATATTTCTGAGATGAGGTATTATGTATACTATTTACATTATTCGGACTATTGTCCTCATCTTTGTAGCCATATTTATTACAACGTTTCGGCCTTTCAGTATCTGTCTATATTTCTGAGATGAGGTATTATGTACACTATTTACGTTATTCGGACTATTGTTCTCATCTATGTCGCCATATTTATAACAAAGTTTCGGCCTTTCAGTATCTGTCTATATTTCTGAGATGAGGTATTATGTATACTATTTACGTTATTCGGACTATTGTTCTCATCTATGTCGCCATATTTATTACAACGTTTCGGCCTTTCAGTATCTGTCTATATTTCTGAGATGAGGTATTATGTACACTATTTACGTTATTCGGACTATTGTTCTCATCTATGTCGCCATATTTATTACAACGTTTCGGCCTTTCAGTATCTGTCTATATTTCTGAGATGAGGTATTATGTATACTATTTACGTTATTCGGACTATTGTTCTCATCTATGTCGCCATATTTATTACAACGTTTCGGCCCGTCAGTATCTGTCTATATTTCTGAGATGAGGTATTATGTACACTATTTACGTTATTCGGACTATTGTTCTCATCTATGTCGCCATATTTATTACAACGTTTCGGCCTTTCAATATCTGTCTATATTTCTGAGATGAGGTATTATGTATACTATTTACGTTATTCGGACTATTGTTCTCATCTATGTCGCCATATTTATTACAACGTTTCGGCCTTTCAGTATCTGTCTATATTTCTGAGATGAGGTATTATGTATACTATTTACGTTATTCGGACTATTGTTCTCATCTATGTCGCCATATTTATTACAACGTTTCGGCCTTTCAGTATCTGTCTATATTTCTGAGATGAGGTATTATGTATACTATTTACGTTATTCGGACTATTGTTCTCATCTATGTCGCCATATTTATTACAACGTTTCGGCCTTTCAGTATCTGTCTATATTTCTGAGATGAGGTATTATGTAAACTATTTACGTTATTCGGACTATTGTTCTCATCTATGTCGCCATATTTATTACAACGTTTCGGCCTTTCAGTATCTGTCTATATTTCTGAGATGAGGTATTATGTAAACTATTTACGTTATTCGGACTATTGTTCTCATCTATGTCGCCATATTTATTACAACGTTTCGGCCTTTCAGTATCTGTCTATATTTCTGAGATGAGGTATTATGTAAACTATTTACGTTATTCGGACTATTGTTCTCATCTATGTCGCCATATTTATTACAACGTTTCGGCCTTTCAGTATCTGTCTATATTTCTGAGATGAGGTATTATGTATACTATTTACGTTATTCGGACTATTGTTCTCATCTATGTCGCCATATTTATTACAACGTTTCGGCCTTTCAGTATCTGTCTATATTTTTGAGATGAGGTATTATGTATACTATTTACGTTATTCGGACTATTGTTCTCATCTATGTCGCCATATTTATTACAACGTTTCGGCCTTTCAGTATCTGTCTATATTTCTGAGATGAGGTATTATGTAAACTATTTACGTTATTCGGACTATTGTTCTCATCTTTGTCGCCATATTTATTACAACGTTTCGGCCTTTCAGTATCTGTCTATATTTCTGAGATGAGGTATTATGTATACTATTTACGTTATTCGGACTATTGTTCTCATCTATGTCGCCATATTTATTACAACGTTTCAGCCTTTCAGTATCTGTCTATATTTCTGAGATGAGGTATTATGTAAACTATTTACGTTATTCGGACTATTGTTCTCATCTATGTCGCCATATTTATTACAACGTTTCGGCCATTCAGTATCTGTCTATATTTCTGAGATGAGGTATTATGTAAACTATTTACGTTATTCGGACTATTGTTCTCATCTATGTCGCCATATTTATTACAACGTTTCGGCCTTTCAGTATCTGTCTATATTTCTGAGATGAGGTATTATGTAAACTATTTACGTTATTCGGACTATTGTTCTCATCTATGTCGCCATATTTATTACAACGTTTCGGCCTTTCAGTATCTGTCTATATTTCTGAGATGAGGTATTATGTATACTATTTACGTTATTCGGACTATTGTTCTCATCTATGTCGCCATATTTATTACAACGTTTCGGCCTTTCAGTATCTGTCTATATTTTTGAGATGAGGTATTATGTATACTATTTACGTTATTCGGACTATTGTTCTCATCTATGTCGCCATATTTATTACAACGTTTCGGCCTTTCAGTATCTGTCTATATTTCTGAGATGAGGTATTATGTGAACTATTTACGTTATTCGGACTATTGTTCTCATCTTTGTCGCCATATTTATTACAACGTTTCGGCCTTTCAGTATCTGTCTATATTTCTGAGATGAGGTATTATGTATACTATTTACGTTATTCGGACTATTGTTCTCATCTATGTCGCCATATTTATTACAACGTTTCAGCCTTTCAGTATCTGTCTATATTTCTGAGATGAGGTATTATGTAAACTATTTACGTTATTCGGACTATTGTTCTCATCTATGTCGCCATATTTATTACAACGTTTCGGCCTTTCAGTATCTGTCTATATTTCTGAGATGAGGTATTATGTAAACTATTTACGTTATTCGGACTATTGTTCTCATCTATGTCGCCATATTTATTACAACGTTTCGGCCTTTCAGTATCTGTCTATATTTCTGAGATGAGGTATTATGTAAACTATTTACGTTATTCGGACTATTGTTCTCATCTTTGTCGCCATATTTATTACAGCGTTTCGGCCTTTCAGTATCTGTCTATATTTCTGAGATGAGGTATTATGTAAACTATTTACGTTATTCGGACTATTGTTCTCATCTATGTCGCCATATTTATTACAACGTTTCGGCCTTTCAGTATCTGTCTATATTTCTGAGATGAGGTATTATGTATACTATTTACGTTATTCGGACTATTGTTCTCATCTATGTCGCCATATTTATTACAACGTTTCGGCCTTTCAGTATCTGTCTATATTTCTGAGATGAGGTATTATGTATACTATTTACGTTATTCGGACTATTGTTCTAATCTATGTCGCCATATTTATTACAACGTTTCGGCCTTTCAGTATCTGTCTATATTTCTGAGATGAGGTATTATGTAAACTATTTACGTTATTCGGACTATTGTTCTCATCTTTGTCGCCATATTTATTACAACGTTTCGGCCTTTCAGTATCTGTCTATATTTCTGAGGTGAGGTATTATGTAAACTATTTACGTTATTCGGACTATTGTTCTCATCTATGTCGCCATATTTATTACAACGTTTCGGCCTTTCAGTATCTGTCTATATTTCTGAGATGAGGTATTATGTAAACTATTTACGTTATTCGGACTATTGTTCTCATCTTTGTCGCCATATTTATTACAACGTTTCGGCCTTTCAGTATCTGTCTATATTTCTGAGATGAGGTATTATGTAAACTATTTATGTTATTCGGACTATTGTTCTCATCTATGTCGCCATATTTATTACAACGTTTCGGCCTTTCAGTATCTGTCTATATTTCTGAGATGAGGTATTATGTATAATATTTACGTTATTCGGACTATTGTTCTCATCTATGTCGCCATATTTATTACAACGTTTCGGCCTTTCAGTATCTGTCTATATTTCTGAGATGAGGTATTATGTATACTATTTACGTTATTCGGACTATTGTTCTAATCTATGTCGCCATATTTATTACAACGTTTCGGCCTTTCAGTATCTGTCTATATTTCTGAGATGAGGTATTATGTAAACTATTTACGTTATTCGGACTATTGTTCTCATCTTTGTCGCCATATTTATTACAACGTTTCGGCCTTTCAGTATCTGTCTATATTTCTGAGGTGAGGTATTATGTAAACTATTTACGTTATTCGGACTATTGTTCTCATCTATGTCGCCATATTTATTACAACGTTTCGGCCTTTCAGTATCTGTCTATATTTCTGAGATGAGGTATTATGTAAACTATTTACGTTATTCGGACTATTGTTCTCATCTTTGTCGCCATATTTATTACAACGTTTCGGCCTTTCAGTATCTGTCTATATTTCTGAGATGAGGTATTATGTAAACTATTTACGTTATTCGGACTATTGTTCTCATCTATGTCGCCATATTTATTACAACGTTTCGGCCTTTCAGTATCTGTCTATATTTCTGAGATGAGGTATTATGTATACTATTTACGTTATTCGGACTATTGTTCTCATCTTTGCCGCCATATTAATTACAACGTTTCGGCCTTTCAGTATCTGTCTATATTTCTGAGATGAGGTATTATGTATACTATTTACGTTATTCGGACTATTGTTCTCATCTATGTCGCCATATTTATTACAACGTTTCGGCCTTTCAGTATCTGTCTATATTTCTGAGATGAGGTATTATGTAAACTATTTACGTTATTCGGACTATTGTTCTCATCTTTGTCGCCATATTTATTACAACGTTTCGGCCTTTCAGTATCTGTCTATATTTCTGAGATGAGGTATTATGTAAACTATTTACGTTATTCGGACTATTGTTCTCATCTATGTCGCCATATTTATTACAACGTTTCGGCCTTTCAGTATCTGTCTATATTTCTGAGATGAGGTATTATGTATACTATTTACGTTATTCGGACTATTGTTCTCATCTATGTCGCCATATTTATTACAACGTTTCGGCCTTTCAGTATCTGTCTATATTTCTGAGATGAGGTATTATGTAAACTATTTACGTTATTCGGACTATTGTTCTCATCTATGTCGCCATATTTATTACAACGTTTCGGCCTTTCAGTATCTGTCTATATTTCTGAGATGAGGTATTATGTATACTATTTACGTTATTCGGACTATTGTTCTCGTCTATGTCGCCATATTTATTACAACGTTTCGGCCTTTCAGTGTCTGTCTATATTTCTGAGATGAGGTATTATGTATACTATTTACGTTATTCGGACTATTGTTCTCATCTATGTCGCCATATTTATTACAACGTTTCGGCCTTTCAGTATCTGTCTATATTTCTGAGATGAGGTATTATGTAAACTATTTACGTTATTCGGACTATTGTTCTCATCTTTGTCGCCATATTTATTACAACGTTTCGGCCTTTCAGTATCTGTCTATATTTCTGAGATGAGGTATTATGTAAACTATTTACGTTATTCGGACTATTGTTCTCATCTATGTCGCCATATTTATTACAACGTTTCGGCCTTTCAGTATCTGTCTATATTTCTGAGATGAGGTATTATGTACACTATTTACGTTATTCGGACTATTGTTCTCATCTATGTCGCCATATTTATTACAACGTTTCGGCCTTTCAGTATCCGTCTATATTTCTGAGATGAGGTATTATGTATACTATTTACGTTATTCGGACTATTGTTCTCATGTATGTCGCCATATTTATTACAACGTTTCGGCCTTTCAGTATCTGTCTATATTTCTGAGATGAGGTATTATGTAACTATTTACGTTATTCGGACTATTGTTCTCATCTATGTCGCCATATTTATTACAACGTTTCGGCCTTTCAGTATCTGTCTATATTTCTGATATGAGGTATTATGTATACTATTTACGTTATTCGGACTATTGTTCTCATCTATGTCGCCATATTTATTACAACGTTTCGGCCTTTCAGTATCTGTCTATATTTCTGAGATGAGGTATTATGTATACTATTTACGTTATTCGGACTATTGTTCTCATCTTTGTCGCCATATTTATTACAACGTTTCGGCCTTTCAGTATCTGTCTATATTTCTGAGATGAGGTATTATGTATACTATTTACGTTATTCGGACTATTGTTCTCATCTATGTCGCCATATTTATTACAACGTTTCGGCCTTTCAGTATCTGTCTATATTTCTGAGATGAGGTATTATGTAAACTATTTACGTTATTCGGACTATTGTTCTCATCTATGTCGCCATATTTATTACAACGTTTCGGCCTTTCAGTATCTGTCTATATTTCTGAGATGAGGTATTATGTATACTATTTACGTTATTCGGACTATTGTTCTCATCTATGTCGCCATATTTATTACAACGTTTCGGCCTTTCAGTATCTGTCTATATTTCTGAGATGAGGTATTATGTATACTATTTACGTTATTCGGACTATTGATCTCATCTATGTCGCCATATTTATTACAACGTTTCGGCCTTTCAGTATCTGTCTATATTTCTGAGATGAGGTATTATGTATACTATTTACGTTATTCGGACTATTGTTCTCATCTATGTCGCCATATTTATTACAACGTTTCGGCCTTTCAGTATCTGTCTATATTTCTGAGATGAGGTATTATGTATACTATTTACGTTATTCGGACTATTGTTCTCATCTATGTCGCCATATTTATTACAACGTTTCGGCCTTTCAGTATCTGTCTATATTTCTGAGATGAGGTATTATGTATACTATTTATGTTATTCGGACTATTGTTCTCATCTATGTCGCCATATTTATTACAACGTTTCGGCCTTTCAGTATCTGTCTATATTTCTGAGATGAGGTATTATGTATACTATTTACGTTATTCGGACTATTGTTCTCATCTATGTCGCCATATTTATTACAACGTTTCGGTCTTTCAGTATCTGTCTATATTTCTGAGATGAGGTATTATGTACACTATTTACATTATTCGGACTATTGTCCTCATCTTTGTCGCCATATTTATTAGAATGTTTCGGCCCTTCAGTATCTGTAGATATTTCTGAGATGAGGTATTATGTACATTATTTACATTATTCGGACTCATCTTTGTCACCATATTTAATACAACGTTTCGGCCGTTGTACGCTCTGGCTTCTTCAGGTGGTTGGAATGTCGAACTGAACCCTTTATTTCTTTCACTGGAGTAGACTGTTCTAGTTCCACGTGCCATGTCTAATGGATATCAGTTATCAGTTATCTCCTGCTTAATTCCCTCTCCAAGTTTTCCACCGCCTTAACCAGGTCTTTGGGTCCTGTCACTGGATCTAATTTACGTCTTTATTTACTGTGATATGTGCTCTTGAGGATCTAACTAACGCCTTGAGGACAAAAGCAAGACGATAATATAAGAGAGAATGAGAAGACTTTAAAAAGGATACAATCCTAAACAGGAAAGAAAATGATAAACCTTTGATCAAAAGAAATAGTTTGTTAATTAAATATATAGTATTTTATGGCGTATAACTTTTTGATATTTTTGCAATTAAAAGTTCATGTTGTACTCTTTTGAGTCATTTAAAAATACAAGAAGTTATTTTGAGTGAACGATTCAGAAAGGACAATAAAAGAAAAGAATCTAACGAAACCGAAGATGACAATTGAGATTGTATTTGTATTTCTGATGATCGTCGGCGTCAGGAAAACAGGAAGCCGGAAAGGAGGTTACACAAGCGAGAAGTACGAGAGAAGAAACTATTAACATAGAACTTACGGTTACACGTAGCAATTTCAACAGTGAAATTATGAGCTAATTTACTACCGCGTTTAAATACGTAAAATCGAGGTACCAACGGGGAAAGATAGAAAAATGACTGTGAAGATATTTATGGAAATGACTATGGGAAGTTATGTTAGGGTGGATGTGGGAAACTGAATGAAGTTGCAGATTCTTGGGATTTGTCATTGCATCATAAAACCTGACACCCGTAAAACAATTTATTGATATATTTTAAAATAAGGACAGGTATTACATACACAGATTGATGGGTTAATTTTCTTTAGCGGCATATCAACACATCTATGGGTTATTTAATGCCAAAATCTAAATATATTGTATGGAATTTCATGCTTTCAACTACAGATATTTTGTACATAATTTGATATTTTCATATTTAAATGTATATTTTTTGATTGTCATTATGCCATGGAAAACTTATTGTTTATTACAAAAATATGCTGTTGATTTTGGTTTTATGGTTCACTATTTGGCCGTATCTGGGCCTCTAAGAGGTGCTCCACCCTGAGTCAAGGAGGACGTGGAAGCAACAGTAGTTCAGAGGTAGTTCCATACTTCGCAAAACCTCGAATCTCCTGATCAGAGGAATTGCTGCCGTATATACTTTATCGTCTTACCCAGGGCACACACACATGTGTGTGTCTGTCTTGCATAATATTCCTAGTACACACAAACACATATATATGTGTGTGTTTGTGTGTACTAGGAATATTATGCAAATGTGTTTTTTTATAATGGTAAATGTATCCTTACTGTGTTGCCGGATGATTACTTGCGTACGAAAGTTAATTTCGCAGACAGAAAAGAGACAAGAATTTACAAAATATTTATAAAGCATTGCATTATGCGTCAAGAGCTTTAGGTATTTTTTCTACGTTGCCATATTTTGTTTAACATTATATATATATATATATATATATATATATATATATATGGTTGATACTGGTTGATTGAAACTAATAGATTCCAATGTGCTCGAGTGTATATCTGTGAGACCTACAGTCTGCAAACAAAGGGTTTAATCGAGATAGGATCAAAATTGTATACAGTTCCTGCTATCAAAATTGCAGAGATCAGAAAATACTGTAGTCAATTATATTCAATGGACAAGTGGTGCCCTTTGATAAAATCATTATCTGCGTGGAAGAATCCAATTTTAGGAAGAATGGCGTCACAAAACTAAATAGTTAAATTAAACACATAGAACGAATATTCGGCATAAACTTATTCCACATATGGTAAGTTACAATTCTTTGTTCGTATCATCAAGATGCCAGTCTTGAGTCAGGAAATAAGGAAAAAGAATTCAAGCTGGCACATGGAATAAGATTTAGTCGGAGCGGTTTGGTAATATACAATTTAAAATGCAAGCAATTGTTTTCACTGAGGCACATATGTCGATGAGAATGTCTAAAGTGCCTGAGGAAACATGCAATTCTGAAATTATCGATCGGTAACAGATTAAAAATTATTCTGAGTCAAATGCATCGGGTTTTCCTAAAGGCTTTGTAAAATTAAAAATCTACGTTTGTAAAAATCGGCAGCATTTCTATAAATGTGGTATTGCCATCCATCGACAAATAGGGCCAGTTTAGCGGGAACAGCTAATTAAAATCGTACTCATTACACGAATAAGTGTTCTTCTTTACACATTAATTATTTGTTTTTCAAGATAATCTCCTTTGTTAACAATAAGCTTAATTCAGTGGTGAATATTAATCACCGTGATCGAACATTATACAATGAAAATTTCAGATCAAAATTCAACATATAACGCCGCACCATGTTATGGGCTTATTGGTACACTCATGAATCAATTCACGTATTTGCATTTAGGCGTGAAAACTATTATTGCCCCACCCCGCAACCTTTCAACGTCTTATTTGAAGGAAACTACTGTTTTAATAACGTCTTTAGTGTTTACTCACTCACCCCTTATTACCGCCCACAATCCTAATGCTCTCCCCCCCCATATTTCACCGCCATATACTTTAAGACATTTTGCACTGATAATAAGAGGGATGACTGCAAACACAACTTTTGCGTGTGAACACTAACAATGTCTTTTTTCAGGCCCTTAATTCGTTTAATTTGCGATAAGTAGGGATAATTCCAAGTAGGATATTAATCTAGAAAGATCTCAATGTAAACCACAGAGAATTATAATTATAATGAATGAAGAAGAAAACCTTCAAGATCCATTTCGGTTAAGATTTATTCTCCGAAATATTTACGAAATAAATTATAATCGAAATGGATCTTGAAGGTTTCTTCATTCATCATCATCATCATATATATATATATATATATATATATATATATAGATAGATAGATATGTATGTATGTATGTATGTATATATATATATATATATATATATATATATATATATATGCCTGTGTGTGTGTGTTTGTGTGATAAAATCTATTGGAATAGTGACATTTAAAGTGATTAAAATCTGTAGGATTTAGAAATGTATCTATCTATCTATCTATCTATCTATCTATCTATATATATATATATATATATATATATATATATATATATATATGTGTGTGTGTGTGTGTGTGTGTGTGCGTGCGTGTGTGTGCTTGGGATAGTGGCATTTAAAGTGATTAAAAATCTGTAGGATTTAGAAATCTATATATCTATATCTATTTATCTAACTCTTATATCTATCTATCTATCTATCTATCTATCTATCTATCTATCTATCTACACACACACATATATATATATACATACATATATATATATATACATATAAATATTTATATATATATATATATATATATATATATATATAAATATTTATATATACATCTGTGTGATAAAAAATCTATTGGAAAAGTGACATTTAAAGTGATTAAAATCTGTAGGATTTAAAAATTTATATATCTATAATATATCTATCTCTCTCTCTCTCTCTCTCTATATATATATATATATATATATATATATATATATATATGATAATCTTTAAAATGGAGATTATAATTTATTACTAAAAAGGATAGAAAAGAATCACAACGAATATAATTGAAACCCGATTCACCTTTCGGCAAATTCATCTTCAGAAATATATCGTCGGCATTAAGATAAATTTGCGCAAAAAGAAAACTTTTTTCAACAACTGAATTTAAAATAACAGAAAAAAAGTGGAGTGTAAAAAATAAATATTTTTTCCTAATTTGGCGTAGATTTAGCGACGGATTCCCCACAAAAGGGCGAATTTATCCTCAACGTAACGGAAATAACAATAAGGCTTAGAAATCTTAACAAAGATTTTAGCCATAAAAAAATCCCAATGGATTGCCTATCGTAACTCCATCTACCTGTCGCTATTGTTAAAGCTAGAGAAGACAGACTTGGGTGCCATCTCCCAACAACTCAACAAAGACAACCTCAGGAAACGATAGTGGCCTTTTTGGGCTCACGATATAAAAAGTCTACACAAATATCAATGCCATCATCAAGTGGGACATTTGTAGACAAACTAGATATATCAAAAGAATGAAATACTCATTATCAATATTGGGTTGTAATTTGCGCATATATGCTACAAATTGGAAAGAGTTACGTACACTATATTTCGAATAGAAAACTATATATGCTACAAATTGGAAAGAGTTAGGTACACTATATTTCGAATAGAAAACTAGTACCGAAATGAGAACATTAATAAACCACTGAACCATTCCATGTTGGAGAGAACCAACCAAAGACAAAATAGGGTTAGGTGGATCGTCCACTTTGGGAATGTTTGGTAACCTATACATCCGTGGATGTTGGGAAGCAACAGGACGAATATTGTTATACACATTTTTGGACAAAAAAACTTTTCTTATGAAGTTCTAATATTTCCGTCTTCAAGGTATCGTTACATCACAAAGATTCTGAAATTTACTTTTAATTAGTCGACCAAAATGCACGACATTTTATTGACGTAATCGGAATAATTTAATATGACCATACCCATAGTTTTGTCAGATCTGGTAGTATATATATATATATATATATATATATATATATATATATATATATATATATATATATATATATATATATATATCTGTCTTGGAACATAATAATTTGTCTGTTTTATAATGGTTCTTCTCCTAAGAGAAACCTAGAAAATCAATAGCTGAATTTTTCTTTTATGCAATTTTGTCTTCATGCTAACGATATATTATTGAAGATGAGTCGGCCGAAATGTGCCTCAGGTTTCAATTTTATTCGTTGTCATACGTCTGTATCCTTTTTTTAGAAAATAATGATTGGTGAGCAGCGTAACTTTTTCGGATCAGAAAATAGAATGAGCGGGCCAAGTTAAAAATTCCATCGTAGTCAGTTTCACAAAAATGCCTTGAGGAAAATTATGAATCCATAAATATGGTCTAAATAGCAGGGTAGACTGGGGTTTCTAGCCTTGTGTGGTAACCAGTCTAAAAGAAGGAAAACTCATGGAGAAAACAGCGGGAAACCACTCTAATATTTTCCCCATGTCGTCATGGCAATTCACAGATAATAAAGAATGGGACTTTGTGAAACGCTATGATCGCTGATGTCATGTTACGAAATAAGTCGATTTCACAACCTTTATATTGGAGTATTTACTAAAGATCAGATTCACATATAAGGATCAGAAAAAATTACATTGCTTACAATTACAATACGGCATTCAACTTTAGTTTTTACAAAATATTAGCTTAGTCTGGCACAAGGCTACAGTAGTAGGATACGCAGTTAATTTTCAGTTTTTACTGTGTTAAATATTCGCTATCTAATCATTATTCCATGCTGAGAGATTCTTATATGTACTAAACTAGGATTTGTCATGGTTATAACAATGAGTACTTTGTAAGAATCGAAGTCACTTGAGTTGTAATGGCGTTCTAATGATAGCTAATGATTTTCAAGAAATTTTATATGCAGAATTCCCAAGATATTTTAGAAAATTAGATAATTTAATTGAAATGCGTGCCCTAAAAACCGTTTTACAATTGTCACACTCACATATGCAGACGTGGATGTACAGGAACATCATAAACACAAGTGGATATCTGAGTAACTTAACAGACATTTGCGAAATTCACAGATGTAACAAAAAGCAAAAAAAAAAAAAAAATAAAATAAAAAACGGAAGAATATTTTAATTATTTTTATTCAATAGAGACTGAGACATTTTATCTTTAAATGTTTTTTCTTTAAAAAAACTCATAAAGTGAATTTAATCAAAATTCAAAAGAATCCACAGAAATCCAATTATTTTTATGTTATAAAACTTTAAGAACTTAATTGCATCGATGATTAAATTTATTTATAAAAAGTTTCTATACGAAAAAATTAGTGAAAATAAATTCTCTAATGTAACTTTCCTTTTTGAAAACTGGGAAAAATTCCGCTCTATCGGGTATATAGTTTAGTTTCTTTTTAATAAAAAAATAATTCCTTGGGTTAATGAAAATTAGTTTAATAATTTGGGTGAAATAAACCTTAATAAATTTGATGTAACTTTTTTGCAAAGAAGCTACGACTTTGAAATGTATTCAGACTCATTTATATAAAAAACAAGTCATTTCTTCTTCGATACTCAGTGATCGTAAGGATCTATTAAAATCACTCTTGATTGGTTCAGTTCGTTTTGAATAATTACCTCGTGATGACAGCTATTCCTAATGTTATGACCTGTCATAGAATAGGGAAATATAAATTGAAATTGCCTACAAGTTATAAAAGGCCCGTAAAATATCACACACATACACATACGCAAACACAAACACACACATTATATTAGCAAAAAATAAAATTGTAAGACTTAGAAAAACGATTTCACTTTGACCTTAGTACAGTGAGTTTCTGCTAGGGCTTAAGTAAAATATTTTGAAAATATTTTGATTTCACCGGCCATCTTGTGAATTTGCAACACTTATACAAGTGTACCATCTGTGTTTGGTCTCTGGCGAGGAGACTTGTTGCGATAAATATGATGACAGAGTGTGTTGCAATCAATGGGGACGAATACGTGCCGCTTTTGTTAAATTTGAACCTTTGAAGAGGAGTCAGATTTGGGACCTGCAGAAGACTAGAAGCTCCTTTCGAAGAATGTTGGACGGGATGCCTTTGTTGGTCTTTCGGTTTTTGTTAATTGAATACTTGTACACTTGTAGATCAGGTTCTGGACGGCTAGGTAATACAGAAGATCGCAAAGATCGATTCACTTACATTCGATAGTAGCGGAAACAAGCAAGCAAAATGTATATGACTAATGGATAAATGTGCAGAGGTAGAAACACTGTGGAATATATATATATATATATATATATATATATATATATATGTGTGTGTGTGTGTGTGTGTGTGTGTGTGTATGTATCAGGAGTGCTTAAAACGATAAAAGAAATAACAGAAAGGACAGAATACATAAAGAAAGGACAGACTACATACCCCTCAGCAGGATGCATAAAATCTAAAGTAACGCTCGTAATAGAAAAGGAAAGGATACTTCAAAGATGGAATCAATACAGTGGGTAACTCTTTCACGTAGACAGGGGAGAGGATGCCTAAAAAAATCATAGTAGTATTAAAATTTGAGGTAAGATCGGCAAGATTCAAGAAATTAAGCAGTAGGACCAGATTATATTGTAAATTCTACCAAAATTAGATAATTTATAATCGAGGAGATTACCGAAAAAATAAACGTGAAAAACGACAGCGGTGAAATACTGGATGAGCTCAGTAGATATACCTTCATAACGATACCAGAGAAACCAGGTAAAAATGAAAACTACAAAAGGACGTATCAAAGGAAAGCGAAAAAATGGAGTAAACATTACCTGTAACATGAAGATAAGTTCGTCAGCAAGAGAGAGAAAAATGTATGCATTAGACATCAGAATCAAGCTGGTACAGGAATTTAATCATCTGGTTAGTTTAGCAACAGATAACGGAAAATTTGATGTAGAAATTCGACAGCCCCACAGATGGGTTTGTATTTGTTAAGAATCTTTTTACTGATTTTCCAGAATCCGCATGAACCAATTCTTTCCTTGCCAATTTTTTACTGCATTGGCTGCATATAGCTAATCTTAGCATTCGCCAGAACATTCAGCAACGGTTGAGTACGATTCCAAATATATCACGAGTCTTGCTAGACTGTTTCACAGTGATACAGATGGGAGCTTACAGTGAAGACATTTAGAAGGTACCAAGGCTGGTTATTCCAATATGGACTTTTTCAAGGCAAAAACGAAATTAATTTATTGAAAACAAAGTAACTATTAAAATAAACAGACTGTCCTTAGCAACTAGAAGAACTATTGTATTCATATTGCCAACTGATAATTGCGTCAAGCACTTTCACGTGTACAAATAATGTTTTTATTGTTCTGTTGTCGGCTAATAATACAGGCTTTCTATTGTCTTTTACCTTTATTCATATTGTCTTTTTCTGCGGATTAACTCTGACAAATTTTTCATAACATATATATATATATATATGTATATGTTTGTGTGTGTGTGTGTAATATAACATAATATTTTAAGACAATTTTTATGTTTATACGTTCTTTTTATAGATACAAATATTTAAGTAAATGTCCTGTTTTATAATAAACAGTATTAACGATATTTACCGGCCTGAATGTCCGAGAAATTTTCATAGAAAATATGTGTCCTCCGACAGGAATCGAACCTGTGTCCTATACGGAACCGTCATATAGCCTGGCGTGCCTTAACCGATTTGGCCACAGAAGAGCGTTCGGTTAGCAAGGTCGATTTTACTGTTTTTAAACTACAATTCTCTATGATTTTCTCTTGTACATTCATATTTGGTCGATGCGTATCCAAATGTAAACAAATGACGTCACACATTATGAAATGGACAAAGTCCGAAAATTATTTTAAGACATTTTTTAAAAAGGAACGTATAAACATAAAAAAATGTCTCAAAATAATTGTCGGACTTTGTCCATTTCATAATGTATAATATAATATATAGTATATATAAACACATACCATCATGTGATAAGTGTAGAAAGGATCAACAGGTTTAATGCTTCTTGTATATCCATTATCCGTATGGTGATCAAGAAGAGGCTAAATGTGTTGATCCAGTAACCATATTTGGATCAAGGCAACAAAATACAATTGTCCATCTACCAAACGTATGTTGAACAAGAAGACAAACAAAGCTCTTTGTGCATCCACTTTCTGCATGTTGATCAAGGCAACCAAATCTACTTGTGCATCTACATGGTGATCAAAACAACGAAATTTGCTTGTTCATCCATCCCCTGCATATTGATCAAGCCAATCAAAGCTGCTTATGTATCCTGCATTCACATGATCATCAAGACTATCAAACCTGATAGTGCATCCACCATTCGCATTTTCATGAACAACCTAAGCAAATCTAGTGCATCCAGCGCCTGCAGGATAATCAAGACAACTAAATCTACTTGTGTGTCAGCCATCTGAATACTAATCAAGAAAACACTTAACGATGTTAGTCTAAAACCAGATCAATAAATCACTCGAATGATGGCTGTACGTCCACCATCGTCATGGTGTTTATGTAGGCAACCAAATCAGCTGGTGCATTCATTATTCGCATATTAATTAAGAAGATACCCAGGAATATTTGTACATCTCTCAGTTCGAATGCTGACAAAGAAAACAACCACATTCTCGAGAGAACAATATGCTGATCAAGATGTTCACTAAATATTTTCCTAAACAAAACTAGTTTCTTTGTTAGTGACAAATTTATTGAGATGTCTCATATTCTCTGGTTTACTCCACAGACAGAGATTACTTTAAAAAAAAATCCTTGTCTTTAATTTAGAAATAAATCGAAATACTACTTCCATACGTTTTTAGTTTCCAAATGGCATTTATTAAGTTAACCGAATTTTTTCCGCTAATTTTTCTGTCTTCAGAAAGCTTTCGGAAAGTGCTTTAATTTTTCTGTCATTTTTGACCAAATTTACAAGTGAATGATAGAAAAATTGGCAAGTATAAAAAGCTCAGACGTACATTTTCGTTAATTTGCGGAGATAAAAACAAAAAAACCTAATTACGGTGACGTACGAATCAAGTGCTGGATGGTGAGAAATCAATAATGTTAGGTCGATACTTGCTCAGAGTTTAGTTTACCTTATAACTTCACTTGAACTTTGATAAAGGCGGCCACCTTATTCTATTCCTGGGTCTCTTGATATCAGACAGAAAATTGTTTTTTGATGAAAAATGACGTGAAGGGGAGGGGTTACGATAATTACAAAGTTTATAGGAAGAAATATTGTTTTCTACTTCGAAATAGATTACACTTCATTAAAAAACAAAAGGTAAATGCATTAAACACTGACTGGGATTTAAGCTCACCCCAGACCTAGGGGAAATCGTATATACGATCCATTGCAAAAGATGGCAGAAAAACGGTATATCCCCTGTAGCGATTCAATAAGTAGTCTACCTTTTCACGAACTAGATCAGGTCGAAAATAGATTACTGTTGTCCTATCTATTCTGCAGCTGACCATTCTTCAGCTTTCAGTTTTGATTGAGTTTAAAAGCGCTTACGCGGCCTTGTGGGTGATGAATTATTTATCACACTACAAACCCTGTCCCAAAGGTTAAACGTTCTTGGACAAGACCCGCCATGCGAGGTCCACTCGATCAGTGAGTTTAACTGCTAATACCTTCTTTCCACGCCTCGCTACATTTTGGAACTGACTCCGGAGATGAAGCTTCCTCACGTTAACCGCTATCTTTCCCCAGTATAAATAAACTGTAGCTCTTACATAAACTTCTTCATCAACCCTCTAATTCAAGTGGATCTTGAACCTTGAATAGGGACGATATTAGTATAAAATATGATAGTGTACTAGACAAAATCAAATACGTTAGTTTCCAATATTTAATCAGAATGTTCCTAGCGTTTTTTTAATCATTTCAACTCAAGAAAGGCGATAATGCCACTAAGACGAAAGACTTTTATGGGTAGTAGGGACAATAGATGAACATGATTCAGGAAGACAGATGATGGCTATTGATATTGCATTTAGATTCTTGAAGATTGGAAGTGGCAATGAGGCCAAGAATCGGAAGAGAGTTCCACAGCCGAAAAGACTGACAAAAGAAACTTAACATAAAGCCTATGCTTATATTTGAACAATTCAATAGTAAATGGGACCTAATTGCCAATCTAGTAGCATACTTACATTCATGCGGTCAAGTTTTAGGAGACAAATCAAAAAGACAAAATATAAAATAAGAGCTACAAAGGACAGGACATTCAGGTGTTTTTTTATTATACTCTCTAGATTTTCAGTGCAACTGTAACTTAATTTTAGGGTATTTTTATTAAATATTTTACTAAGTCTACTATTTGTAGAAAAGTGTTTTTCAATTAAAGCTAGGAATTAATGTCCTAGCTTAATACTAACCATTTGGTTGAACGGAGGGGTATACCAAATGATTTTTCTTTTTCTGTTTTTCTTCTGGTTAGTACAATTGTTTCTAAAATTGATGTTAGCATTTTTGTATCCACTATTTTTTAGGGCTGCGTTATAAAAATTACTGTGTTGTTGGAATATTTCTTTATGATGAATTAGATATTAAGGACATCAGGTTGTATAGAGATGACGGGCTCTTGGTAGTGAGGAGTTCCACTAATTTTAAAGTAAAGAAAATTAGAAAGATTTCATATAGTGAATTTGGAAATCTAAATTTAAAATCAACAGTCTGTACTAAATTAAAAAAGGTAAACTTCCTTGACGTAACTCTAGATTTAATAAGCAACACATTGATTGCAATATCAACGTGAAATAACCATGACCCGTCACCATGTTGCGAGCTCAAATGAACATTAATAATTTATTATTTACGCATAACTTAAAAGACAAAAGTGTTATGACAAAGATTCGGAATCAGCGAAGTCAGTTTAGTCAAGTACCGTATCAATTATTTGGATTGAATTCTTTTTTGCGCAGTGTATAAATGCAAGATTCTAACCTCTTCACACACACACACACACACGCAGACAGACTACATACACACAATCACACACGCACAAACATATATATATATATATATATATATATATATATATATATATATATATATATATTTACTCAATAAAATTAACTATGAACACGGTCACAACATGCTGACCATGTATGGAAAATTAAACATTCCTATAACTTGATAATGGCTAAAAGACTAGTCCAAAGGGTTCGGATATGCAGAACCTTTGGAGTATTTACACACTTTGCGTCCATAAAAGAAAACACTTGTATGAACACAAGAAACGTTAAATAAAACCTTAATTGCAGGGTCTTATCTGTCATCTTTAACGAAACTTGTATAAAAGAAGGATTTTTGCCCAAACACACACACACACACACACACACACACATATATATATATATATATATATTTGTCTGTGTGCATATTCCTCAATATTAAGTATTATAATAAAAAGAAATATAAAAAGAAATTTTAAAACTCTCCCTTCCCTCACTAAACTCGACTATGTCTCTCACACTATTCCTCACCACCTTCTATGTCAAATTATATAAGCTTAATACTGCCCGTCAAATGTGTAAATTTTAATTTCATTTTACCTTTTGAAAGTGAACACTGAAGATACAGAGAAAAATAAAATTCTCTGGTGAAATAAATTATTACAAATTAAGCACTAAAGTGATCTGTTTTTCCTTAAATTATATATATATATATATATATATATATATATATATATATATATATATATAATCATTTCACCCCAAACGTGGTAATAAAACAAACAAACATGACGCAAAGTGTTTCTGAGAGTGAAAAAAATAATAATAGGAGTACACTAGCTGCGGAGAAAAAAGCCAAAAAACAGGCTTCGCCGTGACAGAAAATGACGATTGACGGTGCATTTACATTTTTGCAGATCATAGTTGATAGGAAAGCAAGAAGCCAAAAGCGAGATCTACATTCGAGAAGTGCGAGAAAAAACGCTTTACATAGAATTTACGATTACATCAAATAGTTTCAACTGTAAAATGATGAAAGCTTACTAACAATCAAGGACTGCGATTAAATTCGTGATGTCGCAGCACCTAAAGCTCATCAGAACAATTACCATCAAAATAGATTTTTAAAAATGCATAAGAAATCTATGTGATGGCGGTGGGAAAGTGAGTGAAGCAGGACTGATAATATGTCAGATGCTTCTTTGAAATTTGTCAAGAATCTCCCGAGACATAGCAGACCAGATACTGTGGCAATATTCAATGTGTGGACGAATGGTAGATTTATAAAGGTGTAAGAAATAAAATATAAATATATACTTAGTGACAGACATAGGAATCAACACTGTATTGTGATCGTCAGTTTTTATTCTCCAATGCGATCTTCAGAAGAAATGCCATAAATACTTTAGGTCACCGGGAGATTAAAGGAAATTATGGATTGAGACTATAAAAATGATCTATCTATCTATCTATCTCAATCTGTTCGTTATCTATTTGTTCATTATATATCTATCTATTTAAAACTGTTCACTATCTATCTATCTATCTATCTATCTATCTATCTATCTATCTATCTATCTATTTAAGTCTGTTCACTATCTATCTATCTATCTATCTATTTCAGTCTGTTCATTATCTATCTCAGGTTGTTCATTATCTATCTATCTATCTATCTATCTATCTATCTATCTATCTATCTATCTATCTATCTACGATAGTTCAAGACGCGTGCATCCAATGAAAATCAGTATTCATATCCCTGCTTTAAACCAAAATCAACACTGACCACTACAGTTGATGGCCAGTAGATTTCTAAGCAACCAATCAAGACAAACCAAAATAATATGTTGTAAATCGGAGTCGACTTGAGACACATGTCGTTAATTACGACTGTTTTGTCGTCGAGCAAATATTGATTCATCTGTGGCAAATTCGTGTTGCGATCGTTGTAAGAAGCATAGCAGTGAAAGGATTTAATAAAAATGGTTATAATTCATACGAAATTCACATTAAATATTGGGATTTATTTACTCGAGCTATTTCCTCTTTTCTTAAATATTACTTGTCGGTGAGCGGACATTTTAAGACACGCTAACTGCTGATCACCACTTGAAGAATATGGATCAGATTGTGTGATATTCAAATTCCATGAGTTCCATGACAGAAATATTTATTCAGTTGTTTTTTATGCGACTATGAACTAAAGTTTACGATTGAACGAAGATAAGTGTTTCTCTAATTATGTGAGATCCCTTTATGAGTGTTGCTAGTACTACATGTTGCATGGTGAGGGTCATCGGTGACTAAATCAGTCTCATGAACAGGAGGATATTTGGTGGGGCAGAGTAGGCTCCGAACCTATGGATGATGACAGTGCGGTGACTAAGCAGGATTGGTGGATGAGGGTGTTAGGGTGGGACCTTGCTAGACGGAAATCAACGCCAAGGCGAAGGGCTCCTCGAACGGCAAGAACGGCCCCATATCCCTGACCAAGGCGAACGTTTAATTTGGGCGGTATCGGCGTTGATTTGACCTGGACAGGGATGGGCTGCGTCAGGTCTACTCGCCAAAGACACACCACACCTGAATATGTACCACTCCGGCTTAAAAAAGGGGACCTAATCAGGCAGTGACCGTGCGACCACACCATAATGATAGGACAGATAATTATCCTGATGATTTATTTCTTCAGTCTTATCCTCCAAATAGTAATGGTGATATTAATTCCTTCCTTATAAGGAAATATTTGCATTCGTTAACTAAGCAGCAAGTGCATCTTCCGGTTAACATTTATAACATCCTTGTCTTAAAATAATCTTTCAGGAAAATAGGTTTCTCAGGTCCAGTAAGTTAAAACTTTAAAATTAAGGCTTTCCAGTATTAATGGGGACTTCATTCCTAAACTTTTGTAGGAAGTAGTATAGAATGTCAGCATCTTAACGATGTCATGATTTTCTCTTCGCTCTACAGGTGCTTTCCATTTTATTTGTTGCCGCTAATGGAATTCCTCAAGTAATGTGGTTTTAGTTATTTAGTATAATTTGTAAAATCTGTAGTGTCAGTTCACAAAATTTGAATGATAATAATCATCGCTAAGACCTGCAGGTTTTATCGGCAAAGTTATTTTTAATCATTGATCTTAGAAAGCGTTCATAGAATTGATAGTTTCGACATTTTTGAACGAACCTGACGCTATGTGTGACATCCACATGACAGTCTAGACTATTCAAAATCATGTCTCATTAGGATTTAGTAGCAATTTCTGTTCTTGGGCAAAACTACTTCTAGCGTAGCCTATTCTGTGTTCAATTTCTTTCTCTCCTCTATTAAATTTGTTGTAACTGATCTATATGCCGAGGTAACTGAAGTGGTTAGTATTTACTAATTCCAAATCCTAAATTTTTTATGAAGGATTTAAGGCATCGGCCATCACTGTTTTCATTCCAATTCTAGATTATAATTTCGATTTTGAAAGAATTTCTCTTGAGTCCTATTTCTTGGAACACTTGGTAGATGATATTAATTTTCTGTTCGAGATGATTGTTAGCTCAACTAAGATTACCTATGTCATCAGCATTAACCCCCTTCATAATCTATACAATTGTCTCGGGAGGGAAATTAGGATTACTATTTTCTGTCCGTATATTCTTTTTGGGTATGATATCGAATGCGTAAATGATCAGTGGCCATCTTTTCGCACCTGTGCGCAAGACATAGTTTAGGAAAAGATTAACGAGACTGGGGCTCTCATTTCCATCTTGCTATACGTCTAAAGAGGTTTGAAATGTTTCCGTCAGTCATCTCTCAAAGTTCTCCACCGCCTTAACCAGGTATTGAACTCAAACTTTTTGGATCCTGTCACTGGATCTAACTAACGCCTTTATCCACTGTGCCAACTGTCCTTGAGGAGATAATTGATATCCATTAGACATGGCACGTGGAACTAGAACAATCTACTCCAGTGAGCGAAATAAAGGGATCAGTTCGACATTCAAACCACCTGAAGAAGGCCAGAGCGTACAACAGCCGAAACGTTGTGATAACCATGACAACAAGGAAGACGTCACTAGTCGGAATAATGTAAATAGTGTAAATAATACCTCATCTCAGAAATATAGGCAGGTTCTCATCTTTGTTGTTGTTATCGCAAAGTCTTGGCCGTTGTGACATTCGGCCTTCTTCAAGTGTTTCTCGGACTGAACACTTCTATTAAACCACAGCAATGGTGGTACCCGTCCCGATGTCCATTTCTTAATATTGAACATTTATTGCTAGCCTTTTATCTGTACCGTCCAACTGAACTTACAATTACTATGCCACCAAGATACTTAACCAGCAATTCAAAGCAAAATGCTATTGACTTGTGGAACGATCCTGATGGTAGAACTTGGATCCTTAAAAATAATGTTTTATTGATCGCATGCAATTCGCGAATATTTTGTTTTTGAGTAGGAAAATTATAAAACAAATAACTAACAATAAAATCCTGCATCATTTTTTTCTATGATGCAAGGGGATGAGAGTGGATATAACTGAAGAGCTGAGGGAAACTAAGAAAACGTTGCTGAAGAGAATGGACAATAATAGAACCCGGATTCAAGGAGACACGTGATGAAGAGTGACGTTGAGAGGAAAGCAAGAAACCGGAAGAGAGTTTCACAAACAGGAAGTTCCGGAGAATAAACCACGAGAATATATTTTACCCTTAGCAATTTCAGAAAGCATGAGAATATATTTTACACTTAGCAATCTTGTTGTCAATATAATATTACAATTAAGTTCATGAAATTGGAATACCAAAGAACAATTGTCATAAAAATATTGAGAGAAAGATCACAAGGAAACTATGTACGGCGGCGAGATTCCAGACAACGTTTCTACCGCGGTACACTCCGGTCTTCTTCAGCTGATTGGAATGCCGAATCGAACCTTTTATTTCGGCCACCGGGGTAGATTGGTCTAGTTCCACGTGCCGTGCCATTTCCGGATGTCTCGGTTAATTCCCTTTAATTTAACTCTTCAAGTTTTAGTTCACCACTTCTGTGGCCTGGTATTGAACTCACAACTCTTTTCGTCTAGTCACTGGATCTAACCAACGTCTTTATCCACTGGGCCATGTATCCTTGATGTGTCCATTCTTCTTACGTTTGCACGGTTCATCAGTGCACGTTTTACTTTGATTTTTTCAAATGAGGAATTTATTCTTTCTACCTTACATCTTCATCTTTGTTGTTCTTGTCACGACGTTTCTGTTACTAGGTCTTCTTCAGGTGTCTATCGTATACATTAACCTCATTCAGGCTGATCTCTTTTGCGAAGACCTTTCCGAAGTGTAATATTTTCTGTTGTCGTCTCCACAGTTCTGACTTCAGTGTAGTATCAGAGTGACCCCACTGAAGGCTAGAGAGCCCTTCCTACCGCATTACTTAACCCACATTAAACGAAATCCATTACTACCAGCTCATTAATAAATTGTTATGTGAGATTAGCTTGCAGAAGGCGATGATATGGTAGGCGTTTATTGTTCGTATGAAGGATATCTGGTTTGATTATTCGTCCTTTCTGCAAATAAGGTGAAACAAAAAATATCGCTTTTACTACTTAAAAATCAATCACCTAAGGAGATTTTCTCTTGTGTTTGAACGATATACTGCAGGTTAGAACAAGGAACATGTCAGCAGATTACTCGACTAAAAAAAAATGGAAAAGAATCATTAGGCCGATGAAATTATCCCCGAGTAAAATCAACAATTAAGTGAATAATCTCCTCTGTCCAATTTACACTTATAACCAGAAGTTTCTTTGGCGTATTATTAAAATTTACTTTCTTTCTCTTGTGTTGTCCTTGCTTCCCGCCTCCAAATCTATTTTAAATATTCTCTTGTTTTGTTTTCTGTAAGTTTTTGTCCAGGATTAAGCAAAGACAGACCGGTGTGAACTGTCTCCAGGCAAAGCATCGATTCTTTCATTTTTATCAAAGGGAAATAAAATCTCTTGGACGATTCCGGCGTTAAGTGTAGATACACGGAAGCGAGTTTTTGAAGCAGAGTTTTGCAGAAAGTTTCTTAAAATTTATCGACAACGCTACAAGTCTACATTGAGGTTATAAAGATTGTGCTACGCCAACCTTTCTAGTAGAGACGGTCTTTCAGCCTATGTAAAATTTTTACCATGGGTAATTATATGAATACATCGGAATTCATCTCTCATGATTCCTGTTTAATTGCGATTTTTTTCAGGCTCTTCGCAGCGTTCTTTTTTTTTTCTAAATATCTTTGAACTAGTCAAAGATAGTAGAGTGCTGTTGTGGAATCTTCCACATTAGCCTTCCACTAAAAAAAAGCCTTCGTTTCAGTAAATTCAGTCTTCTATTAGTTAAGAAACACTAAGCTGTAGCAAAGTCGAAACAGATCTTTTTTCCCGCCGTAGCCGCAGGACTCATTCATCTCGTTTCGTGAGATGATACCAAACTCCACGCGTGTCAATTCACTGACTTAACATCACTTCAAAATTCTCAACAAACTCAACACAGCACTCAATCGACCATTGTCCGCGTGGTAATCAAATTACAATTGACTTAAAATGTGAACGTTTTCACTACACAATCAGTAATTGTATAATTCATCACTTTAACCAAACATTTAAAGGCAAAGAACTCTTCACAACTTAAATTCTAACAAGTAACACACGCATACACACTAATATTTGAACGAACACATTTGAGATTTTGCAGAAAGCAAATTATTTTAATTTCACTAACAAATCAAAACCATTAACTTTTATTGACCAAATTTCTGCATGGACATTCTTCATAACCTTGTCTCATTTGCCACAATCAACAAACATTGTTATCCTTGCATGTATATCTATTGTATATATAAAAATCTCTTTATTCTTGGATCTCTAACCACTGTGTTTTTAGTAATTTCTTGCAATACAAATTGTCCTTATATTCTTTATTTGATCTACATGTTGTGGGATAATCCATAATAAGCACGCATAATCTCTGCCGTACATAAATTACCTTCTGATACATTTTCACTCAGCTACAACCCACAACACTGTCAATACTTTCTTCAAGTTTATGAAGTCAGCATTTTCATTTTTCTAGACTGTTTTCCAACTAAGGCTAGAGTGTTTTGCCTGTTATCCTATTTTATCCATAAGCGGGGAGCTAAAGCCTTTGTGTTCTCAGTTAATATCCTTCACTTATCGTTATTTAATGCTGTTGTGACAGTTCCATCTCTATCTAGATTACGCTATTTTGGAAAAGTTCAAAAACAACAAACTCCTATTGTGTTACTTACCTTATAGTATTCTATATAAATATCCACCTCTCTTGGTGTGCATGGCGTACCTTCATGAGATGAGAGGGTCATAGTTCTCCACAGCAGCCTCTCTTTTGCTGATTATAGCAATACTTCTTAATTAAAAGAAACTAAAAAAGACGCTGCCAACTTTTGCACACATTCAATAATTATCCAGCACAAACTTCATTTGTGTGAGAAATACTTGCAAAGATATAAGACTGAATGTTTTGACAAAAAAAGCTATTTACTCGTTTTTGATATATATTTATTTGTTGGTAGCTATCAAAAGCACCCGAAAACCCAACAGATATGAAAAAATATCCAAAAAAACCCAAATATTTCGTTTTTCTTTCCTTTCATTGCTATAACAATAACCCTTTAATAAAAATTGCTTTCATAATGTGATTTTACGAGAACGAAGAGCGGTCATTGGATTGAGGAATATGACACATTATTGTTGATTAAATATTTTATGATGCCGTCTCTTGTAAAAGTTGTGAACAAAATCGACCAAATCTGAAGAGAACAAAATTTAATGAAGATAATTTGTAACCAATAATCTGGGTCGATTTAATTAATTTTCTCCACCACTAATTACTTCATCAAAAGACTTCAACTTCCCCTCCAAGTAGTTAGATGTTAATCAGAGGCTGAAGGCAACACATATCAAAAATAGAAAAATACAAAATTCTTTTGGAATATTATTTGTAAAAAAAACACATAGAATATCAATTTTAGTACCAGAAGATTGTACCGATTAGTATGTTTTATGCTATTATTCACCCGATACAAGGCGCAAGAGTCACTCAAAGATGAGCGCTAATGAATGTGAATGTTTTATGGACGTAAGAAGTGAATATTATGATGATATGTAGGCCGTGCCGGATTTACCTATAGGCTTACGAGGCTGAAGTCTGGGACCTCAAAATCTAGGGGGCCTCCAGCCAAGGTGTATAGTAATTTTGGTACTGTCATAGACCTTTGTTACATATTCTGTCATTAACGCATTGTAGATTCTAAACAACCCTTCAGTAATTTCAAACTCCCGATATTATCTCCGGCTTTACACAAATTGTTTAATTTAACACTCTTCGATTTTTCCTCGTGAAGGAGGGAGATTTAGAGGTGACTCACAAGTGGAATAGCCGAGGGCCTCTCTTCATCTAAATCTGGTCCTGTGTTTATGAGAGATAATAAAGAGGTTAAGATGGTGGTGATTGTGTGCTCGTTCTATGAAGCAGAGGTTTTTACGCAGAAGCTTTCAGAATAGAACTTCCTCCTTACTAATGGAATGCGAATGGAACGACGATCGTTCATCCCTGTTTACGTGACATAGCGTGTCGTAATTTGAATGGTTTGAATTCGTAAATCGAAGGAATATATCTCGTCAGAAGTTTTCCTTGGAAATCGCGATAAATAGCGACATGCTTGCGACATATCGTCTGTGTGAATGCGGTTGTAAGGTTGAAATAATCATCATCTACAAGGCAGCGTCGATGTTTTTGAGCTCTGCTGCGACTCGAAACAGAGGACTGGTCAGCTGCAGCCCAAATATGATCTGACATGTTAAAAATACTATTTCACCCTTTTTTGTTTTGGCCTTAAGAAAATCATTGGTAGCATACCTTATTGATTTTGAAACTTTTAGTGGTTTCGTACAATGCTAAATGATTGAGAAAGGTTTCAACAAGGTTTCTAATACTAGTTTTCTAGGTAAGCAGAGATTCCCTACAAGGAACATCAGTACAAACATCCTCTTCCTTTTGGTATGATACGTAAACACTAAAATGGAAATCTTAAAATTAATAAGGTATATTATCAATGTTTTTCAGGAGTTTTTTAAGGCCAAAAGAAAATAAAGGGTGCAAATGTATTCTTTGCAAGGGTCAGATCAAATAAAAAATCGACCATGACTACCATATCTGGGCTAGAGCTGAGCACTCCTCTCTTTCGAAATCTTTTTCCATTTTTTGTTGAAATATTTCACATTTCTTTTGTTGGCCTTTTGACGGGTTACGTTCTCATTAGTTGAAACCTTAAAACACACATATCTCAGAAGAGGAGCGATAAATCGTTTAAATTTTCTAAGCCAAATATCTACTTCTCTGCTGGTAGTGTAAATTTGTCGCCCAAATAAATCATATTTCAATTTCTGTCTCACAGATAGAACATTGAAATCAATCAAATATCTCAAGTTATAATCATTTTTAACAACATCATATTTCCAAAACTTTTGCTAGCAATTAAAGGCAGATACAATAATAAAAAATAAAACAAACTAAAAAATTCAAAGTTAGTGATATAATTCTTTATATTTTACACGACTACAATTTGAAATCACTCTTCTGTTCGCATCCAGCATCTTCAGCTTTTTTTAATCTTAATTTAAATAATGAAGATAAAATATTTTTTTGAAAGAAACAATTTTTTCCTCAGTTATAATAAAAATTGTATGAAAAACGATGTGAAACTACGAAATACATTTTGGGGAGGTTCAAAATACATCGTCATAATTAGCCAAGCAAGGCTTTGTAACAAAAGGAATGTGCAAATGAACCAATGAAAACCCGCATATATGTCTCACTACTGTGAAAATAGACACAAAATAGACATTATTTTAGGACCTATATAAGACTATATATGTATACGTATACATATATGTATATATGTATAGCCGACGTTCAGATCCGAAGGGAGTTATTATTTCCGCTATGTTATTGATAAAAAAAAAAAAACGTTAGTAAGGTGAAATGTCCCTTCTTGAAATATGTGCTTTGTCTTCATTTTTCGCCCTAAAATTAATTTCACTGATGTCTGACAATGTGCATTAGTCTTTAAGCAAATTTCATTTTCTTATTTATAGTATATTCAAATCGGAAGAAATTTTGCCTAAAGTCTTTACAAACAAGTATAAGAGAGGGACTAATACTTTGCGAAGATATGCTAGGTAAGTAATGTCTAAATCATTAATTGATAAGATTTCTATATTTCAATTACATACATTTGCATCGTCTTCTATTTATATTATATTATCCGGACATATTTGAAATTCGTGCCTCACATGGATAAGCCTGAACCCCCCCCCTAAAAAAACGGCATAACAAAAGGCATTTGTCAATAAACACTGCACGTGTATGTGTCTGTACACCTTTGCTTAAATTGATTGAAATAAAACGAATAAGTCCGTTATTATTTACTTTTTTCCCAAAGAAATATGACCCAGTACACATATTAGTACTTCGTAAATCCATTCTTTCCTTGCAGATTGACCACAGATTCTTGGTTGGATTTAAATCAGGAGAGTTTTCAAGCCAATCCATAGTACTCACATATTTGCTCACTGGTAAGGTTTGCCAGTGTGTTCGTGCAGCGTTACAATTTAGTGCGTTTCCTTGGAGTAGCGCCCATCGCAGACAATGGCCATAGGACAACTAATCGACATTGGAGACAATAGTGACAGGATGTGGCAAAAATCTGATGCAATCACGGATGATGCAATATTTTTCATGGCCACACAAATTTCATCATACACATATGTGTAATTCATATTGCAGCACAGCACTACAAATGACACAATCTTAGGTAAAATAGAAATTGATTACACCCTGTCCCTCCAGTGGGTCTAAAACTGACCGTATGGTGAAAGATAGGAAAAACAGCGAGCCAGCGAGTGAACGAGGGGGTGGGGAGTAAGAGAGAGAGAGAGAGAGAGAGAGAGAGAGAGAGAGAGAGAGAGAGAGATTAAAGAAACAGTAATAACAACTAACTATTTGGCCACTATTAAGAACAAACTTTATCTGCATTAACATACGAATTGAAAATAGCAAAACACAGGTGATGGGTGTAAAAAACTATTTTCAGGGCCTGTGTAGTAAACATTAAAGCAAGCGAAATTGGTTCGCTGAGTCGCATCAGAAGGTTTTTCTCGCCTTAGTCCATCCTTCAAATCTACAAATCAACCATTCGTCCTTACATTGAATACCATTGTCATGTATGGTCTGGTGCGCCCGCTGTTCATCTCGAGGTCCTCGACAAAATCTAGAGACGGATATGCAGTGTGATAGGTCCTCATCTGGCATCTTGTCTACAGTCGCTTTCTTACAGACGTGCTGTGGCTTCGCTCTGTCTTTTCTACAAGTATTTTCATGGCAACTGATCTAACGAGCTACATTCTCAGGTTATCAAGCGGCATGAATTTAAGCGTGCTGCTAGGTTGGCATCTCGGTCCCATCCTTTCACTGTTAAAACGGTTCAATGTAGCCTTTTCTACTCCATCAGCTTCTTATCTTGCACTTCCCGTCAGTGGAACTCCCTTCCTCTTACTTGCTACCCTGATAGCTTTAATCTTCAGATATTCAAACGTAATGTCAATCGACATCTTCTGATGCTTGGCCGTCCTTCTCTATATCCTTTCCTGAAACACCCCTCCCTACTCTTGCTTTCACTCTCTGTAACCCCTTGCGTGCTAGTGGCACTCGCACCATGCTTAGGGTGATATGCAAAATGGAAATTTTCATTCTCCTTAGTCGAAAACCGACATAAGAAAAGCTTAGACATGAAGTGATAAGTCAGTTTTTGAAATGATGTTTACATAAAGTCGCTAAGAGCGAATGGAACTGCAGGATAACTTAGATTATTTTTGGAAAAATATTAGAATAATCCAGAACCTATAGTGGCTGCAAACCCCCTGTATACAGACAGAAAATGAGTTCTGCAAATATACAAAAATAGAAAGAAGTGTAAGACAAAGATGTATCTTCTCACTAGATGTATTCAGCCGATACAGTGAGCGAAATAGAAGTACTGACAGGATTCATTATTGGCAGATATAATCTCAAAAACATAACATATGAAGATGACACAGTGTTGATAGCAGAAACAGGGAAAAACTAAAAGAACTTTGATTTACATTATTCGGGCTATTGTCCTCATCTTTGTCGCCATATTTAGTACAACGTTTCAGCTGTTGTACGCTGTGGCCTTCTTCAGGTGGTTGGAATGTCAAACTGAACATTTTATTTCGCTCATTGGGGTAGACTGTTCTAGTTGCACGTGCCATGTTTAATGGATATCAGTTGTCAGCTATCTCCTGTTAATTTCCCTCTGAAAGTTCTCCATTACTTTAGCCAGGTATTGAAATCACACTCATTGGGTCCCGTCACTGGACCTAACTAACGCCTTTATCCACTGTACCATGTGTCCTTGAGCGTACAACGGCTTAAACGTTTTAATAAATATGCCGACAAAGATAAGGACAATAGTCCGAATTATGTAAATAGTGTACATAATACCACATCTCAAAAATATAGACAGATACTGAAATGCCGAAACGTTGTAATAAATATAGCGAAAAAGATGAGGACAATAGTCCGAATAATATAAATAGTGCACATAATACCTCATCCCAGAAATATAGACAGATACCGAACGGCCGAAACGTTGTAATAAATATGGCGACAAAGAAGAGGGCAATAGTCCGAATAATGTAAATAGTGCACATAATATCTCATCTCAGAAATATAGACAGATACTGAAAGGCCGAAACGTTCTAACAAATATAGCGACAAAGATGTGGACAAAAATCCGAATAATCTAAATACTGTACATAATAACTCCTCTCAGAAATATTGACAGATACTGAAAGGCTTAAACGTTGTAATAAATATGGCGACAAAGATGAGGACAATAGTCTAAATAATGTAAACAGTGTACATAATAACTCCTATCAGAAATATAGACAGATACAGAAAGGCTTAAACGTTGTAATAAATATAGCCACAAAGATGAGGACAATACTCCGAATAATGTAAATAGTGTACATAATACCTCATCTCAGAAATATAGACAGATACTGAAAGGCCGAAACGTTGTAATAAATATGGCAGCAAAGATAAGGACAATAGTCCGAATAATCTAAATAGTGTACATAATAAGTCCTCTCAGAAATACAGACAGATATTGAAAGTCTAAAATGTTGTAATAAATATGGCAACAAGGATAAGGATAATACATTGAATGATCTAAATAGTGTACATAATACCGCATCTCAGAAATATAGACAGATAATGAAGGGCCGAAACGTTGTAATAAATATGGCGACAAAGAAAAGGGCAATAGTCCGAATAATGTAAATAGTGCACATAATATCTCATCTCAGAAATATAGACAGATACTGAAAGGCTAAAATGTTTTCATAAATATGGCAACAAAATGAGGACAATAGTCTGAATTATGTAAATAGTGTACATAATACCTCATCTCATATAGACAGATGATGAGGGCTAAAAACTTGTAATAAATATGTCGACAATGATGAGGACAATAGTCCGAATAATGTAAATAGTGTACATAATAAATCCTCTCAGAAATATAGTCAGATATTGAAAGGCTACAATATTTTCATAAATATAGCAACAAAGATGATGATAATAGTCAGAATTATGTAAATAGTGTACATAATACCTCATCTCAGAAATATAGAGAGATAATATAGGGCTAAAACGTTGTAATAAATATGGCAACAAAGATGAGGACAATAGTCCGAATAATATAAATAGTGTACATAATACCTCATCCCAGAAATACAGACAGATACCGAAAGGCCGAAACGTTGTAATAAATGTGGCAACAAAGATGAAGACAATAGTTCGAATAATGTAAATAGTGTGCATCATACCTCATCTCAGAAATGTAGACAGATACTGAAAGGTCGAGACGTTGTAATAAATATAGCGACAAAGATGAAGACAATAATTCGAATAATGTAAATACTGTACATAATACCTCATCTCAGAAATATAGACAGATACTGAAAGGCTAAAATTTTGTCACAAATATGGCAACAAAGATAAGGACAATAGTCCGAATTATGTAAATAGTGTTCATAATACCTCATCTCAGAAATAAAGACAGATAATGTAGGGCTAAAACATTGTAATAAATATGGCGACAATGATGAGGATAATAGTCCGAATAATGTAAATTGTGTACATAATAACTCCTCTCAGAAATAGGGACAGATACTGAAGGGCCGAAACGTTGTAATAAATTTGCTGACAAAGATGAGGGTAATAGTCCGAATTATGTAAATAGTGTACATAATACCTCATCTCAGAAATATAGACAAATATAGACTCCTTCTGAACGTAGTAAATGATAGCGAGAGAAGAAATGACTAAACATCAATTGTAAGGAAACAGAATTGCATGGGTTGCAAACAAAATGATGAGCCCAACGTGTAAATTAGTTTGGAGATACCAAAATCTAACATGTACAACAATTTAAATATCCGTGAAGTGATTTAAAAGTGCGTGGAATGTACAATACTGAAATCCGAAGTGGCATTGTGATAGCAAAATATGCCTTTCCAATGCTAAGCAAAGTATTAAGAAACAGAAAAAAATGTTAGAACAAAGAAAAGAGTACTGAATTGTTTCGTACTATCAGTCTTCTTATATGGTATAGAAAGTTTGACAATTTCCTGAAAGATGAAGACGAAATGTGAAGGAAAAGAAACATGGTTCTACAGAGGAATGTGGAAAATACCATGGACCGAATACAGGAGCAACGACGAAGTTTATAGAGAAAATGGAAACTGAAAGGACACTTATACTTAACATCAGGAAGAGATATCTAACATTTTAGGGTACTTAATGAGGAAAGAGGTTTGGGAAAATTTGATACTCACCGTACAGAGTGAAGGCTCAAGGGACAGAGGAAAACAATGCATAACCTATCTAGTAAGGTTGAGTAAATGAAATTTTAGGAGAGATAACAAAGTGACAAAATTTATTACTAAGCTACAAAGGACAGAAAAGTGTGGAGAACCACGATCGCTAACGTCCTGAAGGTAAGGTAGTAAATTATGTAAGAAGACAGAATGTATGTCCATTGGCAAGAGGGAAAACCCATGATGCAAGTGAAGAATTGGTGACATTCAAATAAAGCAACAACAGAAAATTTGAAAGAAATTCAGAAGTGAATTGTAATAGGAAAAACGAAACAAACCAGAAAGATTCTGTAAGAATCTAAAAAAAAAAAAAAAAAATCACGGTTCTATCTCGCCATTTCAACTGTAAATTGGTGAAATCTTGTCATCAATCTAATATTTGACTTAAATTCCCAAAGTCTACGTACCAAACAGAAAAGCTCATCAGTACACTATTACATTATTCGGAGTATTGTCCCCATCTTGTCGCCATACTTATTACAACGTTTCGGCCGTTGTACGCTCCGGCCTTCTTCAGTCGTTGAAATGCCGAACTGAACCTTTTATTTCGCTCACTGGGGTAGATTGTTCTAGTTGCGCGTGCCATGTTTAATGGGTGTCAGTTATCATTTATCTCCTATTAATTGCTCTCTACAAGTTTTCCACCGCCTTAACCGGGTATTGAACTCAAACTGTTTGGGTCTTGTCACTGAATCTAACCAACGTCTTTATCCACTGTGCCACGTGTCCTTGTAATAAATATGGCGGCAAAGATGAGGACAAAAGTCCGAATAATGTAAATAATGTACATATTATCTCATCTCAGAAATATAGACAGATACTGACCAGTACAATTAATTATATAGAAAAATGACAGAGAATCTATGTTTCGGTGAGAAACTGACTGAAGCCGAGATGTCACGTCAGGGCCAATATCATTACAGAATATTCTTAGTATTTTATCTAGAATCTCTAAATACTTACGCGAAGCATCTGATTAGATGTATGAGCAATATAAACGTGAAAGATTGATTCTGACAATAAAAATTGCTTAGAATTACACAGTGAACCATATTTCCTAGCAGCAGACTGAGCAATTGATTCGATATAATCTTTCCCTTTCATGTCATCGGAAAATATTAGTTCTAGAAGGAGCAATGTATCACTCCCCTGGAGGCAGAAAAGTTTCTGTACAACGATTAAAAGAGAGAAGTTCATTCTGGAGGGGCGTTAAAATCAACACGACATTTCTAGCTGAAGTTTACAACAGATTGTAGGTCATTAGGTTTTGCTGTCAATTTAAGCTTTTCGAATCAGACTTACTATTAAGACAGGAGGAAATAGTGGTAAGTGTGTTCATGTGTTATGTAATATCAATCCTACATGGCAATAAATTCAGGACAATTGCCACACAGATGAAGAGGGGATTTGAAGAAACAGAGATGTAATTCTACAGAAGGATGCCGAGAATACCATAAGCAAAATATGTGAGCAACGAGGAAATTTAAAATAAAATGCGAACAAAAAGCTTACTTTTAATTGGAATAATAAAAAGCAGTAGGTATGAAGAAAGAAGGTTTGGAGAATTTGACTGTAACAGAACATACTGAAAACAAGATGAACAGAGGGAATCACCGAGTAGACTATATAAGTAGCTTGTGTAACTTGATCTTAGAATAGGGATTCGGAAGGATATTAAGGAAATACATATTGCGAAGCTCTACAACGTATAAGAAGTCTTGGAGAGCCATGATCGTTAATGTCCTCAAAGGAAACGGTACAAAGAAGAAGAAAAAGAAATCTATTAATTTGTTAGTTTGTTTAGCGGTATGCTGCTAAACAAACAAGTAAACAAATTAATGGGTCATTTAATGCCGAAATTTAATTTTCATGGAAGCATTAGTAATCTCTTTTAAAAATGTATTGTTGGTGTTTTTACGAAAGAAATGTATTTTTATACTTTAGTCTTTATATATAGTGTTTTATAAATAGTGTTTTCACACCAGTTTCGGTATTCCCTATTCGCACATATCTAGAACCCTAACCGGTGCTACAACTTCAGATCAGGTTGGACCTAAGAACAATGTCAATTAAGAGGTGGTTCCACACCCTTCAAAGTCTCCTGGTCAGAGGCCTTGTTGTTTGATGTAGTTTATCGTCATAGACAAGACGAAAGTCCATTAATAAGGAAATTAGTACCATATTCATCTTACACATGTGATAGCCATCTTTCATTTTCTGTCAATCACTGAACATCTGATGATGACCAGAGGGTATTTGGTCGAAACGTTGTGTCTATAATAACATCTATATTAACATGAATGGAAACGACATTTCGAAATAATAGAAAAACATTGATAATTACTCATTTTTACGTTTCAGATTTAGATTTCCCTAATGAGAGTAATCAATAAAATATTAATGAATATGGCAAATAAGAAATCGATTATATCTCTGTTGATTCGAATTTGGGATAACCTCGATCACACTAGGAGCAGCGTATTTTTATTAAGCAATTTGATGGGGGTTTTCTGAAAAGCCATGATAAAATTAAGCTATTGAAAAAGATCAGCTAAGAGGAAAAATCAATAAAAACAGACAATCTCTACAATAGAGGGTTATTTGGTGAGTAGATTTCGTGCGAAATTCGACAGCGAGTGGGTCACATTGAAAATATATTTGAGCGTGCTTCAATCTCTGAACCCTATTTAAGTAGATTCTCTTGTCAGTGACGGAATCTCAGGTTTCTGACATACTTTTACCATTGCACGCAATCCGACATGATATTAGTAAACCCTAAACCTAGACAATGATCAAGCGATACAAGGGTGTTTGGCATCGATATTTCAACGTTCTATAGAAGTCCGAACTTTCATGTCGTTTAATTGATCCTTCAAACAAAAGGTGTTGTTTGATCGATACGCAAAATTTAAATCAATGAGTCAAGCCTTTTTATCAGTTGCATGCCACGAGGGAATTGTTATTTTACAAACACTCTTCAAATATTTTAGGAGTGCCATTAAATAAGTTTATCTTAATTTGGTTGTCTATAAAAAACTCAAATTAATCGAAAATTGATTGGTTAATGATTTTTGAAAAAAAAAACGAAAAGACTTTAAATAATAAACAGTGACAGATACACTGCATATGTATACAGATCCTAGCAATATTATTAAATATCCAGTTGAACAGGAAATTACTTTATTCTTCAGGTTAGATCATTTTAATAATATAGCCCTAAAGGATTCATGCTACAATGTGCCTTTTTAGCTATGTTGTTATAACAAACACGCAGAAGCACAATTCAATTAATTATAACGTAGATTAGAGAGGGGATTATAGTTATTACCTGAACCTTATCAATGGCCTGGTAGGCATGGTCATCGTCGTTGGCGAAACTCGTTACCGAGTATTCGGCTGCACACCGACATTTCAATCTGTGTGAAATGATTTCTTTGGTGGCTCTGAAGAGGCGTCCGCTACACCGCATCGTAGGGTAGTAAGGTTCAGGGAATGGAGAACTCTGTTTTTTTTTTCTTTGGAATCTCTTCGTCTCTTCTATTTGTCTTCTGGTGTTTTCAAGGGATGTTTTTTTTCGTCGGACTCCACGTGGTCTCTTGTCAGATACGACCCCCAAGAAAAGGATTTATTTGGGTAGGCTTATGTTTGGGCATCCGGAAATGGTGGCCAGACCATGGAAATCGTTGGTGAATCATGATGGTCAATAGGATCTCCATTTTTGTGCAGAGGAGACCTTTGTTGTTCACGATGCAGTCCTGCCACGTGTTCTGCAAAATTTGACGAAGTTTCATTTGATGGAATCTTTCAAGTTTTCGAAAGAGTACCCAGGTCTCAGTAGAGTACCCAGGTCTCAGTAGAGTACCCAGGTCTCACAGGCGTACGAGAGAGTCGAGAATACATCAGCTTGGTTCTAATATAGTATATTGTGGTAAAATGTAAGACAATTTGGAAAACAATTCTATTTGACATGTTTCGCCGATGATCCAGCATCATCAGATATTTTTTATTTTTAATGAACAAACTACACATTAGCGAAATTAATCATGTCAAGCTTCTGAACAGATGCGTTTTGCTTAAATTGTATCGTTATGCAAATTAGATTTTAACTAATTTCAACTCAGTTTTAATGGTATGAGAGGCCCACACTTTTCTTATTGAATAAGTAAATAAAGCTACTTATTACTAAAACTTAAATAAAACTACTAGGAATATGAAATATTAAAAAATCACCGAAGTAGTCTGTCTATATTTCTGAGATGAGGTATTATGTACACTATTTACATTATTCGAACTATTGTCCTCATCTTTCTCAAGGATACATGGCACAGTGGATAAAGGCGTTGGTTAGATCCAGTGACAGACCCAAAAGAATGTGAGTTCAATACCCGGTTAAGGCAGTGGAGAACTTTCAGAGGGAAAATTAGCAGGAGATAACTGATAACTGACATCCATCAAACATAGCACCTGGAACTAGAACAGTCTACCCCAGTGATCGAAATAAAGGGTTCAGTTCGAAATTCCAACCACCTGAAGAAGGCTGGAGCGTAAAACGGCTGAAACGTTGTGATAAATATGGCGACAAAGATGAGGACAATAGTCCGCATACTGTAAATACTGTATCACCGAAGTATAATCATCTTTGGGGACTCATAGATTACAGCACTTTCAATACACTTTCATCTGAATAAATTATATTCCTTTTTATTAAAGGGTTTAAACAGAGTGTTCATGTTAGATTAAAATCAGATATTTGCCAGACAGAATGTAAAAAAAGAACCATAAAAAATACATTGGTGAAACACTCCTAGGTTCAAAATGAGGATTATAGTGATTTTCCAAGCGTAGCTTAGATGTGGCACAAAGCCAAAAGTATGGGGCACCCAGTGAGGATCGAACTCACTAGTCAGTCGTAATTTTTTCTAGCGAGAGAAGCTTGCTAAGCATTACACCGCCTCGAGGTGTCCTCAAAATGAAGAATAAATGAACACAGAAGGGACTGGTAATTAAACAACAATGCTTATGTGAAACCGAAAACTTCGTGATCACAATAAGGAGTAAGCAAAATCCATTTCAATAAAAAGTGACTATAATTTATTCAGACGAAGATGTATTGCAAACGTCTACAGCTATCAATCCGAGTAACATAGACGAGAGTGTTATTTCAGTTTATTTCTTAATCTTACTAAATTAATACTGAAAAAACTTGAATACGTAAACTTTAAAAACGTTGAATGAAATTGGTTAACATCCAATTTCCCTAACGATGCAGCGCAAATTGAAATAAAAGCGTTTTATAAAGCGCCTGTATTTTCTTGATAGACATGTTGAAAATCCCTCAAATTGTTCATATTTTTATTCATAATCAGCCAGTTTTTTTTAATTATTGGCATACTTTGAAATTAGAAAGTATAATTTTCATAGAACAATTCCCTTAAAGCATATATGGAAACTAAATACTTAGACCCAAAGCAAAGTCGACGAATATAAAAAAATATCAAAAATAAAAAAAATAAATGAAACAAAAGAAATATGGAGGTATGATTTCCTCCTTTTCCTACTTTTCATAATCCTTCCTTGGTCATATATAGAAAGCCCCCTGAAAAAGTAATAATTTATGGTCTGAAGATTTTATGATTCTTCAGGTGGGTATTCAGGTGTGTAGTATCCCCCCACTCACTTGTGAGCGTTAAAACCTTTCGCCTTCGTTAACTAGTAGAAGAAAAATGTAATACCTACGATTTGAGAGGATCAAATATTGTTGAATATTTCTACTTTATGACTAAATGTTGTTCAAGCTCAGACAGTGTGATTGGACGCTTGCAAAGTTTTCTCCATTTTAAAAAAAGTCATAAGCGGCCATTTTCATAAGTCATCAATGAATCTTAAAATATCTTGCGATAGTCAATTCGACAGTGAAATAGGAGCCATCATATGTAAATTGAAAAATTTAAAAAAATTGTAAATATCGGTTAAAACTGAAGACTGGACATTTTACCAAGAAACTTCGAAGTCGGGAAAAAATTGATATTTATAAGTTAAATATTCTTTTCATATATATATATATATATATATATATATATATATATATATATATTATGGATAGATCTAGTGGTAAGTCGAGTTTCACGATCACGCGATCTTCAGACGACTTGAACAAAAATTAAAGAAAGGAAGGCTGAAGTTTATATAATCCGTGAGTCACCCTAACGTATCTTAGCATTTAACGTTGTTAACTATTTCGTGCTCATTCTAGACAATCTAGGCTTCGAGCACTTTACTTTGCCATGGTCATTTTTCAATTTGGCCGTCTTTGTTCGCGGATGTAAAAGTTTTGGGGTTTTTGGCAATTTGTTCGCAGGTTCCTTCAACGGTTTTTGTTTATCTTTAATATATATATATATATATATATATATGTATACTAGCCGTGGTACCTTGCATTTCCCAAGTGCACATGGCTGCAAATGTATGACCATCTCTCTGTATATCCGCATCCCCCTGTCTAGAAATGTGAGCCTGCATCCCCGCTTGCATGCATCATCAGTTGGTATACTAAGCTACCCACCCTGATCTTTTTACGGCATATCCTTCGTAAGGGTTTGATTGTTCTTAATAAATTATTGAACCGATAAAACCTTCTTGTGTGGTCGTTGCTCGGGATTAAATTGTTTCAATGTTTTAGATATTCAGTAAATTTCCTATGGCCATAATGTCTTTCAAACAGTATAGCATTCTTCACAAATATAATAATCAAACAAAAACAGGGATGAATCATCAGAGCTTGATTCAACTGCAAGTGCAAATACATGAACGCCCCCCCCCCCTTATTCACACGTTTACTGTAAAACTGGGGTTAATAAGACCTTCATAGGGATTTTCCTCCTTTTAACACTTCAATAATCTTTCTTAAACAATCTTTGAATCAAAGGTTGTTCGAATGAGAATTTAGGATGGAATCATATGAAGAAACTATTAACCGATTAGGAGCTAGTTTGTCACAGTTTTCGTGGACTAAAATAATCTAAACCAAGCATTCGCGCAAACAATTTGTGTGTCGTATGATATTTAGATTGCAAATTTAGAAAACATCGAATAAAACAGCGGGGAGTTATGGCCGAAAAAGGGGGATTTTAAAACAGATTTTCGTGCGTTTTTTTTATTTTTTATTTATATATATACGCGGGGAATCGAGCAGGAATAAAACGACACTATTTCATTTCTTGTATGACAGCAAATTGTTTTTGCGGCATGTTTGAAGAGAATTGGATAAAAACTAGAAAGTTATATAAGTTTTTATTTTAAGTAGCACGAAAAAACGATTTTCTCACATTTTTTTGCAATTTTTGTGTGAAGCCAATGTTGCAGGAAAACTGTCAATCACTCTACATAAAACCTTGTAATATGAACTATGTTTTGCATTAAGTGCAAAGAACATCAGCTCATCTAGTAAAAATTGTGTTCGCATGTAAATTTTCCTTGGTTTTTGCAAAAAGTCGTAGCCAACTTCAATTTTTCTTGATTTTTCTGCCAAACCCGGTGAGTGGGTAGATTTTAGATAGTTTGTCTTGACCTACTTTAATAAATATACAACATGTGTATACAATTTTTCTCGATGTCGGTCAATTTAATTTAAAGAAAAACAGACCACTTTATGGTTCCATTGTTATAATTTATTTCACAAGAGAGTTTCTTTTTTTCTGGGTGATCAGACCTCACTTCCAAAGATGAAAAAATAGATTTAAACTTACACTTTTAAAGGGCAGTATTAAGCTTTACCAGGTTAAGTCGAAATTTCTTTCGACTTTTCATTGATTATTGGCAAAATATATCTCAATGTGTAACATTAATTCAATTAACGTCAATTGCTTATTCTTTATTTTAGAGCTTTGATAATGAGTGGTGAAAAGAATCTACGCTATTTGTGGAGAAAAAGGAATGGGTGCAAGGGCAGTGGCAAAAGAAAGAAAGTCCAGGAATTGTCAACAAATGTGTGGCACAAAACAGACGTTTTAACAAAAGTGACAACAGTCTCGAAGACAAATGGAGGTCGCGGAGAACTTCTGTTTTGGCAGATGAGTCCTTGCTTGAAATGCTTGAACAACTGCCATGCACAAGCACCCGTCTATTGTCAGCAGAACTTGGTCCTTCGCAAACACCATTAATCGACACCTCTATGAGTTCAAACAAATTATACACTGCTTGGACTCCTTAATTAAAACTTTAAATGCGAAAGAAACATTTAAGTCAACCTAGTATCTATCTATCTATCTATCTATCTATCTATCTATCTATCTATAGTGAAACAGTTTATATACGCCCCCGAAAAATAAAATTCGGTCGAGAACTTTACTGCTGATAATGCAAAGCTCTTCTATGAATCGAGCTCTCTGAGTAACTGGCGTGTTTATTCAAAAATAAATAGGTAAAAATTCACCTTCCTCTCAGCTGGGAACTGATAGCTTAGGGGAAAAATCTCCGACTGATGACATATCAGTCGGATTTCTATTTTGGCTTGAGGCAATCGGATGTCTAGCCTCATTAATGAGCTGTGATACAGCGAAACAGTCTGTCCCTGGATGAAAAAATATACATATATATATATGTGGTGTGGTGTGTGGGGGGTACTGGTTTCACCTTGAATTTGAGAACAAATTAGGATGAACGAGTATATTTAAAAGATGTACATATCAAAAGTAGAAAAAAGTTATCGGATAAAACCCCTGCCAGAATTGAGAATCATTTGGCTTCTGAATTGGTTGCGAACATTTTTATTGGTGCCAAGGCCTTCAGCAAGGCCTTGGCATCAATAAGAATGTATTTCTCCTTTCTCTATCCTGATCAAGGTTCAAAATACTAGGTTATATATTTATTCTGTCGAAAAACAAAACAAAAAACGTAATTCAACCAGTCTTTAATTATTTTCTCTCATTTCGAAACTAGAAAGTGTTTAATATTTTATTGAAGTGATCCGAATAAACGATAACCTTTGGAATATAACGAACATGGTCAAATAAACAAATGTTAGGTCTGTAGAATATTTTTTCTCTTCTAATCCGGATCAGACGGAAGTTCAAAGACTAAAAATCAATAAATGAAATTCTGGCTAAAGAGGACAAAGTTTCTGACATGATATAAGGAAAATATTTCATCTGAGAAAACTTTTTGAGAAATCCCGCATTAAGGATGTGTTAGTGGGTGTCATGGTTAGCGGGTCTGTATATGAAATCGATGACCATATTTAACATTTATGTCGACATATACATTCACTTTAGCGCAAATACTCTTAGGAAAGGTGTGAATACATCCCTTCATCCTCAGCTGTGGGTTAACTAGTCGGGCAGATTGAGCTCTAAGGCCTTGTTTGGCAACCTGTCTACGAATAGAAAAAACTATGAATTCAAATTCGGTTGGGCTAGCAAATACATCCCGTAAAAGCTTACTTGCTCTGAAAATCACAGCAGCAATACCTAGTGTTTTGAGAGCTGTGGACGTATACAAATCTGCGGGACTTGAGAATGAGTGTTAATTGCAAAAAAAGATAAAGACAGTAGTCCGAATAATATGTTGAAAACTGAAGCGACTTTACCTGTGAAGACGAGAAAACGTTTAGGGAAACTTTTACATCATTAATTTGGCTACTTCAATTTTAGAACAGTCGATGACTTTTATTAAATAGAGCATTAAACTTGCATTATATACATTAATCAGACTGTTATCCTCATCGTCATTGCCATAATCACAACCTTCCTGCAGTTGTACGCTCCGATCTTTTTTTTTCAAGTGATTGGAATTTCGAACCGAACCATGTATTTCGTCTACCGGGCTAGATTTTTTCTAGTTCCACGTGCCATAACTCATCCGGATGTGCCACGTATTTTCCTGTAACTCAGCTCTACAAGTTTTGGTTCACCACTGAAGAGTTGAGTTAAAGGGAAATAACTAGTCTGGCATAAGGTCACAATAATAAGATACCTAGTAAAGATCAAGCTCTTTAGCACCGATATCCGAAATCACTCTGTGACGGATATCGAAATATATTTAACGAGCTTTTAGTCAGGTTTAAAGCTAAGGAAATGATAAGCGCATGGATAACCACGAATTAGAGTAATAATTTTAAGCTAGTCCCAGTTGGTGGGTTCAATCTTTACAAATGAGCTGCAGTTGTAAAGGGGAACATTTCTAAGTGTCACGTTATTATTGTGTTATCAATATGTCTATCCCAGTTATAACAATAGCAATAATAGTTTAGCCATTTGTACTACGACAGTTTTTCCTGCAAAAAGATATACTCTTCCATCCGAAATTCAGACTTTTATAATCGAGCGCAACTATTTCAAACATAAGGAAACTTGTTATAAAAATTTCTAAGTTTAGTGTAATATAATAACACCAATTAGAAACTTAGTAGTGGCGCAGATTAAGTCAGTATCCCAGAAGAATCTTTTACGTGATAGTACAAAAGTTTTGGCATACATATGCTTCAGGACCCATTCTCGCAGAAAAGTACGTTATCCACGTTAAAAAACAGAATGCTCGCCATTTTTCAAGATGGCTGTCTCATAAAATAAGAAAAAGTGTTTTTAGTGCTAAACATCTATACATAGGAATATGCCATTGATCCATGTGTTAAATAGATTGTATTTTTGACTGGGGAAATATATTTTGGCACTAATATTCGAAAATGTTTACCAGTTTCCAAGATGGCGGCTATTGCATGACTTAAAATCAATACTTTTGTAGCTGTCTTACAAAATTATCCCAGATATTGTTGGCCAACATCTGTGATCATGTTCTGAGGTAATGCGGTCAAACTCAATTACATTATCTGAATAAGAGTGACAACAAAGGCACACTGGTGACATCACTTCTGTGAAATTCAGCATGGTTCAGTGTCGGATTATAGTGTACTACTTGTAACTGGAGTTTACTAACCTAAACTTCAAATTTCAAAGTATACTTGAGTGTCCCAAATGCTATCTAATAAGCACTTGAATATATTCCAGTTAGAAGTATAGCTAGTTGTAGTATTACTCTATTATATACCTGCACCTGAATTGACAGGATGTGCCAGTGCGGGTGAGTTGAACCAAGGGTAACGGGGCTTCAGTTACCCGGAAGTTGTACAGATCGCACGGGGCTTAAATGGGACTAGTTGAACGATCAGACTAGGTGTAGGGCATTTGTATGTATGAACCTATGAACACATATCCCAATGGCATTATGTATTTTGTACGGTTCAGATGTAAAAGGCTAAACCCTAGGCCTTAACCTGTTCAATATGCCCACCAATAATTAGTTGTACTCCTAAAACTGAGGAAGTATTGCCTCTGTCAGGCTGATACAAAAGAAGAGTTGAAGTCTCCCACAACTTGCTATGAATATATTTCTGATAGTTATTCAATGATACCAAAAAAAAAAAAAAAAAAAAACTACCACAATGTCAGACAATCCACAGGTTAACGATCAGGTTAGACCCATCCAAATTGGATCAAGGAGGTAGTACTGAGGTTGAAATACTGCCAAGTATCCCCAAAATTGTCGCAAAATGTTTGACAGCTATAATCTTGTCCGTGCCACTAAATGAGCGGCTGAAATTCAAAATGATCCAGGAGAAGGGCAATCAAAATTGCGAAGAACCAACATGGCCGTACAACGATGTTTCCTGTGTGAAAAGATACAACCAAAGTCAAATTTGCGACAAGCCATGTCCATGCAGCTAAATGAGAGGTTTAATGAATGTGCTTTTGGTTGTCTTGAGCGGTGGAGATGTGGTTGCCCTGGCACTGAAATACCACTACACTTGCTTAACAGCTCTGTATCATAGACAGAGGGAACGCATTGCAGACAAGAACAATATGAGGACAATCTTCATGAGACTTCAGTATATGATTCATTACCTCCAGCTTTGCTACAATTTGTCTGCATAATTGAGCATGGAGCAGACATAAACTCTCAAATGTTGTTTGGAGCAACGAAAACTTCAATACAATAGCTTTTCCAAACACAAAAGAAGATGCAAAGATGCTGTCATACGCAGGCATGAGAGAGAGAGAGAGAGAGAGAGAGAGAGAGAGAGAGAGAGAGAGAGTAAACCCATTTCCGGTCTACATCAGAATGTTAGTTTATGCAAAGATAAGCAAGAGACACCTAGTAGAAATGTTCCATGACCATGGTCTCATTATTCTATATGATCGATTACTCAGCTAGGAGATGCAGATATGTAGAGAAAGGTGTGGTTTGTCCTCCCTTCAACCCCGCAAACTGAGAAAGACCTTTTCAGCACATCTGCGATGGATAACATCGACCATAATCCCTCTTTCACAACGGCAATCATATCATTCCATGGACTCAGCATATCCATCTTTCAAAATATGGCATCAGAAGTACCAATTCTAATTAAGGATACCAAAGTAAAGAAAGTCTCAGAAACTCCTATACAAATGTCCCTCGTGCGTTCTTCACAACAAAGAACCCTTCTCCTCCCAAAGGCACTGTTGCATATGAATCTCTGCCAAGTCTTTTCCTAAAGAATTAATATCAGTAGGCGCAGAAAATACAAAAAAGTACATAATAATGTTAATATCACTTGCTCAACTCATTCAAAGAAGGTGCTGCCACACACAGGCATTCAAGAGACAGAGAAACTGCATTTCCATTCTACATAGGGATGTCTGTTCATGCAAAGACTAGAAAGAGACACCTAGTAGAAATGCTTCATGGACATGATCTCAGTATTCTATGTGATCAAGTACTCGACATATCAGCTCAGCTGGGAGATGCAGCTGTAGCCAGATTTGTAGAGCAAGGTGTGGTTTGTCACCGCTAAACTGAGGAAAGGTCTTTTCAGTAGATCTGCGATGGATAACATCGACCATATTCCCTCTTGCACAACGGCAAACACATCATTTCATGGAACCATCATATCCACCATTCAACATAGAACATCAGGGAATCAAGGAGAAGTACAGAAACTAATTCTAATTAAGAATATCAAAGTAAAGAAAGTCCCAGAAATTCCTGACTCAGATAAAATTGTCAAAACTGCGTTCTTCACGACAAAGAACCCTTCTCTTCCCAGGGGCGATGTTACATATGAATCTCTGCCAAGTCTTCCCCTAATGAATGAATATGAGTAGATTCAGAAGGTTAGCCTCACACAAGAAGTACATGACAATGTTAACATCACTTAGTCAGCTCATGAAGAGGTCTTGCATTTGAAGTGAATATCATAGCACTTCTTCGTGTTGAAGCTCACTCAGTTGCCATTGTAAGGCACCCCATAAACAAAGTCAGGGATACTATTGCACATCTTCATCCAGGACGGGTCACTGTGATGACCGCAGACCAGCCTATGTATGCACTTATCAAACAAATCTAGTGGCACTGGCCTGATCTGTATGTTGAGGATAAATTTGCTGTCATGTTTGGGGACCTCCACATAGAGATGGATGCTTTAAGGTCTATTGGAACCTTGCCTCAAAGAAGTGAACAGCTGCTCTTGCGAAGTCTGGGGTGGCTTCTTCTGGAATGGCAGAGTCCTTTCTTTTTTCCCGTGGTGTCACAAGAACACGCCATATAAACCAGGTTACGACGTGTTACCTCTACATGCTCCAAAAAGGAAGCATCATTATGTAGAGGAGAATGAAGATTCTCTGGATTTTGATGACAAGACTAACAGGGAGTTTTCTGGCTTGGCCATTGACCAAGCACGAGAAGGCCAATGCAGGGGTGAAAGATGATGGTGGTGCCATTGGGCTTAATGAGTATTCAGATGCACTAAGTAGATGGATGGTGTCTGGATTAGAATTCAGCATGCTAATACCACAGTATGAGTTGGTGTCACCGATCCAGAGGTCAAGTAATTGTTTGGTGAAATGAAGGATCTAAGCAATACTTTTCAGGAAGAATCAAAAGACCTGCTAACATTGGACTCAAAAACCATTTCAGTAGTGATGAACTTGTAAGGACTCACCTTGAGAAAGGTAAAGTTGCCTTCTGAGAATTTTTCAATGTTCTGGGTAACGGAACTTCCTTCTCTAAGCCCATAAAAAAAAAACAAAGTAAAATTCTTTCCCCAAGAGGCAGCTTCAACGTCTGGTGACATTAAGCAGCAGGTGCTCAAAGACGATTGCCGTCTGTACTCGAAACTCTTTATATCCTGCCAAGCACGAAATTGTGACTTGCTTGAGTTTTTCAAACATGAAAACCAGTCTTTCCCTGCGGCACTGAGTGAGAGTGGGAAACTCCACATTGGTCAGAAGTCGCAACTTACAAAACTTCTAGAAGCTGCAGTTACTTCTCCTGACAAAAGTCCAGGATGTGATGCTGTTATCATTTATGGGACCTCTGTTGTGTATTCACTGCTGCCAAAGACATCAAATACCTTTGAGGAATATGCTGTCCTAGATGTGGTTGCAAAGATTCAAATGTAATCATCAAATTTTGCAAGGAAAGAAATAGTTTTTGATGTTTATTGAATATCCAGCGTGAAAGCTGAAACAAGACCAAAGAGACGCAAAGGGGATCGACTCCGAGTGATAGAGAAAACCAAGCTCCCACTTAACTAGAAATGTTTCCTTAGAGACAAGAAGACAAAGCTCTTTGGGTTTCTTGCTGATAAGATAGTGACCATTTGTCTTGACAATCTCGTAGTTGTGACCAAAGGAGATCAGGCTCTTTCCATCTGGCGCATCAGTGTTGATGGCTTAAGTCCTCGCAACCACGAGAAAACTGACTCTAGAATCTTCACTCATGCTATTCAGGCAGCCAAACAACAGATGACGTCTGATTAAAGCATATGACAGATTTTCTCGTCGTTGTTTTTTCTACCATCCAAGACGCAGACATGGAAAAGCTGTGGGTTGAATTTGGCCAGGGTAGTTCATTAAGTGGTTGCCAAGTCATGACATGGTGGCGAATCTTGGCTCAGACAAATCCAGTGACATTCTGTTTTTCACGCCTTCACTGGCTATGATATTCTGCCAGTTTTCCGCGGAAAAGGCAAAAAGCTTCATGGTAGGGAAAGGAGGTTTACCCTCAAGTGACTCCCGTCTTCAAGAAGTTAAGTCAGTACCCACCAGTCATAGAAAATACAGACTACAACGTCCTTGAGAAGTTTGTCATCACCATGTATGGCAAGAACAGGACTATGGACAAAGTTGATGAGGCAAGATAGGACTTGTTCGCTCGGAAGCAATGGTCATATGATGCCATTCCACCGACAAGCGCAGCTCTTATACAGCATGTCAAACGGTCTGCCTACCAAGCAGGCTGCATATGGGACCAGGCAACAGTGTGCAAAATGCAAACTGAATGCCCTTTTAAGTGAGTGTGGAAGAAAGCTGCTGATGTCTTGCAAGTCTTTTGGACGACCCATCCATCCATTGCTCAGAGTTATCAACAGTTAACAAAATGTGGCTGCAAGATGAAATGCCGAGGGTGATCTAAATGCTATCGCTTCAGTCTCAAGTGCACACAACTGTGTGCACCTGAGAATATCAGGAGTAAATGAATGACTAATCCACCACGCGGATCAAAAGATAATAATTTCCTGTCGTATATACTTTATTATTCTTCATTTTTTCTTTTTGCAAAATGTCGTGCTAAAAGAATCTCTCGTCATCTAATTCCGGCAATATCATCTAAGATTTTAATAATTACGATTTTGTAAGTACAGAAATGGAGTTTTCTAACTAAAAAACATTTTTCGATGCATAAAATGTCAAAATAGCATTATTCCATCAAAATGTAGCTCAAATACAGATTCATATCACTCCAAATGGCATCCATCTTGAAAAATGGCGGCGATTTTGTTTTCAACGTGGATAAAGTACTTTTCTGCGAGAATAGGTGCTGGAGTTAATGTATACCAAATTTGGTGCTTGTACCTCCAAGTGAAATATTATTTTAGTAATCTGCTGCATTACATGAAGCTTTATTAGACTAAGCCAACTTCAGCGCTGAAAAACATATTTATTTTAACAGATAGTTACAAGCGAGAGTGGCGTAGATGCGGTGCGTTTATTTTAATACTACATTTATTTTGGCCAGAAATACGATAAAATTGAAAGAGAGAAATGGAAGGTTGTTCTGTGCCAAAACACGAATTTTTAGCGGATTTGATATAAAAATCAGCAAACGTAAATTTTTACCCTTACTTGGGTTCGAACACTCTTTCAATACAGATTTTCATAACTATAATCGTCACAAGGCAACTATGATTATGATTGCGATTATGATTGCGATTATGATTACGATTATGATTGCAATTATAACCACGATTATGATTAGGATTATGCTTATGAATGCTACTGATTTGGAACTCAACAATGACAAATAGGGATAGGAAGTAATTGAAACCGACTTTTTCCACAAATTGAAATTATTTTCCAGATCTGACACAATACGCATTAATCTTCTATAAACAATAAAATAGTAAATAATCTTGATTCACATTGTAACTGTTATTTGACAGTGATGACAGAGGTGGAGGTTCAAAAGCAAGGATCTTGCATACTGATTTTCAAAGCAGGAAGAAACTTCCCCCTTCGAAGATCGACGAAAAACAGTATTTGCTCAATAAATTTCTACTTCCCCTCTTCTTCGTCTCCTCATACTTTTTCTTTTGTTTTATATTTTCCCTAGATTAAGAAAACCCCACCCAGTTATTAAACTTTAATATGTAAGTCACAAAACAGTAGAAACTTAGTTACAACTAGGGCGTTCTGTCAGTATCTGAAATCTTTACTAAGTGAAATCACGAAAATATATTGGTATATTGGTAATGGTACTTTCATCATTGTTTTTAAACATTTAGCCAATCAAATTAAAGATTATCTTCAGCATCAAGAATTACGATAAGCAGTTTTCTTATGCTTTTCGGAAATACAAAACAATGCTAAATACAGAATAGAGGGAAGTATTTCGACGAAAGCATTTTAATTTTTTTAATATTGGTCCATTATTAATTCCCAGCAGAAATATTTGGTCAAGAGAAAAACACAAAAACGGGGTGCAGAAGCTTTCAAGAAATTAACTCATCCTCTTCAATTATTTAAAACTCACCCTCTTCAATTATTTTAAACACCTCAGTCAGCAATTTCTGTTATTCTGAAAAATACGAAGCGAGCAAGACGACTAATGAAATAATTTGCTTTCCGAAATCTTTGTTAACTCTTTATACTAAAAGCAGTGTCTATGTTTTCACTTATCCGTCAGGTTCACTTTTGGTGGGGCCTAAATCGAAGTCTGATAGTGAACGCCATATTTAAGCTCTGACAGTTCAACATTTATTGATTCGCAGACCATTTTAACGACGAGTCAACTTGTCATAAAACACTCAATATAATCAAAGTAGAGAGGGGAAAATAAGACTTTATGAGGCAGGCACTTGATACCGGTCTTCTGTAGGGGAAATAGTAATATGGACAGGAAGAGTAAAAATAACAGTAAAAATAGTGAGTTTTATTTGGGGGGAAATGAATCTGACAGTAACCAACAATAATCGGACGTCACTACCATCTGCTTGTCAAATTGTTCTGGAAATACGTAGAAAAACAACCCGAGAGAACTTAGACCAGGATATAGAAAACATTCTTTTTTTCTTTAATCCAGGTCAGATTGGAAATTGTTTGGAGGAATTGTTTTTCAAAAGATACTCAAAGTAAACCCGGGAGATATTTATATATCTCCATACTTTTATTTTGCTAAAACTAAGCTAACAGTTAAAACAAAACTAGAAACGGCTATAAGACAAGGTTTTATATTCTCACCAGACATCCAAACTTTAAAGTGATGTGATTCTCGAAGAATTAGTATTCCTACCAGGATTCATTATTGACGGCCAAAATCTTAACAAAATTAGATATACAAATGACACAGTGTTGATAGCAGAGAATGAAAGAACACTACAGGATCTCCTACAGAAGAGTGTAAAGGAAAGAGAGAAGAAAGGAGTAAAGATCTATTGTAAGAAAACAGGAAATATTTTTGTCAGCAATTAGAATTTATCTTCTGAAACTTTTCAGTGAGGTGATATAATATAGGTACCTCTACTCATTTTCGATACTTAAGGTTTAAAATGAATTTTAAAATATGAAAAACCATTCTTGAACCATTCATTTTAGCTTTAATTGAAAGCTAAATGATTACATTTACTATTTCCATTTAACTCTGGTGCATTTCAAATAGAAATGATATTGACTGGAATCTCAACGTTTTGGTTTCTGTCATAAAATTGATAAAAAATCGCTAAATGTCGGTCATTTTTGACGCATTTATAAACAAAACTTAATTCTCTATTTAAAAATCTTCAAAAATAAAATATACTATACACTGCGTGCCAAATTATTATCGAGATAACCTTTTTCTAATATTTCAAAAACCGTCCAATCAATTCACACAAACTTTTCACACAACGTTGGCAATACTGACCTGCGCAATCACTGAATTTTTCTTACTGATCTGCACAATGTAAACAAACTGGCGCCATATTTGTTATCAGCACGGTGATTTGAGAGTGCCAAATTATTAGTAAGGTTTAGTAAAATTCTCAGAATTGAGCAAACAAAACGTTTATTAATGTTGCACGTGAATGTTTATGATCAAAAGAAGCTAATAAATAAGATAATCAAACAAATAATAACAGATACAAACAAAGCCACAGTTATAAACAGATTAATAGGGAATGTGCTTTCCCAGTTTTTGAATTACTTGAAGAAGTCTACGATCCATAGAATTTGTTAATTGTAGGATGTCATCTGCTGTAATGCCGCGAGATATGTCAAGAATTGCTTCCCACAACTCAGCGTTGCTCCTGGATTGTCGTCCGTTAGCGTACAGTCTTTGCTTCATGATGCTCCAAAGGTTTTCGATTGGGTTCAAATCCGGAGAATTTGCTGGCCACTTCATTTTTCGAGGTCCATCGAAGCCTGTTTCAAATATTCAGTAGTCTTGTGAGCAGCATGCGAGGGAGCATTTTCTTGCATAAAAACAATTTCCCTTCTGAAGGCAAGTCTTTGCCTTTTCATCCACGGTTCAAGATGCTCCTTCATAAACGCTATGTATGTCGATTCTGTCCGTTCATTACTCAACCTTTGCACCATCTGGCCCATCAAGTGTTGCTCGAGTTTCGTCTGTGGACAAAACTTTAGAGAAGTCAATCTTCATATTGTCCTCGGCCCATTTCAATCGATTTTGAATGTGATTTCTCGTCAACGGAGGCTTCGATACAGGTTTGACTGTTGTTGCTATTTCCCTCAGATACTGACACCGAGTACTTTTAGACACAGTAGGATCCCCAATGCGACTGAAAAGCTCTTGACTGGTAAGTCCAGGGTCCTTCGTGCCCTCTCCTTTAAGTCGTGACATGACAACGTGAAATAACCTTCGGCTTGCCTTTATCTGCCCTTTTGCGTAATTGTGTAGGGTCGGCGGTGAACTTTTTTTTGATGACACCACCCTATCATTTTAGAAATTTCTAGGGTAGATTTAGCTTTTGAGAGTTCTGAGGTGATAGTTTTCTTTTCAGCATCAGTTAAACTGCTTTTACGACCCATATTTTCACAAAATTCTTACACTTTTCTAATAATCAAATCACCGTGCTGATAACAAATACGTTTGTTTACATTGCGCAGATCAGTACGAACATTTCAGTGATTGCGCAGGTTTGTGTTGCCAACATTGTGTGAAAAGTTTGTGTGAATTGATTGGAGGGTTTTTGAAATATTAGAAAAAAGTTATCTCGATAATAATTTGGCACGTAGTGTATATAATTTACTGACAATTTGCTTTCACAGAGCAGTGGTTCGCGGGAAGAAGCTATTCAAGTGAAACTTGCTTCTCACCGATGGTATACGGAGGGAATGTGGCTGCTTTGATACTATGTAAGTGGTATGGTTGGTCATAGTTGTGAAGCTTAGAACAGGCGAAACCAAGAAATGTAGCATGTCCGGGAACTTTCAATGGAAGTAGCAACAGAGCAGCGAGAGACTCGCCATATGCGGCTTGTAAAGCAGAGGTTGGACGGTGGAAAATAACTCACTATGTAGGTTAGGAGTCGTTTTACTATGTCCATCTTGCCCTGAATCTCTCCTGTGAGTATCACATTTTTCGAACCTACTTTCCTCATTATGTACCCAATGGAATTTCAACTGTCTCTTCCTAATGTATACATGTCCATTTTGTCGTCATTACTCACATGTTCTCAGCATCCTCCTGTAGAACAATATTTCTTTGCTTCAAATCTCTTCATCTGTTAGGATACTGTCCAGCATTCACTGCCATATAAGAGAAATGATATTATTTAATATTTCAGTGCTCTTTTCTTTGTTTCTAACAAATTTCTGTTTTTTAATATTTTGCTTAGTTTTTTGAAGGCATCTTTCGTTATCTCAATTCGCTTTCAGTGTCACACTTTCCGTCCCATGTTAAAGCACTTCCCAGATATTTAAATTGTTATAGTTGTTTGATAATGGTATCTCCAATTTGTAATTTGCATATCAGGCTGTTCCTTTTGCTAACAGCCATGCATTCTGTTTTCTTGCGATTGATATTTAGTCATTTCTTTCTTTCACCTTCTTCTGTGGGTGTTCTTGTAGGTTCCTTTTTCTGTCTGCCATCAAACACCGTCATTTACGATATCTTACGTTGTTTAGATTGTGGGCATCAATAATGAATCCTGAGAAAACCTAATTCTCTCAGAATCGTCTCACTGTATCAGTTGAAGTCTTTACTCGGGTGAATATCGATTTTTGTAACCTTTCTTTTCTTTCTTTCTTTTTTCTTTCTTTTTTGTAATCTCTGACTACTTTCATAACCAACCACTTTACTTCCATTCCCTTTATTACACTATTTTATCTCCCTTCTTAAATAATTGTCCCCCTTTTTGTTCTAATTTTTCCATCCATTTGAAACATGTTTATTGACGTCATCCTTCCAGAAAATATTTTTTATACTCTTTGTGAAAATATCAGGGCTTGTCATGTTGCGTGAAAAGATGTTGTCACATGTCTTTTAGTGAGGAAACGATTTAATGGTTTGTTATTATTTCTAAAGCTTACCAAGAACCATTCTTAGCGATTATCTCTTTTCTCTGTTTTTTTTCTTCTTGAAACACTGGAGATAAAGAAAAGACATTAATGCTTCCGTTTTTTTAAAAATAAAACCTTCCAATTATATTCAGATTGTTATATTAATTAATTACTGTATAAATGGTTAAAAAAATTTAATGAGGAACATTTTTTCTCTCTCAACGAACGCATTAATACATTTAATAAATTATATATTATGCTCTAAACAAAATTTAAATTCACCATTTAAAAAATTCTCTTATCTGACAAAATCACAACGAAAACGTTTTCCCTTTTAATTTGCCAGTTTTAAATCTATTTTTCAGTAGCTTTGAAATTATATATTATTCGACCATTATCTTCGCCTTTATTATTTCAGTCATAAAGATTCGCCGGTTGTATTCTCTAGCCATGTGCTTATGGTAGAATTTAATTAATTTTGAACCAAACCTTCTAATTAACTGATCCCATTTATAGAAAATGTCCGAATGCAAAAGACAGAAGAGAAGCCAGAACTTACAATTGAATTCTTTTTTCGTTGGGTTTCCAATATTCTATATATCTAAAATGTTCTGTGGGATCGTTCCAAGTTCTACGCTGTGGTTGTACTGACACCATTTCTTCACATGGTCGAAACAAAGTCTTTTGCACAGTTCCTAGGCTATGTCTGTTCCTTCCCTGACATATCTGTTTTTGCATTACATTTAGCCCTCCTATTGCACAAAAAATGTTCTTTTTCTTCAATCATCAGATCTACGAATATTTTTCCATTAAATCTTTTCTTTTTCTATTTCATATGTGAAGGCAATGATCAAAATATATTGAAACTCAAAACTTATAGCGTAATCTCTTCTAATTCTATGTCTATCGTATTTAATAACAATGGCGTGAACGTAACTTATCACATCTTCCCATCCTTTGTAATTTTAAGCAGTTTTGTCCCTTAGTAACTTCTCTCATTTCATGTCCTGCTATCCACTTGCACAAGTCCCATTAGGTAGCTTGCTCATGTTTTTTTTCTGCTACACTTATTTTGAATATGTCCTGTGTGTGTCAAATTCACTAATTCTTCTTTTCTCATTATGTGTTCCAAAAATTATAATGTTCACTTTTCGATTTAAATTACAAGTGTCGTTTTCATGTCCATTTTTCTTAAAACTTCCTCGTTGCTCACATGTTCCATCTATGGCATTCTCAACATCCTTCGGAATAACCACATTTCTTTTGCCTCGTGTTTCTTCTTCAACTATAAGGAGATTGTTCAGCCTTCACTGCTATATGCACCCTTGTGAAAATTAATTGAATCAAAACGAGTAATTCCATTACTAATCACTTTTTGGGGGTATTTTTCCAATGAAACATGACCTAGTGCACATGTTAATATTTCGTATGTCCATTCCACGAAGTCTTTCTTTACAGACTGATCACAGATTCTCTATTGGATTTAAATCAAGAGAGATTCCGGGACAGTCGATAGTAATTTGATTTGCTCATTGGTAAGGCTTATCAGTGTGTTCGTGCAGTGTTACAATTTTCGTACGCTTCCTTGAAGTAACGTCCATCGCAGACAATGAATGACTAATCGATAGTCGAGACAATAGTGATGATTAGGATGACTAATCGACAGTCGAGACAATAGTGATGATTAGGATGACTAATCGACAGTCGAGACAATAGTGATGATTAGGATGACTAATCTACAGTCTAGACAATAGTGATGATTGTAATGACTAATCAACAGTCGAGACAATAGGGATGATTAGGATGAGTAATCGACAGTCGAGACAGTAGTGATGATTAGTATGACCAATCGACAGTGTCTGGGTGTAATAAAAATCTGATGCAATCACGGATGACACAATATTTTTCAAGGCCAAACAAATTTCCCCATACACCCCGAAAATAGTTTCATATTTCTGCACACCACTGTAAATGACCTAATGTGAGGAAAAATAGAAACCTATGACATCCCTTCTCTCCAGTGGGTCTAAAACTGACTGTAAGGTGAAAGAAAAGACGCTAAAGCGGTTGTTTCAATTAATTTGCATAACGGTGTAGGAGGATTGGTATTATGTAGCAGTTCAGCACTCTTTTCTTTGTTTCTAATGAAAATTTACTGTTTCTTAATAATTTGTTTCGCTTTTTGAAGGCATCATTTGCTATTTCAAGGTACCTTCAAATTTCTGTACCCAATTTTCCATCGTTTAATATTACAATATACAGATAGAACTTCTGTAGTCATTTGATTTTTATATCTTCATTTTCTAGCCAGTATTTTTGGTTGTTCTTCTAACTAACGATCAGACATGCTGTCTTCTTGCGACGGTTGTAAAAAGACAAGCGTTTTCTGCATTTCTCTTGCTCGATTTTTTTTATAGGGATTAAACTGAATTTCTTACTAGCATCTTTCTCAAAGTTTCACGGTTTTCTGAATTCTTTGTAAACCACTAATTCGTAAGGAAAATTCATGGCGTTTAAAATTATAGTTTAGTTTAGTGAGATTTAACGTAATCTTTACTAACATGGTATTAGAAAACTGACCTTAAATTATAGTTACATGCATCCGTCTCATCGTCACGTATCTCGGCAGGAGATTTCATTACTTAATTATCGCGATAATTCAACGAGGAAGACAGCAAGGAAGTAAGTACTTGGTCAAATCTCATGCGTTACTTACTTTCCCAACCATAAATACTTATTATCGATTATTAATTACAGGGATAGAACTCATTAAAATCCCTCTAAACTCTACTCCATGGTAGGATATCAGAAATGTCTTTTTAATTCATGATCCACGCACCAATAATAAAGAAAAATGCATTGCAATGTCACCGTTCAGAAGACGTATATATATATATATATATATATATTTTAAATTTCAGTCACGTTTGAAATGAAATTCTGTGTTAAAAGGCCACTTGCTTTATCATTCGTTATTTTCAAAATTCTTACTCTTTTATTGTCCTCTCTCCTTAATTGTTGTTTTTCTCATATTTTCCAACACTCAGTAACCTCTTGCGTCCTAGTGGCTTTATTGCCTTGCTCGGGGTGAAATGATTTTTAAAAATCTCTCTTTTGGTCTAAATATAATGGATGCACTTAAAATCTGAAAATTTTTTTTTCCTTTCCTTCTACCGTATAGTTTCTGGCAAGTAATCAAAAGTGTTCCCTACGCTTAAATCGTATCCTTCATTAAGCTAGCTTTAGGTCGGTTCGTTAAATATGTGCCATAGGTGATGCTTCTTCCTCCTTTTCAATTTCAAGTGTTATTAAGATTTGTTTTACTCTAGTTTGTCTAATTACACCGGATTTGTAATTCTGTTTCAATTTTGTAATTTTCTAACTTAGTTGTTTGTGCTTTTTGCTTTTATAATAGCCGATGGGACTTTATGTATTTGAAACATTTTTTTAGATAAAAAAAAAGGGGGTAACAGTGAAAGGAAGACAAACAGATGAAAATGATTGATAGGGAGCCAACTAAAAGATGAAGAAAAACGATTGCGTCATTAAAAGAAAAATAAGGAAAAGTAAAGAAAAAGAACCAAGAAAAAAAAATCTTCGAATAATAAAGGGGAAGTTTTGAGAAAGAAACAGAAAAAAGAAAAAAAAAGTTAAAGACAAGACGCGGATCCGAAGAAGAGATATTAGAACAAAAATAGAGAGGTAACGATAACAGTTAATGTGATGGCAGTACCAGTAATAACTGGATCACTAGGAATGACCAAAAAACCTTTGAAAAAAAGAACTAAAGACTGGAATGTTTTGAAGTCTACAAGAAAAATATTTGGTGTACAGAAACTACAACTAATATTACGACTACTACTACTACTACTACTATTACTACTACTACTACTACTTCTATTACTACTATTACTACTACTAAATTCCTTAATGCTACACCAGGCATTGCTTACATAGCTCCTGATATAAATTGGCTGAAAATCTTCACATGGCATGTTTTGTTTTGGTTTTGTCTTGGTTTTGTCTTTGTAAATTAAGATGGGCTACAATAGTATCAGGTTCACTACCGCAGATATGCTTGTCAGTTTTCTCACCTTAACCAATAAGATATGACCCTTTAAGAGGTGACGCACTGTGTATCTTGCCTTGTCGAATTAAGATGGACAACAGTAAATATCCTGTTCACTTGCACAGATATCCTTGTCAGTTGTCTGACGTTAAATAGTTAGTTATGTCCCTTTAGGAGTTGATGCGCGGTGTTTTTTTTTCTTGGTGAATTATGATGTGCTATATTAAATGTTCCATTCAGTACTACAAATTTCCTTGTCAGTTGTCAAAACGAAACCGCTTCGATGTTTCAATTGAGGAGTTGATATACTTTGGATCTTGTGTTGGCTAAAGTAAATATCACGTTCAGTAGTACAGATTTCCTAGTCAGTTTTCTGAATATCTCATTTTTGTCTAGATTCTGACATATTATCTCGTCATAGTTATGATAAAATCTGATCGAGAGGTTTTGAGGAGCCTGGATCCAACTCTTAATTGGTGCTGTGCCCTCATTCCTCTATCTCAAGGTGGTAGCAACTGTTAGGGTCCCAGCTATGGGAAAATAGTTAACCCCAAAACTGGGGTCAAAATACTATGAAAGTATAATAATATATTTTCATAGTAAAAATACCAGCAATATATTTTCATAGAATAAAAAGTTAAAAATTATTACTAGCAATCTTAGTGTCTTATATACATTTGAATCTCTGTCGTAACTTCTCTATTTATAGATAGTTGAATTTCTACATTTGTTTAATTTTGACATCCCCAATGTGTAATTCACTTTTTAATTTGTCCCCTTTTGCTTACCACTATGAATTCTATCTTGTTAGAATTAAAACATATTTTCTTTCCTTGACTGGCTTGTCTAATAGTTCTTTCAGTTTTATTTCTGAATCTACAATCAGCACAATTTGATCCAGTACTGGACTAGGTCTAAAAATTTTGGTTGCCAGGAGACAAGGGTGGCGGGATCACCTAAAAACTATAATGCTATCTTTTAATTTTTGAAATATTAGGTTGGTGCAAAAATAATGACGTAATAATGTCGTTTCTTGACGTATTTTTTAACGTCAAAAAACGACATTATTACGTCATTATTTTTGCACCAACCTAATAAATAAATAAAATTAAAAGAAAATATGTATGGAAAAAATGGTACAATTAAAATTTTTGTGGAAAAATGTGTATTTCTTAGTAATTACAGTCTACATGTACTTTACATACTATTGGTAGTACTAATACTAATAAATGTGTATTTCTGAATAATTACAGTGTACACGTATTGTACATATTACTGGCAAATTGATGCCAAATGTAAATAGAGAATGTTATAATTGAACTTTTTATTTATTATTTTTTTAATTTTAAATAATTGGTTAATATTTTTAAATACTTTATGTATCCTAAGTTTCTGAAGAGTATGGAACTGCCTCTTAATTGCTTTTGTTTCCTGATTCCCCCTGACCTGGGGTGGTAACACCTGTTAGGGTCCCAGGTATGGGCAAATAGTTAACCCCCAAACTGTGATCAAAACACTATGAAAGTATAAAAATATATTTTCACAGTAAAAAATTCCAAGCAATACATCCCTTTTCATGGAAAAGAAAATGACTAATGCTTTGAAGAAAGTTAAATATCAGCATTAAATGACCCATCAGATGTTGATATGCCTCTAGAAAAAAGAAAAACAAACATAGTATTCATCTCTGTTCATGAGCGGGAGTAGTGCGGAACAGGTGCCAGGAGGGTTGTTTAAAGGATGAAGCACCCAACACAACTTAGGAATCAAAACTAGATATTTGGGGACATCTTCAGGTGGAGACCAACTCTGAGGAGTGAGGTTAATATTCCCGAATCCGGACTCGGACACTGCCCGGAGGTGGCAACGCTGCTTTGATCGAGGTCGGTGACGTCTCATCGCTTCTTAGGCGTAACCACAAACGAGCCCAGAGGCGTCACCGAGAGCCCCAGGTTGAGTTCTCTCTTCTTCGCAATGGACCGTGTCCATAAAATCGGCTCCTCTGGAAATACGGAAAAGACACCTATAGAGTGGCGAAGGGTTTTTTTCTGGTTCACCTGCAATATTAGGCGCTACTTTTCACGCCATATTGTGTACATTTGGCTGTGATGCATGTGCCTAATATAACCATATCAGACTGGGTATCATGGTCGGTAGATTAGGCTTACACTAGCGTCACTTTGTACATTAACTTCACTCAATAATAACAATAATAATAATAATAATAATAATAATAATAATAATAATAATAATATGCACTGGAAAATATGCAAATTCTACGGGAAGGAAACTGAAAGAAACTGGTATGAACACCACCCAGACCCGGTTACAGAGATATGACCTGTTATAATTCTATGGGACTACACAATACACACTGACCGAACAATCAAAGCCAACCGCCCAGATTTTCTTATTAAAGACCACAAACAAAAACGGTGCTTCCTTATTGATATGGCAGTCACTGCAGCCTGCAATGTATCTTTGAAGATCTTCAAAAAGCTGTCAAAATACAAGGACCTTGAAATCGAAATCTCGAAAATGTGGCACATGGGAACATCAACAATCCCTGTTGTAGTTGGAGCCCTAGGATTGGTTGGAAAAGATTCCAGTAATTGAAGTGATTCCTGGAATGCCATGCCGTAAAGAAAGAGAAAACATTGTTCTCACGAGTACAGTCCACATCTTACGAAGAGCTTTATCTATGTAAAATATGTGTGTTTTTTGTTTTTTTGTTAAATTGTTCAGTGGAAAATGTCATGATGCCATTTCTAACCTTAGGTCTCTGATCGGGACCCGGAAAGAAATGAGTACACACCAGAAATCAAAGGAAGTAATAATAATAATAATAATAATAATAATAATAATAATAATAATAATTATTATTATTATTATTATTATTATTATTATTATTATTATTATTATTATTACACTAAAAGGTAAAGAACACATTGTAAAGACACTTATCTATGTAATATGTACGCGCTCATTTTTTATTTTTGTTAATGATCAGTGGAAAATATTAAGAAATCATTTCTGTCTTTAGGTCTCTGGTTGGGGACCCGGAATGAAATATGTATACAAGAGAAAACAAAGGAAATAATAATAATTTGGAATATGATATTAACTGATTTTCCGATTTCTGATTTCTTTTGAGATAAAAAAAATGAAATTGATGATGAATTCATAAATTGATATTTTATGCTTTCGTTGATAAATGCTTTCGAATTTGTATCTCAAGCTGACTTTGTAAATATAAAATATTAAATGATCTTGAATTTTTTAGATCTAGTTTATATAACAAGAGAGAGAGAGAGAGAGAGAGAGAGAGAGAGAGAGAGAGCGAGAGAGAGAGGGAGAGGGGGATGAAAAGTAAGAAGAAAGAAAGAAAGAAAGATAGAATTGATCATGTAAAAGTTATAACAAATAAATGCAAGTAAACAAAACAAAAGATAAAATAACGAAGAAAAAAGGAAAAAAAGAAAAGGTAAGAGGAAAAGTCGAAGCAAAGTAGAGAAAAAAATAGAAGGAAATTTGAAAAAGAAGATAAAGAAAAGAAGAGTAAGAGAAAGAAAGTGACAATAAGAGAAAGAAAGTGACAATATGAGAAAGAAAGTGACAATAAATAAGATGAACATGGAAGGAGATTGAGAAAATCCTACTATAAAAAGGGAATCTAATATTCGGTGCAGCTGTTCACAGACTATGTTGGAGGGGCTTAATGGAGGAATATTGGCACTGGTGAATGGATTTTGATTAAGATTATACCGTTGTTATTGGAGCATGGAACATTCAGTAGGAGTCATTTAGCATTCAGGGAAAGACAGCAAAAATACTGAATGTTTTGTCTTTTTAATTTTTAGCTGAAACTATCATTTTCCCAAATGTAATAGAAGTGATTATTACTATTATGATAAAAAGTATCTCAGTCTGTTTGTTTCTATCTATCTATCTATCTATCTATCTATCTATCTATCTATCTATCTATCTATATCACTCTTTATTCCCCTCTATATACCTTACGCTCAATATCTATCTATCTATCTATCTATCTATCTATCTATCTATCTATCTATCTATCTATCTATCTATCTCAGTCTGTTCATATCTATCTATCTATCTATCTATCTATCTATCTATCTATCTATCTATCTATATCAGTCTGTTCATATCTATCTATCTATCTATCTATCTATCTATCTATCTATCTATCTATCTATCTATCTATCTATCTATCCATGTCAGTCTGTTCATATCTATCTATCTATCTATCTATCTATCTATCTAAGATAGTTTGTTACATCGCCTCTGTAAATAGAAAAAGGTCGCTGTTGTTTCCCAAAGAATCCCAGCTAAAAAATCCTTCAAAAGCCTAGTTTATTTTAAAATTCGTAATTCTAACAAGAATTGCGAAGTAACAATGTTTACTTTTCGACCGTTCCTATTAATGAATTCCTTTTTAATCCTAGTAAAAATACAGAGAATGACTTTCCTCCCGAGGGAAATGTTTTAACCGAAGATAAAAAATATGGTACCTAAATTCCGAACACGCATTGGATTAGCGACAGATGGATTCGAAAATGTAAAATAAAGTACAAAGAAACAGAAACTTTTATTAGAAACAAAGAAAAGTGTTGAATTGTTATGCAATAAGAATCCTCTTGTAAGATAGGAAATACTGGACAATTCCTTTCACGGACGAAAAGAAAAATAGAGGTGACAGAAATGTGGTCCTACAGTAAGATGCTGAGAATTCCATGGACGAAGCGCTTATGCAACAAAGAAGTCTAAAGGAAAATGGAAACCAAAAGTACATACCCAGAACGAGAAAGAGACAACTGAAATTCCTTGAATACATAACGAAGAACAAGGACTTGGAGAACTTGACACTCACAGGTGAATGTAACTGGTCACCTATCCGGGGAGCTGATATGAATGAATGGCAGCGCAGGGAGCGGAAGGCTTGGCAAGAAAATAAACATTGTTAATGGCAGCAAAGGATAGGGTATTGTGGTGAGACATGATCGCTCATGCTACGTAGAAGAAGAAAAAGAAACGAAATAGATGATGATGATGATAATGATGATTCTGCTGATTAGACCAAGAACTGGATTTACCATTTTGGATTTCTATAATGAATCTATTTCTCATCAGCAGTGAACATCTTGTTCAAAACGATGTTTTCCGTGTTGAACAAGAAAAGAAAAAAAAAAAAAAAAAAGGAAACGCTAACAGATGCTTCTTGTAATTTCTGTTGGACATTTTTAGTTTCTGAAATTTTTATTACGTCTTGTAAATGACGTATGCCATCAGACTGATTATCTGAAGCCTCTATAGAAGTTTAAAACAGTTCAAAGATTTTCCTAGTACTGTCCCACAAATCTCAATTTCCAATACTCTCTCATATAATTGATAGATTCTTTTTCTTCCCAGTAGTGCTTCGGGTTTTCAACAGGCATGTTTACTCATTCTATAAAAAATTCTAAGAAACAAATACAGAAACTGACATTAATATAGTTGTGTCCCTTTTGTTTTTCACTGTTTTCAGTTGAAAACAAAAACACATTAATTTAGAAAATCTTGCAATAATCAAGTACTTGTTGCATCTTAATGAAACCTTCAGAACTTATTCACAAATGAACGAAATTATTTTAGAAATGTTTGTCTTTTTGAAAGTCATGGTATAAATATTATTTTTATATATGTCACCCCCTCGAACTTAATTTTATGAAAACTTCAAAAATTTATTTTTGCAACCTGAATTTTTTTATTAAATGCACAAAACTCTGAAGATTCTAAATCATCGATGTTTTTAGTAAAAAAATGCGCAAAATTGTCCAAGCTTTTACATTAATTGTAAAAATACAAAACCCAATAAAACTAAGACAATATTTAATTAAAAAAGCTTTTTATGACTTTTCTGAATAACAGAATGCTAAGTTAATTTTTATCTGAAAGAAAAAAATTTTTGATGAAAAACGAATTTTTACAATAATTTTTTCTTTTTTTCTATTTTAAATACACAATGACTATGTTGTTATATATTTTAAAATTAAGTTCTTTATGCAAGCTTATGGAAATGACATATTCTGTTCTCTACTTTTAAAGATCATAAATTTGAAAGCTTATCAAAATCTGACAACCGATGATATTTTTAAAATAATTTTTTTAATATTCCAAAATTGTCTCCAACTAAAGTATGGATGCACAGCTTTGAAATAATGTCACATGAGATAGACTTGTTTATCTTGATAGAAGCAAGTTATTTTTTACTTCAGAAATTGCTTTGCATTCGTTCAGTTAACACAGCAAAGTTTGAAATTGATTGCATAGCATTTCAATGTTAATTTTATTAATAAATAAAATATGTATAAAACCCCCATGACTGCCATATCACAAGTATTAATAAATAGAAAAAAAGTCTGCCTTAATAAAAAGAAATAAAATCTCATTTCATTAAATTAACCTGTTTCAATTATGAAATTTAATGGTGTTTCATGTAATTTTTATCTTCCCAGAAAAATATTTCATGACAAATAATACAACTCAATTTAAAGAAAATGTTACTGTTTTATTTTCACTCGTAAAATCGATTTTTTTTCATAATTTAAATGTTATTTTCAGTGCAGAAATTTTTCCTCAAACGTAAGGTTATAAAAAAAAAAATTGAAAGTGAATTTTTTTTTTTAAATTTACTAACCAGGTTCACTTAGAACGAATTACATCACTTCTGCGCTACCGTACGATAAATTCCCTTGACGCCCCTCAGACACGCACCTAAGCAAGCACCACGCTTGGAAATATCTCAATTAAAAAATTTTCTGCTAAAAAAGTAAGTAATGTTTATTTCAAAATACATTAAGTATACTTTAATCATTCTAAATTTCCTAAGATAACAAAAGAAAAAGGTGTAATTGAATTTTACATGATTTTTGAATTGATTTTGATTTTTTGTTTACTAACTCGCACAGAAATGGCCGATAAGTTCGAATTTACGAAATTTTTTTGATTCGAGAAAAACAAGATTTTTAAATAAAATTATTAACATTTATAAGAAGGATTAAAAATCTGAAAAAATATTCAGAAAATACTTTGGTCTTCCCTCTTTAATACTAACAGAAACATTTACACGTTAAAATGTTTTTATCAATTTGGGGACCTTTTTTCTCCAGGGTATACCACTTTTTTAGCGTTATATGGGACAGACCTACATTAATACAATGAGACATCTATAACGTTGCAGCTCAGACCAGATACCATGTTCGTTCTCACAGCCCAGCTTCTTCCAGTCAAAAGCTTGTGACTTATAAAATAACACTTTTTGGACTTGAAACGGGATTTTGTAGCAGTAGGGGAATTTTATTCTCGTTGTAACCTTCTGCTGTAGACGAGCGAGGCAGAGATGAAGGGAGATAAGGTGACTTGAACAGTCTAACGAGGTTGTCTTCCTTTTTGCGCCCCCTCCGTCCGATATATGTTTTGCTCCTAGGTACCACTGTCTTATAGAGACATCATTCCTTTTCTTGTCAGCTTTATCTAAAAAAAATTTCATCAAGAACTCCAGATCTAGTTTCACTCAGTGACCTTCTTTGTCAGGATCGTTCTTGGGAGGTCCACTCCATTAAGCTGAACGTCTTTGTCAAGATAGATAATTGTCAATGCGATTTTTGTAACGCGTTGCAGATGGGTCCTTATCATGACAGCTGATATCGCTACACATCCGATAATAAACCAACAATTAATAAAATATAATATTAAGTAATATGTTATAACGGTAGGTTGCCATAGAAGATATATTTGTCCTCCCATTTGAATATCTCGGTTATAGGCATTATTATATCTGTGATATAATAACACCGTATCTCAACGGCATAACAGAATAATTGAATATAACAAAAAAATGACACACATGCTTAGTTCTCATAGAGAATTTTATAATGCTACGTTGTACAAGAAATTAGATATATACATGTGTTCCACGCAGATAAATTATAACAGATATGCGACAACAATCGGTGTGGAAAAGGAGAACCTTACTTGTAATATATCCCGAAAGGAAAAATGAACTTACGGCGGTTTTTTTATGAACCTGTGTAGGTCATGTTTTTTTTTTCCTGTCAGACCTACCGCTATGATCGAGAGACGTCATTCTTCTCTGGGCCCTACATCGCAAGTGTCCTTCGTCACTCTACTGCCGTCTCCTAACCATCGTGACTATCTACACGAAATTGCTGTTTATATCCCTACAACGATATCTATGGTCTTCCGAGAACATATACTTTCTTAACAGCAATTATGATTCGCTGTGGTATAATGGTTAATAAGTTAGTCCAAAGATCATTACGCCTGCAAAGATTATAATCCTTTAGGGCTTCCTTATATTTTTTTGCTTTCAATTCTGGCTAATTATATTTAGAAGTAAGGAAGCAGTAGTTGAATTCTTTCCAAGTTATTCTCATAAACTAGTTCAGTGTTCATTCGATGCTTCGTAACGGACTAACATAAAGTTAGTTAAAATATTTCGGACATTCAGTGATGGCTGAAGTAAGTGTCTATTCATCACCGTATGTATTTTTATACTTTCCTAGTGTTTTGATTATTGTTTGGGTGTTAACTATTTGCCTACTGCTGGGACCCTAACAGGTGCTACTACCCCGGTTCAAGGTAGACCTGGGAACGACAGCAATTAAGAGGTGCTTCGACGCTCATCAAAACCTCAAATCTCCTGATCAGAAGACTGAAAGAATATTTTATATTTATATCTTACGAAGCAACTGCAAATTATAAATTTCAAATTCTTACCACGTTAAAATTTCGTTAAAAAACAACAACATTTTAATTATTACTAATTATAATTTTATATATTGTCAATCAAAATTTGAATTTCAAGACGGACAGGTAGCTTTTCCCCGTGAGACAGGTACAATACTCAGATTTTCTGTTTGGTTCTGTGCTGCAGTAAGCTGGAACTCTTTTTCTTTATTATCTGTAAATTGCCATGACTTTTTTGGGAATGATATTTGAACAGGCTTCCTGCTGCCTTTTACACAGTTTTTATTCGTCCACTTAGAAGAATTGTTTGATTGCACCGGGCGGGGTGGGAGTAGATGGATTCATGTATTTCATAACAGCATTCGTGCGAAAGCGAATACATCAGAGCAGACTGGGAATTTAATTTCCCTTTTCGCATCGATAATCCCCTATACACAAATCCAAATGGATCTTTGTAAGTAAAAATAGCGTCTCTAAATATGTTAGTGAGTAACGAGAAAAGCTTGATTAATAAAGTCAATTTAAATTTATTTAACATTAACTTTATCGGACAAGATAGTCGTCATTTTGAAAACTGTATTCTACCAACCTTCTGGCAAGTTCTTAATTACCTGAAGGAAAAGTACAAAAACAAATACAATTCTTTTATTAATTCTATGAGTAAAAATGGTCGCAAACATGGCGCTGAATGATAAAAAATATACAGATTTGGTTTGCACATTGTAAAAGTTGCTTTAGCTGATTTGGTTTGATTAAAAGGGGCGTGAGTTTAAATGAGGCTTGATGTCTTTTCTTCATTTCTAGTCTGCATTGTTGGAGTGCCAAAGAAAAGCGATAAGAACAACAAAAATTGCAATATGAGCTCTGGTAAAAACATTTAAGGTAACAGGTAAGGTAAAATAAGAGCAGTAGTAAAAAATGATTACTGTAGACATTAAGTTTATAATACCCAGAAATTCATACACAGATGTCCTCAAGGACACGTGGCACAGTGGATAAAGGCAGTAGTTAGATTAGAACCAAAAGAGTGTGAGTTCAATACCAGATTAAAGCAATGGAGAACTTAGAGAGGGGAGTTAACAGGAGATAACTGGCATCCAGTAGACATGGAACTAGAAATAGCGAAATAAAGGGTTCAGTTGGATATTTCAACCACCTGAAGAAGGCCGGAGCGTACAACGGCCGAAATGTTGTAATAAATATGGCGACAAAAATGAGGACAATAGTCCGAATAATGTAAATAGTGAAGGAAATACTATTCAAAATTTATAGATAGCTTACAGCCATACAACATTGAAACATTCTCGTTCGATCACCGAGACTTGACCGCTTGGGTGTTGTAAGTTCGGGTGTGTAGGTTGTGTAATGGATAATTGCTTGGAATTGAAAATCGGAGAGCCGAGTTTCAATTACAGTCGCTGTCGTTATATCTATTTATTTATGCCCAAATACCCTAGAGAAAAGTATGGACCCACCTTTTGTCCCCTTCAAATTATCGGTTAATTAGTAAGACTTGTGTTAATAAATCATTATCACTTCAAAAAAAAAAAAAAATTACAATCAAAAAAATATTTTCTAGCTTTACATTACCTGCAAAATGTTGATAAGCCGTAAAATATAAATCAATTAATCTAAATTAAAACAGGTACTGTAAGCATAAATGTATGTGTAGTGAAATGAATAATGGCGAGGAATGAGAATTTAAAGAGTTCGAATTCCAGTCGATTATCATAGGATGATCATGAATGGAAAAGACATGATCGCCGAAGCGTATCACATGTACCTTTGCAAAAAACGCATTGGTCCATTCCTCCCCAGTCAATCAAATTTTTGGTAAAATATCGAGAAAGTTGGAGAATATTAGCATTTCTCTCACGCATTGCTGGATACAAGGATTATATGCATGGTAGCTTTTTCTTTAACTTGGCAGACCAATCACAAAAAGTTATAAAATTTATCGATTGCACAAATGAAAAATTACGTTCCGTACACCAAAAACAAAACTGATGAAAAAGTCAACAATTTCAAATCATGATAACGCTTGACCTTACGCTTCATGGATCATTTTAAAAAGATATCAAATCTTACATCGAAGTAGTTCCATAGATAATAACATCAAAAGATTTCGATCCCCTTACAAAGATAAAAATAAGAATAGTTTGTTTGATCGAGACAAAAAGCTATTGCTGTTAACAGTTTTTTCGCTTTAAATTATTTCTTATTTTTCCTAATTAAAATCCAGCACTTTATGTGGTATATATATATATATATATATATATATATTTTAAGCGTTTCACAACCCAAGCAAAGCGGGAAGCCACTAACACGCAAGGGGTTACAAGGGGTTACAGAGAGTTGGAGCGAGAGCGAATAGGAGTGATAGGGGAAGGATGAAGAGAAGGATAGGGGATAGATCAAGGCATTTGGAGACGTCGATTGACATTACATTTGAATAGTTGGAGATTATAGCTATCAGGGAAACAGGAAAATGGGGAGGGAGTTCCACAGGCGAGAAGTGCGAGACATGAAGCTACTGGAGTAGAAGAGACGGCTACATTTAACAGTTTCGACAGTGAAAAGGTGAGAGCGAGATGCCAGCCTAGTAGAACGCTTAAATTCATGAAGTCTGGGAACCAGCGAAAGCAGCTCATCGAAGCAGTTACCGTGAAGGTATTTGTAAAAAAGACAGAGAGAGAGGCGACGGCACGTCTGTAAGAGAGTGACTGTAGACGAGATGCCAGATTTGGGCCAATTATATTGCATATCCGTCTCTGGATTTTATCAAGAACAAAAATGCAAATAACATTTCAAATGTTCGGCCAATAGTTTTTCAATATTTCAAGTGGTTTTCTTCCTTTTCTTTTTTTTTTTTTAAATAATTGAAATAAAGAAATTAAATCCATTACCGCAACTCAAATCAGAATTGTAATTTGCAATAGGATGAATGTAAAGATTTTTGGTTATTAAAACGGAAATAAAAAAAAAAATGTTTTTTGTTTAGTTTTCCCTGATTTCATCGGAATATTTGTTTTTTTTATCACCAAGAGAAAGAACATATTAGAATGGACGAATAAGAGAATAAGAATAAAAGAATACAAATGTGAATAGGAATAGGAATGAGAACAAAATATAATCAGGATACTGTTGTAATTATTGGCCAGTTAAAACTGTGTTTTGAGACCATCTCTTCAACAGAAATGGAAAAAAATGAACAGAAAATGAATAGAAAACATTTTAAAAGAACAGAAATATAAAGAAACTCTAAAAGTGAATGTGGGGATTCCATTTTACATTGTTTATCGTCTCTTCACAACTTTTCCGTTGACAAGCAGAGATGATAAAATCACGTGATTCAATAAAAAGAGTAGTTCAAGAATATGAATATTAAACGAATAATAATTAAGAACTCGAATATCGGCCATTGCTTGTCACAATGTGAACATCAAACATTTTATCGAGCATCGAATTTTGAAGAGAGTCAATCGAAAATATGTGTTTACGTTCTTCCTTTATGTATATTCTGTGAATTCAAGTCGTGCAAAATGGTTACGCAGATGACGACAAAAAAAAAAAAAAAAAAAAGAATAGATTAAATTTTAGAAAACAATACTATAAATCTTTTTGAATTTTGCTGCTACGTCTGGTCCGGCGCTCTTGCTTTATTTTAGAGATTCTTCATATGATCCAAAGAATAATCTGCAATGTTATTGATCCTGAACTGGCATCACGGCTTCAATCACCTCCCCACTGCCGTAACGTGACTTCCCTGTGCCTTTTCTATAAATATTTTAAAAATAATTGTTCTAATGAACTTTCTACTATGGGGTTTCACTTTTTTAAATGTGTTTTTTTATTCCCCACCCCCGCGGGCAAATTGTACATATGGGACTAATTATACGTTCATAGAGACGTTGGAGCATTATGGTGACTGTAGTAAGAATGTTAAATATGTATGTGTTGTTTTGGTGTAAGGAATACTGTTGTATGTTTGGGTCAGGCTAGCTAAGATTAAGATACGACATATTGAAGACCAGCCTGCCCCTATGCCCCACTTTGGCCTTGTGCTAAATATTTTATTTCCAAAATAAGTATCGCCTTCTTCTATGGTACCCTGACTTTATAAAAATAAGCGCTGTACTAGAATGGCGCCAAGGTCTCATCATTTTAAAGAAATGGCTAGATGCAACCGTAAGTTCTATGCTAATAGTTTCTTCTCTCGGAATTCTCGTTTGTGGTACCCTCTTCCAATTTTTTGTTTTCCATTCAACTTTGATCTTCAAAAATTTAAATGCAATGTCTATCGGCTTCATTCCTGTCCTTTTATCGTCCTCTCTCTCCTCCTTAATATATTTTTTTAATACTCAGTAGCCTCTTGGTTCTTAGTGGCTTTCCTTGGAAGAACGGTGACTGGAGTCCTGATTATAATTGAATCTAGTAGTCTGGCTTCAGTGGATTATAAACACATGCATTACATAACACGAAAAATAAAACACTGGGAAATTGACAAATAAATTAATTTTGAACATGTAAACAAGAAGTATTTGAAACGAATGGTTGTCTTTGAAAATAATAAGTAAAAACTGTTTCATTAATTATGTTTTTAAAGAAGAAAGATCCGAATTTGCTTATTGTTAAAAATGACTCAAAAGCTTAGGTGAATACACGTTGCATTCTGACAGATTTTTTTGAAAGTTGTGAACGGCATGAAACAGCAAGATATCATATGTCTTACTTTGTTTTCAAACTGTTTTTCAAAGATGATAATTGATGCTTTGTATCACTGTATGGCTGATACGAAAATTCGATTAGCACGACACGTCAACTTCTTCAATGTTAAGCGATTCATTTAAATAAAATCATTTTATGCATTAATTCAAGATCACCTGCATAATGATGTCTTTGATCTCGTCAAACAGTCTCAGGAGGATATGTAATTGTTGATGAAGAGATTTATGCAGTTTGAAAACGGTGTCGTTTGACAATCAGTTTAAACAATCTGTGCTATATATATGACAGTTTAACTATGGCTACCATGCTATAACTGGCCATTTGTATTCGAAGATAGAAATCTTCTAGGGTGGCTACCCAATCCCTATTACAGACGCTGGCTCAGGTGCATTTGCGTTTATTCAACTACCAGGGAGCCCACCTGTGGTTTATACTACAGCTAAGCAGACCTTAGTTAGAGTTTCTGGGAAAGAGCGTGTTATCTAGCGTGACAGCTATTTGAATAAGGTCAGCATGCTCAAGAGCTTGTGACTTCGTGCTAGCACAGCTATCGACGGCCCCTAAGGGTTCCGTCTACTCACAACCCGTGGTATGGTTTTCAGGCACTTTCCAAAGGTGCCGCACGCTGGGATCGACATCTCCAGTCCGATAACATCAGAAAGTCGCCTTTCTGACAAATCGACCATGGCGAGATTCGAACTTGTAGCTCATGCTCAGAATGCGAACAGTCTAAACACTCGACCATGGTAGACAGACAATATTTAACAACGCTTAATCTGTAAGGATTATCAATCGAAGAATAAAGCACATTTAGCTAAGCTATTATCTTTTTCAGCGACATCCCACACCACTCACCACTCTTCAAGGTAGCAACCGTTTTAGGGCTTCCTTTCAGAAAACTAATAAAGTTATAGCAGAAATTATATATATCAACACGGCATCAAAAATACGGTCGTTCGCAATTGATACAAAATAAAATCGGCAACAAGCAGTGGATGCAGTGGATTATAAACAAATTATAATCTGGGAAATTTACAAATGAATTGATTTTGACCATGTAAACAAGTAGTATTTTAACCTGGAGGTTGTCTTAAAATAATAAGTCAAAATTATTTCATTAAGTAATTATGTTTTTTAAAGAAGAAAAATCGGAATTGCTTATTGTAAAAACTGAATTAGAAGCTAGGGTGAATACCGAATGCATTCTGATAGATTTTTTGAGAACGGCATGAAACAGCGAGATATCTTAATCTTGTATGCAGGTGATTTTGAATTAATATATGAAAGGATTTTATTTTAATTGAATTACTGTGTAACAGCAAAATTGTCCAAATCGTGTAAAAGCAAAATTGTCCATTTATTATATTTCCTAAAATTTATTTATCATATTAAGCTCTA
>OZ010573.1:5125841-5150841 GCA_963932145.1 Acanthosepion lycidas
AAAGTAATTGCACTTAGATAATAAATACATTGCTTATCGTTTTTCTTTTGTTAAACAAAGCAACGTAAGAGATTTGAAGGTCCGCTTCTGCCCTAAACATTCCTCTTTGAAAAAAGCCCAAAGACGGAATGAACTAAGCGATTCCAAACATTATTCAGGTCAAAACCTGAAAGTTAAGAAAGATAAAACAAAAAAACCTTATTGCATTGAATTATTTTTCAAACATATTTTTTTTTTGTGAGTGAATCATTTCTGATCAAATATTTGTTGATAGCTTGAATTGCTTTTTTTTAAAAATTCTTCCCAGTTTATTCATAGTAAACTTTCACTTAACTAAGATTTTACGCAAACGACAAAAACGTTAAATTAGAAGTCATTTTTTCCTTTTTTTGTGTATAATTATAGTTCTCCCCAAGGATTATTTTTTTTATTCCATTTTGAAAGAAAATATTTGGTATTTGGTCCGTCTCAATTGAGATCTAATATAACAACAGAGCTTTTTAAATTTGAGCCAAAAAATGTGCTTTGTTTGGGTATTGGTCATCCACTCTCTACCACCACGTCAACCGAAGGAACACAGGACATTTTTTAATGTCTATAATTAACAATGTTGTGTCTGGAGAATTATTTTACAAAACCCATATTAAAAAAGTGAATTGATTTTATTTTCTGGTTTTGTTGACAGTAAAAAAGGTCTTTGACATAAGTATAGATGTGAGTAACATATCTCTTAAAGCAAAAGCTGTTTCTAGCCTCAGTGTATTTATTTCATTTTAAGTGTCCTTCGTTTAAACCGAAAATCAAATTTTTATGAAAAGACAAATATTAATGTTTCTTTTATAACATCGTCTGTTTATTTCATTGCTATATGATGCAAGTATACTTATACAAACCCACCATCACGACCCCCAATATATATATATATATATATATATATATATATATATATATATATATATATATATATATATATATATATATGTAATGTATGTATAGAAATGTAAAAGGAAGTCTGAAAACAGCCAGGCCTGAAAGAAGGTACAGACAAGAAAAAAGTGCTCAATAGAAAATTCAAAATCGAGCTTACATATTTAAGAAAAAGACTAAAATGACAACCAAACTCAAAACCTGGTTTTCAACCATGAGGTACCTATAAACCCGGATGAGGGAAACAAAATAATACTTTTATTTCCTACGTTTTTCCCTGACTTACAATTTTTTCTATTTTTTTCCCGTCTTTAAATCACTTACACCCAACTCTCGCCTCCCTCATCCTCATACTATTACCCTCTCACTTCCGGTGTTCCAGTATATTGGAGTAGCTTTCTTATCGATAGTAAGGTCTTCTCGGGCAAATGGAAGGATACTGGGTTTCGAGGTTGGTTGGTATTTTAGCCTTTTCTTAAATATATATATATATATATATATATATATATATATATATATATATATATATATATATATATGTTGTGTTGACCAAATAAATGGTTAAGGAAATAACAAAATAAGTGTTACAGATACATCATATATTAAACAGTAATACAACTGAAGAGTATTACACGATTAGTGAGTGTGTGACTGATGACCCAGCGTTCAATCTATTCGACTGTTAATATTTAGCAGCCCTTTCCCCTCTCCCAAGACCGAGTTTAATGTGGGTCATCCGAGCCCGTAATCTCTGTTAAAAATTCCGCGTAACCCCGGATAAACGGGATTGGGCCTGTCTAACTCCCCGGACGAGACTCTGCCTTTAGGCACAGCCTCATCCGGGTTCCTCTCTGTCCAAAGGCAGACTGTTCGACAGCAGCTGCGAAAAGTCACTGCCTCGGTAGAACAATCTATTAGATTGTTCTCCCACGGCCATGTATATTCCTAGTAGGTGGAAGAGTCCAACATTGACACTTTAGAGGGAGGACACCACAAAACACACACACATATATATAAAATTATTATTATTATTTGTAAGAGATTATAAAAAAAGCAAGAGGAAATCGCCGCATGTTTCAATACATAATGAAATTTTTTGTGCAGCGATTTAAACATGTTTCATTATAATCCCTTATAATAAAAATACAATAATAATATAATGCTCTACTTTGTATTGAGCACTTTTTAAAAAGTAAATGCAACAAACAGTGGAATTTTACTTCATCTGTTCTTTTTCTCATTTGTGTGTATATATATATATATATATATATATATATATATATATATATATATATATATATATATACATGATATAAGTATGACAAGTGGAAAAAAATCTTAGTTTTTCGCCGACGGCAAAAATGAAATCGGAATGTTTTTTATTGTTACAGTTGCATTAAAAAAATCCAAATTTAAAAAGGAGGGAGACGCTCCCGCGTAAGTCATTTTCTCTTTTTTAAAGTTGGATTTTTTAATCTAATTGATCTCTTTCGCTCTGTAGAAATGATGATCACTCTTCTTGTTGTGACCTCCTCATCCAGTTTTTCTCACTACTGTTCCTTATTTTTTTAAACTTGTTCACCGTTCTCTTGAATGGACTTTGAAGATGGAAGCCAGAATATGAATATTGGTACCATTAGTGAAGGCTTGAATGATCTTTTTCCTCTCACCATTGGTCATTAGAGAATGCAGTAGGTCTGACACAAAAAGATTTTAATCTGTTCTCTTTCTGGCTGAATAACTAAAAGAGTTTTTCGTTGATTCTTACGACAAATGGTGTGATGATTGCTAAACGACTGAAAGCCTGGAAAAAAAGAAACTCAACTAATTGGGTGTTGTTTATAGATATTAAACATTTTACGGGATCGATAATTATGCTGTTACACGATTTTAACAATGTTGCTGTTATACCCAATATATATATGCGTTTATATATATATATATATGCGTGTTTGTGTGTATATATACACATAGAGGGTGTCCATAAGTTCGTGTGGACTTTAAAAAATTATAACTTTATTTCTATTTGCGATAGAAATAATCTGTCAAAAATGTTATAAAGTTTAATGTACCTAGTTTTAAGTATAGCTAAAATAACTAATGTGATTTCAGGCATTACTGTAAATCAGTTGGCAAATGTTTTCCGTGAACTGCAAAATCGTATTACCCTTTGTATTGCTAATGATGGAGGACATGTGGAAACTTAAATAAAATTTTAATAAAACTTTACAAAATATAGATTTACTTCTTTCTCATCCTTTTTACAAATTATTTCTATTGCAAATACAAATAAAGTTATAAACTTTTTAAAGTGCACACACAATTTATGGACACCCTGTACATATATATTAGGTTTGTGCAAAAATAATGACGTAATAATGTCATTTTTTGACGAATTTTTTAAAAGTCAAAAAACGACATTATTATGTCATTATTTTTGCACCAACCTAATATATATTAGTTTAGTGCAAAAATAATTTCGTTTTCTAACATATGTTACTATGTGAGAAAACGAAATTATTTTTGCACCAACCTAATATATATATATATATATATATATATAGCAGAAGAAGAAGAAGAGGAGGAGGAGGAGGAGGGAGAGGAAGAGGAAGAAGATGAGGAGAAAGAGAAAGAAGTAAAATATAATTCGTGTATCTTACGGTGTTTTATTTCAGATAAGAAAATGCAAAGGCAATTCCTGTGCAATTTGACTATCTACTCAAGGTTGTTAGCTGAGAGATGATTTTTCATCTTAATATTAGGAAACATCGCCTCGGTCGGGGATTAGGCTTATGCATGAAGAGACGTTGTAATGTTCTGGATATGACGGCAGGAAGGAGGTGAAACGGTTAATATAAGAAAGAGAAAAAGGAAAGTAAGGGAGAAAGCGTAATGAAAAGAAAGAGAAAAAGTAAGAAAGCAAAGAAAACAACGAAAGAATGAAACAGAAGAAAAGAAGAAGAAAACGAACGAAAAATAGATAAAAATGGGATAAAAGAAAGAAAGAAAGGACAAAGAAAATCGAAGAGATAGAAAAAGAGACTAAATAAATAAGAAAAAAAAAGAAAGAAAAATTACAGAGAAATAAAGAAAGATACAAATGACTAGAAAAAAGAAAGGAAAAATTAAAGTACAGCGTAAGAAAGAAGGAAGGAAAAAGAAAAGAAATTGATAGAATAAATACAGTTAAGAACGAGCCAACGAACGAAAGAAAGAAAAAGAAAAGAAAGTGTAATGAAAGGAAAGAAAGAAAATTTACAGAAAAAGTAAAGGGAAACCTGAAAAAGAGAAAAGGAATGGAAAAGTTAGAAATGAAAAAAATGAAAATACTGAGAAAAAAAGAAGAAAAATCTGTAAAAGAAAGAAAGAAAGAAAGAAAGGATAAAAAAAATAGTAAGGAAACTAAAAGTTAAAAACTTGTATAAGAAACAAAGAAATTTACAGAAGGAAAAAGAAAAAAAAACGAAACAAGAAAAAAAGCAAAAAAGACAATATAAAAACAAAACAAAAGAAATAAAATAAATATATTGATAAAATATGCAAAGCTGAGAAAAAAAAAAAAAGACAAAAAAGTATATAAGAGAAAACGCAAGTTAGGATCGAAGAATATTATCGATAAATAAAAGGAAGTGATTTTGGAATTGGAAATAAAAGAACGTAGAAGATAATGTCAGACATCAAGGAACAATGGCGCTAAATGCGAACAAAATAAACAATTCCCCTCTTTTTCGGATTTGCTTTGTCTGTTGTCCTCTCTTTTATTATCTTACTCTCAGAGGATTGCTAAGCAAGCAGAGATTAGATGGAAGCTTTTCAGATATGTCTTTCAATTTGTCTTTCATTTCACATCAGATATTTATTCTCTATCCAGCAAAGATTAGTAAGAATTTAGGCCAGCTCAGTAAAATATGGATTCCATGTCTTCAGCCAAATCGCAATCCGGATGTGATCTACAATTGCCTACACTGAGAAGAATATATCGAGCTGAAAATTAATTGCTTTGAAGTATTGGATTTATTTGGTTAAGATTACAGTGTAAATGGCGTGCTATTATTTTAACTTTCTTGTCGAGAATCAAGGCTATGTGTGAGTGAGAATGTGTAGCAGGATAACGACCACAGTGATCTAAAAAAAATACAAAGATGCTAATAAGGAGTGAAAGAAATGAAGTCGCTTTTGTTATCAGTTATCTCCTGTTAATTCCCCTCTCCAAGTTCTCCACTGCCTTAACCGGGTATTGAACTCACAGTCAAGGACACATGGCATAGTGGATAAAGGCGTTGGTTAGATCCATTGACAGGATCCAAAGAGTGTGAGTTCAATACCCGTTTAAGGCAGTGGAGAACTTGGAGAGGGCAATTAACAGGAGATAACTGATAACTGACATCCATTAAACATGGCACGTGGAACTAGAACAGTCTACCCAGCGAGCGAAATAAAATGGTTCAGTTCGGCATTCCAACTACCTGAAGAAGGCCGGAGCGTACAACGGTCGAAACGTTTTAATAAATATGGCGACAAAGATGAGGACAATAGTCCGAATAATGTAATAGTGTACTGATGAGCTTTTCTGTTTAGTACGTAGGGAATTTAAGAGCAATATTAGATTGATGACAAGATCTCACCAATTTACAGTTGAAATGGCGAGATAGAAAAGTGAAAAGGTTTTTAAAATTCTTACAGAATTTTTCTGGTTTATTTCGTTTTTGCTATTACAATGCACTTCTGAATTCCTGTGAAATTTTCTGTTCTTGCTTTATTTTAATGTCACCAATTCTTAACTCGCATCATGGGTTTTCCCTCTTGCCAATGGACATATATTCTGTCTTCTTACATTATTTACTAACTTACCTTCAGGACGTTGGCGATCATGGCTCTCCACACTTTCCTGTCCTTTGTAGCTCTTAATACAATAGTTCGAATAATGTAAATAGTGTACATAATACCTCATCTCAGAAATATAGACAGATATCTAGCTTAGTTTCTAAAAGACATATTTAATCATTCATATTTACTTTCCGATTTCTATCGTTCCCTACTATATGAACAAGATAGTTAAAATAGACATCTGCTTGATTTTAATCTTCCCCGTATGTAGGTCCCACACTTTGAATTGTCTCTATTGCTGTCTAACAGTTAATAGTCCGTTCTCCTTGTTTTTGTCAATTAACACCCAAAACAACGATACCTGTTGATCCTGCCAGTAGTCATATGCTTATCTCAAAACTTAAGTAATTCAAGTGAAAGTTCAGGCCACACATTAGAACCGGCGATACAGAGAATGGCTGAGGAACCGGATATAATCCTCGGTTTAATAATCTTCCTCGGAGGTGATGGATAACTGTGTCAATTATATCGCTAATACATGTGAAACAGGTCACGATTGATCGGTGCGCTGTCGTCTTCTTCGTGCCGTCAGGCGGGTGGGCACCCTCGTCGACCGTTACGGGTCGCGGCGCATTAGACTGAGACCGATGCGCGTCATACAGTCCTCTCGTCGTAAACGCAATCTGCGTACGACGGCGGCGAGGCCAAAGGCCGGCGACGCGCTTCACTTTGGTGTCTCTAGATAATTCACTGGTCAATCCATTGGCTTCTACACCTGGCGACGGGTCTTTCGAGGGTCCCCCCTATCAACTGTCGGTTCGATTTCGGAGAGGGAGCATGTAAAACGGTTATTGCATCCAATGGAGGAAGTAGGCGCGTAAATTACCCACTCCCGGCACGAGGAGGTAGTGATGAAAAATATTCACGGCGAAGTTTAGGGGCCCGTCCGACCGACCGCCTGCTTCCCTGTTAATCGCGTGTCATCAACACCCTCTGCTCCTCTACCTCTGGGGTCGGTGTGTTAGACACGCATCAAGGTAATGCCAGCTGTTTTCCTAGGTAGCTGTGTTCCTGCCGAATGAACGAGTTCATTTCCATTTACTTCGTTTCCGTTTTTCTGTTCGTTTCTGGTGCATCTCTGTCGCCTTTGAATCTTGTTTTTCCATCAATTTCCCCCTTTGCCTTGCAGTCAGCATCGTGTCGACGCCAATAGTGAAAGTGACCTAAAACGAAATCGCTGAACAAGAAATCCAAAGTTGCCGGTTGAAAAAAAAAGGGGCTTGCTTCTCTATCTTACGAAGCGGCATCTGTTCGTTGTCGTTGCCGACTTTGATGACGGAAACGGAACTTGTGTCAAAATTATCAAATTTGTCAAATTATAGAAAGCTATGTATCACTCGCAGAATATACATCAACTCTTATTTATAGCTTACCATTTTTTTTAGATTCCAGATGCATTTCCTTCCAGGCCAGGATTTTCCAAAACTTTCAAAGCTTCATCGATGTTATTAGTTCTCTGAATGAATATTTATTTGAAAGAAAAAGTATAACATGTTGTCAAGATGCAATCCATAAGTAGAAAATCGTAATGTCTATCCATCTCTCTATGTATAAAGTCGTAGCTTTTGTCTGTTTGTTATCGAACTCCTCCAAGGGTTTTGGTAATATACCTCCATAACCATATATATTCTCTAATTACATTACCCAGGGTACTTGTATAATTATATTTTATTTTAATCAAAGGTGGTCCCAGGGGGGTGGGGGACGCACAACCACTCCAGTGAAAAGTTTTTTTCCTTTGATATAGATTAAATTTAAATTTGAACAAGGGAAATACTTCTAGATTACTTGGATAAGTATTATATATTCCTGTTTGTAATATATCTGTGTTATTCCATACCTGTGTTCGCGTTCTTCTTTATTGGTTCAACCTTGGACTATGACCGTGGTACAAGGAACCGGACCATAACAATAAGTATAATTCATTTTAATCAAAGGGGGTCACCCACTGAAAATTGTTTTCTCTTTGATTTAAATTAAATTTAAATTTGAACAAGAGAATGACCACTATCCAAATTATAGAAGGAGAAATCCAGAAGATCGAGGTCTTATCGGCAAGATCATTGAGTAATATTGAAATGCTTCATTTTTCCAACAATTTGAAACAAGGATTTAAAATGAATCATCATTTTCTTACAAAAACAAAAAAACAAAACAAAAAACAAAACAAAACAAAAAACACTTCAGACCCAGCAAGGCGCTGGTAATTCGACTAGTATATATATAATTTTAACAATATAAGATATGCTGATGACACTGTGTTAATTGTAGACTCATACTAGATCCGGCAACAAGGGCTCTGATCGGGAGGTTTTAAGAAGCGTAGAACCACCTGTTAATTTCTGTTGTGCCCGGGTACACTCTGACCCAGGGTGGTAGCACCTGCTAGGGTCACAGCTATGGGCAAATAGCCAAACACCAAACTTGGGTCAAAACGCGGTGAAAGTATAACAGTTTTAAAGTAAAAATACCAGCAATACATTCTCATAGAAAAAGAATTGCCAGAATTTGTAATAAATAAATAAATAAATAAATATTACCAGCAATACATTTCTGTAAGAATAAAATATCAGCAGCAATACATTTTTGTAAAATAATTTACTAATGCTTCCCAGAAAATTAAATTTCGGCCTTAAATGACTCATAAGGATGTTGATATGCCGCTAAACAAACAAACAAATAATTGCAGACTCAGAAGGCAAACTGGGAGAAAGGTAAGAATTACAGAGAGACAAACAGAAAGATAAACTATTTACAAAGAAACCTGCGAATTCAAGGTTGTTAGTAATAGAGACAGCCAAATGTGTAAGCTAGGAGGATGTTAAAATCATGCGGGTAGAGATTTAACTAACTGAGGATTAAATTAACAGACGACGAGAAAATGTGATCCAAGAATTAAAAGGGTCACCACAACACAGAAAGTTGGCTTTAAGAAACTAAACTAAGTATTAAGAGATCGGAAAAGTTAGACACACACAAAAGTGTTAAAATAGTATGTAGTATCTTATGTACTGTACATAAGCCAATGATATACTCTCTCCCTCTCTCTCTAATCACAATTGTTGAAAAGACTTGAACCTAAAGAATTGGAGTTGTAGCGATAACATATTGAGAATAGTATGCATGACGGCAACGAGGGGATTTTATGCAAAAAAGGAAGTAAGTGGAAATTGATTGCTGCGAATAGAAAGAGGATACACTGAATTTTACACTCAGATGATACTCTGAATTTTACACTCAGATGATACTCTGAATTTTACACTCAGAGTATACACTGAATTTTACACTCAGATGATACTCTGAATTTTACACTCAGAGGATACACTGACTTTTACACTCAGATGATACTCAGAATTTTACACTCAGAGGATACACTGAATTTTACACTGACAGGATACACTGAATTTTACACTCAGGATAAACAGAATTTTACACGCAGAGGATACAATGAATTTTACACTCAGATGATACTCTGAATTTTACACTGTGAGGATACACTGAATTTTACACTCAGATGATACTCTGAATTTTACACTGAGATGATACTCTGAATTTTAAACTCAGATGATACTCTGAATTTTACACTGAGATGATACACTGAATTTTACACTCAGATGATACTCTGAATTTTACACTGATTGGATTCACTGAATTTTACACTCAGATGATACACTGAATTTTACACTCAGAGTATACACTGAATTTTACACTCAGATAATACTCTGAATTTTACACTCAGACGATACATTAAATTTTACACTCAGATCACACACTGAATTTTACACTCAGGGGATACACTGAATTTTACACTCAGATGATACTCTGAATTTTACACTCAGATGATACACTGAATTTTACACTCAGATTATACTCTGAATCTTACACTCAGATGATACACTGAATTTTACAGTCAGATGATTCTCTGAATTTTACATTGAGATGATACACTGAATTTTACACTGAGATCATACACTGAATTTTACACTCAGATGATACTCTGAATTTTACACTCAGAGGATACACTGAATTTTACACTCAGATGATACACTGAATTTTACACTCAGGACAAACAGAATTTTACACGCACAGGATACACAGAATTTTACACTCAGAGAATACTCTGAATTTTGCACTCACAGTATACACTGAATTTTACACTCAGAGGATAAACAGAATTTTCCAGGCAGAGGATATACTGAATTTTACACTCAAATGATACACAGAATTTTACACTCAGATGATACTCTGAATTTTACACTCAGAGGATACACTGAATTTTACACTCAGAACATAAACTGAATTTTACACTCGGGACAAACAGAATTTTACACTCAGATGATGCACTGAATTTTACACTCAGAGAATACACTGAATTTTGCACTCAAAGGATACACTGAATTTTATATTTTGGGGATACACTGAACTTTACATTCAGAGGATACACTGAATTTTGCAGTCATAGGATACTCTGAATTTTACACTCCGAGGCTACACTGAATTTTACTCTCAAAGGATACACAAAGCAAGAGTTTACAATCAGCGCTGTGTCATATCTGATATTATTATTATTATTAGTTTGGTTCAAAACAATGACGTTTTTTGACGTTAAAAAATACGTCAAAAAACGTCAATATTCTTGCACCAACCTAATATATAATATTGATACACTTGACGTTTTCTTCATGAGGTAGTGTCATGGCTAAAAGCAATAATCGGCAATGTGAAGTTAAATATCAACTTAGACTGTTTGGGTCCATTTTTTAAAATAACCATCGGCAAAGACATTGATCTAAATCAGCGCAATCACAAAGTTGAAATAGAAAATCAGATTAAGTGAAATTAAACGTAGGTGTAGGAAATTCCCCAGTCCCTAAATATTCTACTTTCTGTCACATAATCAAACGTGATAATGCAGATTTTAGAAAGCTATGGAGAGCCACAATCACCTATGTTCTGAAGGCAAGTGGCATTAAAAATCACATGTTTAATTTGATTTGAATTTAATTTGAATTGCGTGTTTGACTATAAATAAACACTCAATGAAGTCGCAATACTTGAAAGCGACACCAGATAGATTGCATAGACATAGAGAGAGAAATAAGAATAGAGGTGTGATATAATTATTTCTTCTTTTATGTGTCGTATCCTTTCAGGCGAATGTTGACAATTTCCTCAAAGATGAAGAAGAGACGCGAGGCGACAGAGATGTGGTTCTACAGAAGGATGCTAAGGATATCATGGACCAAGCGTATGAGCAACGATGAGGTCTTAGAGACGCTGCCAACAAAGAGGAGGCTTACACTTAATATTAGGAAGAGGCAGCTGAAAATTCTGGGGCACATAACGATGAAAGAAGGCCTGGAGAATCTGAGACTCACGGGTCGAGGAGAAGGAAAGAGACACAAGGGAAAACTATGCTTGACATACCTGGCGGGCTTAAGCAAGTGGATAAAAGAATGTGGTCTGCGAGAAGAAGCAAGGGAAAGGAACTTAGAGTTGCAAAGGATAGAGGAAAATGGAGATCCATGATCGCTTACATCCTAAAATAACATGGCACATAAAAAAGATCCTTCCAGGACGTAAGATTCTATGGATCTCCACAACTTCTTATCATTTTTCGCTCATAACAATGTTTGATATTTTTACTATCCATCTCGTTGTCTTTTATGACCCCTTTTTATGTAAGCTATTATACAATTGAGAATCTTATTTATAAACACCCGTGCAATTTCAAAGATGTCAACTAGTATATATAATTAGCTAATGTGCATGAATTATATAAGTTTGATTCGGAATATCTCATCGCCATCTTTTGCATGCTCTTTGGGAAGTTATGGAAATGTCTAAAGTTTATTCAGCAGCTTTTTATTTCGTGTCAAATGCAGCGGGTCGTTAACAAGGCCTTGGGGGGGAAAAGAAAACCGAGTGTCAGAAAAATGGCTGAAAGCGCTAAGGTCAATGGATATTACGGATTTTTGTAATGCCTTACTCCCACCAAAAGGAAAAATGTAACAGTGCTGGAGAAAGTAAATTAAAAAATTAAATCTTTATTGTCATTTAACAAAAAAGATTGCTGGCCACACACACACACACACATACACACATATATATATATATATATATATATGTATGTATGTGTGTGTGTGTGTGTGTGCCTGTGTATTGAAATCAAAATCAAATAACTAGATATTAGCAAACGTATATACGTGCATTAGCGTGCATCCACATGTAAGCGAATAAACATTTGCTCAATTTAATGTAAGGTGTAAACAAAATACTGCTCAATTTGATTAGACAGAACTAAACAATATATATTAATAAAATAAATATACCTACGTTCGAAGTACAACTTGAGTTTCGTTGTTCTACCAACTCATCAGACACGAAAAGTATAACTCGCGCCAGATGTGTTGATAGAACAACGAAACTTAAGTTGCGCTTCGAACCTATATATATATATATATATATATATATATATATATTAATTATACCAGATTATAATAAAACCATTTGACATAGCTACACAAACGCTTTCTTGTTTCAGTACTATGATTACACTTCCTCAGTTGATGTTTGGTAACTGGTGATAAAAATGTTTTTTTAGAGAAATTTAAAGACAAAACGTTACCTCTTGGCCGAAAGTTAAAATGGGGTCATAAGGTCAGAATTAAAAATAGACTTGTGTGTATATCTCGATTAACCAATTGAAAGTCAGATCTACGCTATATAGAAAAATAGTGTCATATGGTGTAGGTGAGTCAGTTAATTTTTCATGTGACGGTAAATATATATATATATAACGTCATCCACAGACAGTCTGTTTCGCAGCTCATCAGTGTGGCTGGACATGCGGTTGCCTCTAGCTCGGATCGAAACCCGACTGAAGTGGTATCAGCCGGAGATTCTACCACTAAGCCGTCGGCAGGTGGATATATATATATATATATATATATATATATATATATATATATATATATATATATATATATATATATATATATATATATATATATATATATATATATATATATATATATATATATATATATATATATATATATATATATATATATATATATATATATATATATATATATATATATATATATATATATATATATATATATATATATATATATATATATATATATATATATATATATATATATATATATATATATATATATATATATATATATATATATATATATATATATATAAGACATTTTCATAGAAAATATTCGTTCTTTGACAGAATTCGAACCTGCATCCTAGAAATTTTCATAGAAAATATTCGTTCTTTTCTATGAAAATTTCTCGGCCATTCAGGCCGGTAAATGTTATTTAATACTGTTTATTATAAACAGAGCATTTACTTAAATACTTGTATCTATAAAAAGAACGTTAAACATAAAAATGTCTTTAATAAATAAATTGTCGGATTTTGTCCATTTCGTAATATATGACGTCATTTGTTTACATTTGATACGCCATGAGCAGTTATGAATATTCGAGATTCATGGAAGATTGCAGTTTATAAGCAGTAAATTCGACTTTGCCTACCGAACGCTTCTTTGTAGCCTAACGGTAAGGCAGGTCAGCGTAAATGACTGTTCCGTAATAGGATGCAGGTTCGAATCCTGTCAAAGAACGAATATACTCTATGAAAATTTCTCGGACATTCAGGCCGGTAAATGTTATTTAATACTGTTTATTATAAACAGAGCATTTACTTAAATACTAGTATCTATAAAAAGAACGTTAAAAATGTCTTTAATAAATAAATTGTCGGACTTTGTCCATTTCGTTGTATATATATATATATATATATAAGGTTAAAGGCATTAAATAATAACTTTCCTTTTATTGACTACTGAAAGCTTTTTTGTCTAATTTCGTTTTTATTCAGTTGGTTTTGTGCTGTTAATTAAATATATTTCTTTAGTGTTTTTCAGTTGCTCTGAATAGACATCACTATCCGCGTAGATTTTTTTAAACCTTTTTCTACCCCAGCTAACGTGGTCGTATTAAGAACGATTAAAGACAATTATGCAAAAGAATAAAAGCCTACAAGTTTGTTATATTATTCTAAATCTTATTTAATCGGATTATTTTGTTAACCCTTCATTTTGGGACAATCGAGGCCATAATTAATAATCACATGACAAAAGCAAAAGAAGATGTACCAAAGTGTTGTTTAAACGCAAAACATTGTCGCAACTACGTCATATTTTTCAGATTGTTTCCAGTTTCTTTTTTCATGTCTCTTCAGAACATAGACAATCCCGACTCTCCAGAGACTCAGTTTCTGTATTTTCTGTGAAGTGCCATTCATTATTGGGAAAGATGGTGGAGTGGTTCCCGCTGCCTCCTCCTCTCTTTGGAATTTAGAGTTTTCTTCTATTAATCTGATTGTCATGGAAGGCTACACATTCTAGTATACCAAAATACTTCACTGGTTGCTAGGGAAGGAGAGACAGATTCAGGCAATTCGCAAGAGCATTTTTGCGAAAGTGAAAACGACTCGCCGATTTTATTTTCCGCACACTACACTACGGGTTAAATGCAATTTATACAAGAAGAAGAAAATCCAAAAGCCAAGAGAAGTCAACTGAAATTGGCAGGAGCTGTTAGGAATCATTAACTGGATTGCCATCATGCAGATTTCTCTTCAAATTCTGGCGACAAATGTCACCTACAATTTTTGCAGAGCTCTCAATCACAAACCGTAGACATTACCAATCTATTTGAACATTTTGAGAGCAGCTTTTTATATACTTGAGTTTTGAATCTACTGTTTGAAGCTGGTGTATATATATATATATATATATATATATATATATATATATATATATATATTTAATTTCAATAAAGGTGCAATTAATTTACAAATTCATGAATTATTCATACATAAAACAAATACAAAGGTTAATGATTAAATGGCGAGAAATCCATCTTCGCGAACAATTCAATAATATACAAAAACCCCGAATCTGTTTATGAATGAAAAGATCCTGTTTTATAAATTTCCGTTGCATTAGATCTTTTTATTTTACAAGCTTTCGTCTGTTCCTACAGACATCCTCAGGTATGAAATAGATTGTGTTCTTGTTTTTACTCTCAGTAATAAGTGGACAAACGAAAACAAGGTTGTAATCTGAAAAATGCTATGAGAAATGTGTGTTATTGTTTTGGAACGTGCAGTCGCAACGCTGAGTTTGAATTTAAATGTTAAGGTTAAAGTTCTGCGTTTATGTACAAATGTAGTGATATGAGAATTCTTTTTTACTGGTAAATTTTCCGTCAAAGTGGCATGAACTATATTGTTCAATAATTACAGTATGGGTTTTTGCATATTATTGAATTGTTCGCGAAGATGGATTTCTCGCCATTTAATCATTAACCTTTGTATTTGTTTTATGTATGAATAATTCATTGATATATATATATATATATATATATATATATATATATATATATATATATATATATATATAGTACTGGTAATACATCCAAATATAGGTAATAGATCAAATATAAACACTGATCCACAGAGAGCTCAATGTGTTTATTATAACAGAACATATATATATATATATATATATATTTACACCAAAAAACAAATTTACTTCACATGGATATAGTCTATTTCAAGCTGGTCCGATCCCAACGTCTTCAGCCCTTAAGTGTCTGGCTGTAATTTTGGTTTTGAACTTATTTTCGATATCAGTCCTCCTCTGAGAGATGCCTTGTTTTTAATAGGGGGCTGTGATGTTGACTGGGGGTGACGTATGGTATCTCAATACGGGGAAGTGATCTGGGGTTGGAGTTAATTTATGGTTGGAGTCGTTCTTTGTCTGTAAATAAATTTCGGTTCCTACTATGGGATTCTATCTTATGCAAGCAACAAGTGTGTTTTACTGGGATTTACAGTAAATAATATTTATAGGATAAGCGTTTAATATTATTAGTAAGTGATGAGGATTTAAACATAAAACCAATTACCCCCTCCCCCAGTCGACAACACAAGCCTCTTATAAAAAAACAAAGCGTCTCTCAGAGGAGGACTGATATCGAAAATAAATTCAAACTGCCAAGCTTGAAATAGACTAAAGCAATATGAGGTAATTTTGGTTTTTGCTGTAAAATATATAAACATAACCATATTATATGCACATAATATATATATTTTAAGACATTTTTATATTTATACATTCTTTTTATAGATGGTATTTATCAATACACCCAGGGGGATCGAATGTGGCACAAGGCCTTTTTAATGTGGGTATCTCCGAGCCCGTAGGCCCAGCCAAAAATAAATAACCATCCAAACACGCCGAGGCGGGCCAGTTCCGTCAACCTCCCCCAACGAAACCCTACCCTTCGGCGGAGCTTCGTCAGGGTTCCTCCCTGCAAGCAGAGAGTTCGACAGACACCCGACCCGGCAGCTCACAAAGCACAGATACTACACTTTGATCCTAGCCACCGGGCCGAGCGGGTTTGAATTTTTTCGATGGTATTTATCAATCCACCCACGAGGATTGAATGTGGCACATGGCCTTTTTAATGTGGGTATCTCCGAGCCCGTAGGCCCAGCCAAAATTAAATAACCATCGTCCCCACCGAAGCGGGTCAATTCCGTCAACCTCCCCCAACGAAAATCTACCCTTCGGCGGAGCTTCGTCAGGGTTCCTCCCTGCAAGCAGAGAGTTCGACAGGCACCCGACCCGGCAGCTCACAAAGCACAGATACTACACTTTGATCCTAGCCACCGGGCCGAGCCGGTATGAATTTTTTCGATACAAATATTTAAGTAAATGTTCTGCTTATAATAAACAGTATTAAACAACATTTACAGGCTTGAATGTCCGAGAAATATTCGTCCTCCGACAGGAATCGAACCTGTATCCTATACGGAACCGCCATATAGCCTGCCTTGTCTTTAAACGACTGTGGCACAGAGGAGCGTTCGGTTAGCAAGGTTGATTTAACCTGTCTTTAACCTACAATCTATTATGATTCTGTCACGTACATTCATATCTGCTCATGGCGTATCCAAATGCAAACAAATGACGTTATGAAATGGACAAAGTCCAACAATTATTTTAAGACATTTTTATGTTTATACATTCTTTTTATAGATACAAATATTTAAGTAAATGCTCTGTTAAAGGCACGTCAAGCCTTATGACGTTTCCGTATAGGATACAGGTTCGATTCCTGTCGGAGGACGCATATTTTCTATGAAAATCTCTCGGACATTCAGGCTGGTAAATGTTAGTAATACTGTTTATTATAAACAGAGCATTTACTTAAATATTTGTATCTATAAAAAGAATGTATATGTATAAAAATGTCTTAAAATTACTGTCGGACTTTGTCCATTTCATAATATATATATATTATAGGCACGTAATTTTACCATTTTGAAGGAACCCTATTCAACAGCTCTTGTTTGAAACGTTCGTAATAAAGATGATAATGTTGGCGCCTTTTCAATTAGCATTTCTACTTTTTGTCCGCATGCAATCATTATGCTGATCGCTGGTGAAGTAATTTAATGCAAAATCAATTTTCCCAAACACTGATACAATCCGAAATTTTAATGTATACGTTTGAATATGATTAATACAGACATCCATAGTTATTGTTCGTCTTTTAGTTCGGGTGAATTAGTTTTATGGAATTATTTTTTCGGACTACTCACGTTTAAATAAATTTGGTTCGTAACATAAAAGAAATTCCTACGCAAGAGCTTAGGTAGAATTCAATAAACTGATTCAACTTAACTCAATTCCATCGCGTTTGAAAATGATATCCTTTCTTTTCATCGAACGAAGGCTGTAACATATTTTTCTGCCTGGGTGTGTCACTTACAGCCTAACACGGTGAGGGTGCGTCCCTATGTTCCACAAGGGAGTTTACAAGGTGAACAAGTAAGATATATAGATTTGATGAACGTTGATTAAGACGTTGGAGTGTGGGAAATAATTCTTCTCCAACAAAGACTCGGAGAAGCTTTTGAGCTCAATCAAAACTGGAAAGTGAAGTCTGGGCAGCTCCTGATCAAATATGGCAACCAGGGCCGGATTAAGACCCATAAAGGCCCTAAGCACTTAAAAGATTTTGGGTTCTCCATACACCTGCGAGTTAAATATGCTAGTATGGAGTCTCAATAAGTAGTTCAAATAAATAAAGGCTATCAACCAAAAACGTGCATTGTGGAAATAAATATAGAATGAACCGAAGGCACATACGACCATCAGGAGAGGGTGACCATCAATTCCAACCCAGAACAACACCAGCCAAGAAAGAAACAATCACAGCTGTGCAACCATTGTCAAATGAGCCACGACCAGATTCTAACAGAACTGTGACCAGACGTGACCGTGTCATTAACAAACAAGCGTGTTACATAATCGCATAGAAATATGGCTAGAATAATAACAATCGAACATAAAGGAAGTCTAGCTCTGTTCATAAAATTAAATCCCATTAAGTTAATTAGTAATACTAACTTAATCAAGAGAGGAGATGCGTTGTATTGAGTAAATACAATCCACATTATCTCCCTTTGCAAATTCTCTTATTAACCAATCAACATGTCAGTAAAAATTCACTGCAGATCAATTATTCCCATTTCATAATGGCGCTATATTGATTCAAATATTAATCGTGTTCGACTTATTTCTTTAGATGTGTACAACAATATATCATTACAATTTGTGTGTTGCCCCCATCCCTTGAGGCCCTAAACACGTGCTTATTTTGTTTAATGGTTAATCCAGACCTGATGGCAACAGTACTAAATTTTTGGCCTGATCTGTGCAGAACTGAATGGGCCACTTCAACGTTTTGTAGTAAACTTTTTCACTGATTAAGATTGTTATACCCCCAAGCGACGAGGTAGACTCGCCAGCATATATGTATAAATGTGAGAACGGAACATGGGACCAGGAAAGATATCAAAACCTGTGTTTGTTAATACTCTGCTTGACGACCTCTCTGTCTCCGGGCAGAGGGGAACTCAGTGGAGGCTATGCCGAAGAGCGCAGTCTTGTCTGCGGAGATATACAGCAAACCGACCTCGTATACGAGTCATTTTTGCCCGAAGATACCGGCTAGGAATCGCCCAACGTTAAAAAGTGGCCTTGCTCCACTTCTCACCTTCTGGGAAGTCTTGGGTTAATACCGAAACAGCAAAAGCCGTATTTAGCGGTCGTCTGAGATAATAAAGTAGTAATCTGAAGCTGAGTAACAGAATTCAATTAAGTCATAGACTCGTTACAACAAAGATACACATGATGAATAGATCAAGTAGAGAGTGCATAAATAATGAAACTTGAAGAAATGTTAGTATCTCCTATTGTGTTGTGTTCCTTAAGAACGTAGGCGATCATGGCTCTCCTCAACTTCCTATCCCTTGTAGCTTCTAGTAAGATATGTCAATTCCCCATCTCCCAGTTTCTTTTCTGCCATCCATTTGCACAAGCTTGTCAGGTAGATTACACACTATTTTCTTTTGTCCCTTTAGTAGATCATGTAGGTTTCAGATTATCCACGACATCTTTTCTCGTTATTCGTCCAAGAAGTGTCAACTGTCTCTTTTGGCTAAATATAAGCGTATTTTTTCTTTGAATTTTTTTAAAATCTTCGTCGTTACTGATATGTTCAGTCTATTATATTCTCTGCTGCTCCAAGTCTTTTCTTCATCCTGTGAGGAGACTGGCCAAAATTCAGTGCCATAGACGAGAAATGATATTATATAAGAGTTTAGTAATCTTTTCTTTGTTTCTAACGAAATATTTCGGTTCCTTAATATTTTGCTTAGGATTTGAAAGGCGTCTATCATTATTCGCCTTAGGATATCGATGTTGCCTTTTTCGTTCACAGGTATTGGTAGTGCGCACAAGTGGTTAAGGAATAAATATATTCATCCATCGAATGGTGTTATTAAAAGGACATTTACTTCTTATAATGTTATGTGAGTTCAAGCAAGGGAATAACGCTCTAGGGACATCTGGAAAATTATGTAGTGGTTATGGTTAAGGAGTCATAACTGACTGGCAAGTAAGAAATTGGTTTGCAAAGTTTAAAGAAAATCTACATTAGAACCCAAAACGTTTGCGTTTTCTCTCTTTCTTTTAATATATATATATATATATATATATATATATATATATATATATATATATATATATAGAGAGAGAGAGAGAGAGAGAGAGAGAATTCTATAAGAAAAAAACGCTATATTAAGTTATAGTTGAACTGATAATCTAGAAAAATATAAAAAATATAATAATAAAGTTTTAAATAAACACTTAAACCTAAATAAAAATAATACTAATTTCAAAAGGGAATTTAATAATTTTGAAGATAAATTATGCAATTGTAGAAATCCAATTAAGTATCCATTGAAAAATAAATGTCTTACTGAATCTATTGTTTGTAAATGTACTATTTCATTTACTGAAAAGACAAATGTTCAGGAATTTTATATTGTAAGCACAAAAATCTCTTTTAAATTAAGATGGTACCAACATATTTCTTTTTTTTAACAACAATACGTAACCGAAGATCGCTATCTAAATATTTTTGGTATTTAAAAGAAATCAATAAAATCCCCACAGTAAAATGGAATATATTAAAAAAAAAAACGAGAATTTGTAAGTCCTTAAATGACCCATGCCACATGTGCCTACATGAAAAGCTACATATTATTAAGTTTCCTAAAAATAAAAATGATTATCTATTAAATCAGCGCAACGAATTGAATGTAATATGTAAGCATTGTACAATGTTTCCGTTAGAATATAGTTAATGTATTTTTCATTAAAAAATCTATGGATTACAATTACATATTCATTATTTTATTATATATAATGGTACATGTAATATTGATTTAATTCTTTGATTTTTTAATTTAATACTTCCATGTATTAAGGCCGATTGACTAAAATAAGTGTTGTATTTTAGGTTAAAAATTTTATAAAAATGATTTAATAATACCAGAGAGCCGTTCTAAAATAAATAAATAATTAAAAAAAAAATTATCCTATTATCATATATATAGATAATGCTCAGTTTCTTCGTATGCATTCTTAACCAGAAGTATGAGGTTGTGGCTTAATATGACAGTTCCCCGAGACATGTATGAATACCCTCCAACATCTAACCTATATTTTTAACTTTTCTGCTTTAGCTTTCATCTGTCTTTTGATTAGTCAAAAGTGACGTGCACAAAAAAAAAAAAAAAGAAAAAGATTTTAAAATCTAGTTCCCCACTCCTACTTTCCTAACTCTTTAATGAGCAAACGTATTGTTTTCTGTTTTCAAAAGTAAATCATTTTCATCAAAAGTTAACGAACATTGCCTGATGAAGGGATTAAAAAAAAAATTAATTCCCGGAACTTAGAAATTTCCGTATTACAATGTAAAATACTTTTAATAAAAATATTATTAAAATATTATGTTCTGCACATTTAAAAAAAAATGTAAAGGCTAAAGAACTGTGGATTCTAAATCTGCTTGTTCTTACTCTTCATTTGTGTGTGTGTGTGTATATATATATATATATATATATATATATATATATATATATTGTGCATATAAATATATATATATATATATATATATATATATATATATATTGTACATATATATATATATATATATATATATATATATATATATATATATATATATTGTACATATATATATATGAAAACTGTCGGGGCTTATTTTACATTAAGATTGCATAGTAATTTGGAGTCCGTTCCACACGATTCCCGGTTTTATTTAACAGGAGATGAGATTTATCTTTTGTTTCCCGTTTAAAATTGGATTTTCGTTTATTTCTTAAGTCTTCTGGATCTCTTTCACTCCCAGTAGCACTTTGCCTCTTAGTGGCATTATCGCCTTGCTTGGGGTGAAATTATTAAAAAATATTGTGCGTTCAATCCCTCGGTTAGTTAGTAAAAAACACACTCAGTGGACACAGCACTAGCAATGATTTCGCATTACGAAAAAATAAAAACGACAAAAACGAAATATATCTATAACTCGGGTGGACAGATACCTGAAGAAAACCGGAGAGCAAAACGGCTGAAATCTTTTAATATTAAGAACAAAGACGAAGATTGTAAATCTTAGCTTCATAGAAATACAGAAATAAAATTTTATTCTGGATGCTGTGCACTCTGTTGCACCTGAAGCAAAACTACACAAATTTAGTGAATACATGATTTCTAAAATTAATTTTCTGATTATCTATGTTTCGTGTCTCTTCAGTACGTGGCTAATCATGGCTCTCCACAAAATTTTATACTATGTAAATCTGAATCAAGTTTTTTCTTTTCACCGAGCCTCTCAGTAGGAGCGTTTATTCTAAGCTTCGCATGTTGAGCTTGGCTGTAATTCAAGTGAATGTGTTTTTATTGTTTTTAAAAGACTTTCAACACGACATTACCACTGCTGAATAAGGCGAGGTTGATAGTTGTAGCGAAATGTTTTATATACAGGACCTCTCCGGTAATTGATTTATATAGAATTTTTGTTTTCGACCAGAATTTTCCTTCAGGGATCTTTTAAATCGTGGGAGTGATTATTTGTTTTTTCTTATGGGGCTTTAATCTGATAAGTGACATGTGAGGCGTCTACTCAAGGAGGTGGTAGTATATATAGCACTAAGGAAACCTTAAAAGCGGTTAATAATGTAAGAATCGATGTATATAAAAGAAAGTCTAAATTACTTTTGCCTTTTCGTGTCCGCGTTGACTTTCTAATTGTACTCTAATGTTCTACTCAGTCTGATATGCATTAATCTGACCTTAATGAACTAATCATGGCTGTCACTTCTTCTTATTGCTTGACCTGTATATTTGTCCCGTGATAGAACTATTCATTGAATGTCACTTACCGCAATTCTGTGTAACTGCATTAATAAAACTCTCATTGGCCGTTGACTGGGTTCAGATCTAACCGGTTCGAGATGAACCAAAGCAGAGATAAGAAACTCTCAACAGGCGAATTCCAGCTACGAATCGCTTAGGTAGAACATAAATTCGTATAATAAAAGCTAATAGACTTCTCTTATGTCTATTTTATCAGCACATAAATGTTTCCTCTCCACTGACAATCCTATTTGCTTTTTACACTACGAATCGATGTTTTAAACAGGTAGACATTAGAAAGATTGTTTTGGAATCGAGAAGCGTCACTGAGAGCATCGACTTCCATTTTGAAATACAGAGTCACACTCTTATACAGCAAGTACAGACATATCTGATGTAAGAATTACGTGTATATATTTGTTAATATTAATCAATAAAATTAAGTTCTAGCATATTACTGATAAACTCCTTAATATTCGTTCGTGGAGGAAAGTGACCTAAAATAGAGGGAAAACCCAAAATTATTTGGGATTAAATAAAGAAATTGGAACTTTTTCAGAAGGACGTATCATTTGTTATTTTTAAATGTTGTGTCGCTCCAGGTCGTAGGTAACCATGACTCACCGTACATTATTTTCATATATTATCCATGAATTGCTGTGTTTTTCTTATAAGGAAGGTTTACTGAAATAGAATAATCAAACGATGGTTGGTAATGAACAATAATACGTAGGACAAGAACAACATATATATATTCGCCAGCGGCGTGTAGAAAAAGTAGTCAACTGCTAGAAGAGAGTCAAGTAAATTCCACAATGAATCTCTAACTGCAGGATATCTACCAACCGCATCATGCGGTCAGATATAACACTAGGCAGAATTTAATGTGGGATATCCGAGCCCGTAGGCCCAGCCTAAAATTCCCCGTAGACCATGTATAACACGGGGTCGAGTAGCTGTTTCCTTCGACATAGCCACATCTGGGGATCCTCTCTGCCCAGAGGCAGATCGTTTGGCCAGCACAGCCGGAGACGAATCTCTAACTGCAGAGCAACATACAGTATTTAGACTGGCTGTCACATAAATCTAGAAAGAGCTCTACTATTTAATCCATATATAGGAGAGGATAGACGGATTAATGTCTTTGTGTAAGTAAAAACTCTACAGATGCGAACGGAATTTGAACTCCACTCACGGATTCAGTTTTTCAGGCCCATTGGATAATACAGTGGGACTTTATGTATTTATCAATCACCTAGTCTGATCCTTCCTCCTTAATAATGGGATATTCCGTTGTCATGGTAAGCATAATATATTTCACGTTGAAATCACGACAGAATACTTGATTAGTACGTAGGTGTATCAGGATGCTAAGCTTTGGAGGGATATTTTCTTTTAATTGATTGATTTGTTTTTTTCCGGATTTTCGACCACTTGCACGTTATCTAAATCCAGAAAATGATTTTAGATTGTAAGACGTTTTTGGAGATGATTGTTATTCATTTATTGGTACAATTCTTGCTAATTAAACCATAACCTCAGGTGAGAACAAATGAAGTCATAGCTTTCCCAAGGGTATTTCCGCCTAAGTCAATATAACGAAATCAATTGGAATTGAACTCGGCCCTTCGGCCTTCAATTCCGAGTCCTTATAACACCATCTATAAATCCAAGATTACAGCAGCTGGTATATCAAAGTGGTTACCTATTTAGTTACTAACTGGATTTGACTTTGCTTAACTTCGTAATCGTACGTGAACCGATGTTTTGACGCGATATGGTTGTAAGTGTATTTTGCTTTAAAGTTTTATGAACTGCAATTCTTTCTTAGATGCAAAACTAGACTTAATTGTCCAGATCAGATTACGCGTGTAGAATTATGTCACTAATGGAATTGCAAAATAAATAAAATACTAATGGTGTGTTTTCTTTTTCGTAAAACGTTTTTGTAATTGGGTTATATTAACTTTTTCTTGGAAAAGCGCTTTTCATCGTAGTATCAGTGAATAATGTGATGCTACTAACAGTTTTTTTTATTTGTATAATGCAAAAAATCAGACCAAGATAGAATCCCATGCAAAATAAGTTTTGCGGACGAAGATTTAACAAGGCTGACGCGATTCTCCTAGGATGGACACAATTCTACTACAGCAGATGCAGGAGAACCTGTGGTTAATGGCGAAAATCACAGTTTTATGGGCCATCTCAGTTCGGCAAACTTTGATTGACGTCAGAAAAAAAATACCTTCTGGAAGATTATAAAAATTGAGCATATGGAATTAGTAAATACTAAA
>OZ010573.1:5155841-5228341 GCA_963932145.1 Acanthosepion lycidas
ATTAAAAAGAAATTTACTAACAACAATAACAAAATTTAATCACTTTTGCTTATTGTTTATTAAATTGTATCATTTAGCTTCCTCCATAATTTACCTTGATTGCCACTACAGTAGATTTATGAGGGTTCTTAAACTGAAAAATCCTGAAAAAACTAATGACATTTTTATTTCTGGAATACCATTGCAGGTATAGCACATGTTCTGTAAATTCGTGGGAGTATGGCACAAGGCCATACGTTGGTTTTTATTTTACCTTTCTTAGAGGATGCTGCCCTCCCACTATTTTGTCCCAAATGTTTAAATGTTTATTCTTGACATCTTCATTTTTGTTTTTTGGCCGTTTTTTTTAAATTTTTATCTTTTCTACAATTCCATGTTTGTTAATAAATTTATATTTCCTGTCTCTATAGTTTTTTGTCACCTGTCGTGTACGATCCTCCTCTACCTCCGCTATCGATAAGGTTGGAGAAAGGAAGACGGGTTTCGTAAGAATATATATATATATATATATATTTGAATATATTTGAAACGGTACAGAAGCGTATTAAGGCATTAAAAACAAGAAATTTTATATTATGGACCATGATAGATTTAAAATAAAACAAACACACTCGCTATTCCATCTTAAGGTGTTAGAGACGCTTTACATCAGGTTCAGGCAACCTACTCTTTGTAAACAAAGAGATTGTTTGCTTGGACTTGCTGTGCTGCGTTTCTAGCATCTTGGTTGGTATAACTTTTATAATAATTTATTTCTTCCTGTCCAATCATTCATGTCATGCATTACAGACTTCTTTTCTTTTTCTCATAATTTCCCCGTTAACAGTTCTGATGAGAGGGGACGAAACCGGTCGACTGGTGTTTGTTTTATTTTAAATCTATCATGGTCCATAATATAAAATTTCTTGTTTTTAATGCCTTAATATATATATATATATATATATATATATATATATATATATATATATATATATATATATAATAATCAAGGCTAGATGTAAGTGGGGATGTTGTCAGAGAAGTGGTCCGTCATCCGTGACTGGGTTCTCCTGATTGTGTGTCATGGTTCATAGTGCTTTTGCCAGGCATACGATCTTCCAGCAGATACCCTCTTTACCCAAGGCAGCACTACCCCCTCAAGGTACTTGGTGTAGACCTCCGTGTTGACCCTGAGGCCGGGAGTGAGATTCCCGAGCCTTCGTACCATTTGACACATCCAACTCTGATCGAATCATCTGCACTGACACACTGGAATGTTCGTATTGGAGATTCCAGCACGAATTCCATACATTATAGCATGCCGTTTACAAATTTCTGGCAGAGCGAACTGCGTCATTGTACTCTTTTTCTTGCAGAAGGTGGGCAGTCGACAAAATCAAAATCAAACAGCAGGCATGTGCGAAATTAAAATTTGCGACAATTTGCCCATCGCACCATATATATATATATATATATATATATATATATATGTATATATATATAATTTTTCAGTCAGCACCTGACAGTTGCGTTCTACATGAAACTGAGGTTGTGCTACCGATGAGGAAAAAAATGTATATTTATTTTTAAAATAAGTTATAGCTCTGTTATTATAGATCGAGCACTATTTTACTAACACCACCACCACTCAATGCGTGATATTTTGTTTATATCTCTGAGATGAGGTATTATGATTATTTATAAGAAGGCCGCTGCGTACAACAGCCGAAATACTGGGAAAATAGCAATGAAGTTGAGGAAAACAGTCCGAATGATATAAATAATGTATAATATTTTATATTCGTTTTATATATGAATAGAAACCAAGGAACGTGGGTTAACCGTGCATCAGCTGACACTGGGTAACAAGAAAATAAATCATTCAAACTCGGATATATATATATATATATATATATATATATATATATATATATGTGTGTGTGTGTGTGTGTGTGTGTTTGGGCGGAAAGTTTTCGTTTGTACAAAGTTTACTGATCTTTTTTATTTTTCGGAGCATTTTCCTCTTTTCGGCAAAAATTTAATTATAAATCATTCAATGTCTGATTATTTTATGCTTGCATAGCTTAGTGAAAAGAGTTTCGTTTTTCGCTTCCACACGTCATAACAAGAAAACTAAATATATTTTATAGATAAAAATGATACGATGAAATAAACTAACGCATAAAAAGCGACACTAATAAAACTGACGGGTTTTTACTTAAAAAAAAGAAGAAAAAACAGAAAAAAAAGCAGAATTAAATCTCACTTTGAAAAGGAAATTCAACTGTAATTCATGAGCCAATGAGGTAAAGAGAAATCATTAACTGCTCTCCTGACGTACTACTGGAATTTAAGTGCGGTGTATATTAGGAAAACAGTCTTTTTCTTTTCCTTATATTAATGATAGAATCTCTACTCCGTTTCAGTTTTGCTGTTTTTATGAAACATTAAAACAACACAAACAGGAATACACACACTCCCTCTCTTTCTCTCGCTTTATACACACACACACACACACACACACACACACATATATATATATATATATATATATATATATATATATATATATATAATTTAATTTAATTTAAAAGGAAAACAGACAACTTTAAGGCTCCATAGTAATAATTTATTTCACCAGAGAATTTTACTTTTTCTCTGGATCCTCAGACTTTACTTCCAGAGACGCAACGAAAAAATGAATTTAAAATTTACACTTTTGACCGGCAGTATTAAGCTTATATAAGTTGAGTTAGAGGGTGGTCTGAGAGACATGGTCGAGCTTAGAAAGGGAAGAGAGAGTTTAAAATTTATCTTTATATTTTTTTTATTACAATACTTAATAATGAGGAAGTGGGGTAAGGATCAGACATTGACCTATTTCATCGGTCAACTTAACGGAAATGATATGGGAAAAGGAAGAAAGAAGAAAAAGGGGAAAAAGAAAAAGCGGAATGTAAAGAGATAAGATATCTACGTAGGTTTTGGGGAGGAAGGAGACGGATGACATAACTTTAGCAATTTAGATAAAAACAGATTTTAACGTTTGATAGTAATTTAAATGTTTATATATATATATATATATATATATATATATATATATATATATATTAACCATCAGGAGGTCAATTGAATACGTGACCTTGGTTTCGACATTACGGTCTCATCAGGAGAATTTTTAACAACTGCTAACACTTTTTTTTTTATTAAAAAATACATAAAGAAGGTTACATTATTATTTTCAAAAATAAATAAACAAACGCATGGCGTTCAAACAAATGACATTGAATGTAACAGAAAGGAAGAGAGTGTGAAGAAGAAGAAGAAGAAGAAGAAGAAGAAGAAGAAGAAGAAGAAGAAGAAGAAGAAGAAGAGAAAAGCAACCGTATCATAAATGTAAAAAGAAAAGGAAAAAGAGAAAAAGTAAAGTAAAATCAATAATAAAAAAATATGTATTTATGAAGGATGATATTAAGAACTTTTACCAATCAATATCCGAAAAAAGGTCTACTGGAGGCATTGTCAAAGGCTTTGTAAATATAACACCTGACCAAACGGAAATAAGTTTACATTAAAAAATACCAAAAAGACGTATTTGATGTGCCAGAAGGTTCATTTGATGGAGCTAGGATTTCTGAATTAATGGGCCTACAGATTTAATATGAAATCAACAAAATCGTTCATATAAACAACCACGGTCTATATAGGGATGACGGCCTGATGATAGCGCCAAACAACTGAAGAACTAATGAGACTATTAGAAAAACACTTTTCAAACACTTTTAAAGCCTCGGATCTAAAAGAGAAGTAGATATAAATTAAAAACGTATTTAACTATTTGGACGTAGATTTGAATCTTCATATTCGCAATGTCAAGGAACAAAACGCAAAGTTAAAATATGTAGAACCAACCACTCTCCGAATATAATTAAGCACATCCCCAAAGGAATAGAGTCCAGGTTATCCAGAAACTCTTCTAGTAGAATAATTTTTGAGGAAAAAAAGAAAGAATATGAAAAGAACTTAAAGGTAGACGGTCACAAAACCAAAGTAGAATTTAAACCTCAACAAATTAAATATCATACAAAGAACAATTCGAAGAAAGAAAAAATATTATTTGATTTAATTCCCACTTTTAACTTAGAGTTAGAATGTAAAATAGGTAAATTATTTTTCATGTTGCTTACTAAACACTTTCCAAAATATTCAGAATTACATAAGATATTCAATAAAAATACAGTTAAATTAAGCTACAGTTGTACAAACAGACAAGATACCAGAAATCTCAAAACTAAAGTGCAGCAAAATATTACAAATAATTCATGCAACTTCAGAAATAAGTATAGATGTCCATTAAATGGAGCTTGTAAAACAGAAGTTATAATTTATAAAGCAGAAGTAACAGATAATAATGCTCAAAATAAAACGTATATAAGATGTACAGAAGGTTCTTTTCAGTTTAGATGGTATAACCATAGATTATCGTTTAAGCTAGCAAATCTTCGGTACTCCACCAAACTTGCTAACTATAAGTGGAATTCAAAAGAAAAAAAAAACAACAGGGATCCGTTCGTAAGGGGGAAAATTTAAAAAAATGCAAAATCATACAACAATCATATCCGCATTTGCAACATAAGAAATTAACGATTATGACATTTCCAGATCCATAAAACATTTTAAACCGGGAATCAGAAATTTTAAGTCCCTGCCTTCATATCAAAAATGTTTCTTAAGTGAATATGAGGCGGGATAAAAAACAAAAACAAAAAAAAAAACGTAATTTAAAACCTCACTGTTATATTTATAATACGTTTGCTTTTCTTCACTTCTCCCTCACCATCACCCTTACAATACATTTGCATTTCTTTTCTTTTTCCTTTTCTTTATACATTTACAATACTCTTCCTTTTCTCTCCTTCTCTTCCTCCTCCCCCTCCTCCTCCTTCTTCTTCACACTCTCTTCCTTTCTATTACACTCAACGGCATGTGTTTGATCATCGTGCGTTTGTTTATTTATTTTTGAAAATAATATTGTACCATTCTTCGTGGGTTTTTTTTTTTTTTGATAAAAAAGCGTTAGGTGTTTACTTGATAAAAATTCACCTAATGAGACCGTAAGGTCGAAACCAAGGTCGCGTATTCAACTGACCCCCTGATTTTTAAAGTTAAAAACTCGACATGTTATTTTTACTTTTATTATATTTTTCACATGTGTATAGAGCCCATTTTTAATACTACTGTTTTCTGGTCTGATTCAGCTCAAACCATTAATCTTATATATATATATATATATATATATATATATATATATATATATATATATATATATATATGTGTGTGTGTGTGTGTGTGTGTATGTGTGTGAAAAATATATAGAAAAAAGGAAAGAACTCGAAAGTTCTTTAGTATTTTTGTTATTATTTTTAAAAAATAGTGCTCGATACAAAAGTAGACCATAAATATAATTACTTAATTAAAAATATGATTCCAACACCCTACATAAGAGTTCTCATGAGAACTCTTATGTAGCGTGTTGGAATCATATTATATATATATATATATATATATATATATATATATATATATATGTATATGTATATATATATATATATATATATATATATATATATATATATATATATATATAATGCACAGATCAAATTATCCATTGATGAGTTCTCCAGATATTTATCATTCTTATATATATATATATATATATATATATATATATATATATATATATATATATATATATATGTGTATATAGACACACACCCGCAGCAATACACACGCTTACACATATCATACTCACTCCCTCCCTAAGAACCAAATAACACACACACAAACACTAAACAGAGACACATCCCCTCACCAAGTCCAATAAAACTGTCAAACTTACCAGTGAATTCATAGCAGCATGTATCTATCCAGTTCTTATCTCAAATAACAACTTAAAAGAGACTGTTTGACCAACACAAGGAATGTTAAAAGATTCATGTTAAAAAGATAAAAAAATAAAAAAACAAATGAAAACTACAGACAAAAGTTCATTTTCTCCATCAAGACATTCATTCTGTAGTTTAGTGCTAGCAGCAAGCAGAAATATTTTTCCTCCCGATGATGGCCATTTTGGCCGAAACTAGTCGAGGAATCTAAATGGAATAATAATAAAAAAAACGAAAGAATATTAATCTACAACCCAGTGTGTCTGAAGATTTTAATTTTTTTATTGTTCAATATATATATATATATATATATATATATATATATATATATATATATATATATATCAAAGACAAGATAAATGCTATATCCTACTTATGATCGTAGATTTCAGTCAGGATTCTACGACTTTAATGTCTCACAAAGAATATCAGAGAATATTTGGCAGTTTCAGAAAGTTTCAAAATAGGGATCCTCTGATTCTCGGTGAGAAAACATGGAATATTTTGAGTGCCAATAAAGCCTTTTTTTCATTTCAATCGAATTCTCCAACGATTTGAGCGTATTTTTTCAAATTTGATTTCGAAACTTCAACATTGCCGTAAAATTATATTTTGGACTGTTTCTTCCTATTTTCTGTCATCGCTGATAATGAGTGCAACATGTTCCCCACTTTCTTTTCTATTAGTTATGATGACATGCTAGTGACGATACATAATGAAATGTGGTATTAGATTTCCGGTTGACTCTGTGTCTTTGGTGAGAGATCTATTGTCAAGTGACCCGGATGATTAACAAAGTGCTCTATTGATGAAATGACATTTCTGACCGTTTGCCAACTGCATTCACTCAAAGTGGTAAAAGCATCGAAAAGAAAAACTCACTGATTAATACTTTTTCGTTTTAAATATTTCAATCCAGAGAAAATATGGGAAAAACATTAAGGGGAGAGAACTATAAAAGAAGAGGAAATAAGAAGACACAAGATAAGGATTAACACTGTATTTAAATTGTTGACGATTAAAGTTGAATGGGATGCAAGGAACCAGAAGAAAGTTCCACATGGGAGAAGTGCGAGAGAAGAAACTATTAGCATAGAACTTATGGTTACATCTAGCCAATTTAACTGTAAAATGATGAGACCTAATCGCCAATCATGTACTGCGCTTAAATGAATAAATACTAGGTACCATAGAGGAAAGTTCATCAGAACAATTACCATGGAAGTATTTATAAAAAAAAGCACAGGGAAGCTACTTTACGGCGGTGGAAAAGTGACTGAAGCCGAGATGCCAGGTTAGCACCAATAACATTGCAGGTTATCCTTTGTATTTTGTCAAGAATCTCTAAATACATAGCAGAAGTGCTGTGTTGGATACCTGTATTAATGCAAAAAGATCTAGAAGACTGGCCGTTCAAGACAACATACATTTCGTTATTTTATAAGAAAGACTGCATCAGTTCAAAGATTCACCAAGAAATACCATAACCTTCCAACTTCAGAAGAAGACCAACATACGAAATCCTGTCAAATACCTTTGAGATATCTAAAGCAACAGCCACAGCTTCATCATTCCTATCTAAAGCTTGTCAACTCTTTCAGAAATAATTGTTAACATAGCAGTAGACCTAGAGAAGAGAAAAATCATATTGCTTGTCTGAAAAAAGGTCCTGCGATGTGAGATGCCTGTTCTAGTTCCCCGTGTCGTGTTTAATGGATGTCACTTATCTCCTGTTAACTCCCCTCTCCAAGTTCTCCACTTAGTAAGATCCAGTGACTGGTACCCAAAGAGTGGGAGTTCAATCCCCACCTAATTCCCCGTAATATCAAGCCATCCATCCCCGAAGGTATTTCTGCATTTTATTTACATTATTTAGATTTTATTCGGACTATTGTCCTCATCTTTGTTGCCATATTTATTACAACGTTTCGTCCGTTGTACGCTCCGGCCTTCTTCAGGTGGTTGGAGTGTCGAACTGAAACTCTTATTTCGCTTACTGGGGTAGACTGTTCTAATTCCACGTGGCATGTCTAATGGATGCTAGTTATCAGTTATCTCCTGTTAATTCCCCTCGTATTCTCCTCATATTCATTGCAATATTCACAACGTTTCGGCTCAACTCTCCAAGTTTTCGGTTCAGCACTACTGTGACTTGCTATTGGAACTAAGACAATCTACCTTGGTGTACGAAATAAAGTGTTAGGTTCGGAATTCGAAGCACATGAAGAAGACCGGAATGTACAACTGCCGAAACGTTGGGAATATGGCAATGAATATGAGGATAACAGTCCCAATAATATAAATAATTCAAGTAATCATAATACCTCATCTCAGAGATATAGATCTCTGACACATTGCGAATATAGCAATGAATATGAGGATAACAGTCCCAATAATATAAATAATACAGGTAATCCTAATACCTTATCTGAGAGATATAGGCAGATATACTGAAACAATAGTCAAAGATATATAGCTGGCTACTCGTATTCGAAGACGCCCATCTATTAGGACGGCTAGGCAATTCCTATTTATTGAACACCCACAGAACTTACCTGTACTTTATATGGCAGACCTTTGTTTGTAGGAATCTTAGTGTGATTAACAATTTGAACAATGAATCGTGATTCATGCTAGCATAGCTATTGATTTTCAGTCGGAAGGTTTAATCAGCCTTGGCCAATAGCCCATATAGGATAAACAAAACAAATAAACGTTACGACTCGAAACATTTTTCCTATTTTTCGAAAATTATTTATTCTTTCATATAAATATTATGTTTAAAAATAAATAGATTCGAAATATTCATGCCAAGGTCGCTTACTAGAACTCAAGCATGTCAATTATGGTTTGTTTGTTTTTTCGACACAGCCAAGGCTAAAGAAAAACGTCTTCTTTATCTGGTTTCTTAACAGATTTATAGGAGATCATTTTTCTTTTCTTTCTAGATTTTCTTCTTACAAGTTCGAAAGAAATACTTATCTTTCGTTACTTAGCAGATTCCGAAAAAAATATTTAAGTTTTTCTTTTGGAATCATTTTCTAAGTTTTTTTTTTTTTGCGAGATAAGATGTTAATTATTTCCCGTTTTTTTTTGTTTCAGAGACAAAAGCTAAAAATACAAACAAACAAAAAAAAAAAAAGAAAGAAAAAATATCTGTGTGTCAAGATGGCTGATAAAAATTATACCTTTTGGGTGCAATAACAGGACACACAGCTTCAAAATCGAGATCGTTTTTTTTTTGTTTTGTTTAATGCTATGTCCCTTCAGGATGTAATCGATTATGCCTCTCCAAAGATTTCTATTATCTTTACTGGCCTGTGACTTGCCTTGGCATTTGGGGAAAGATAGTGGTTTGAAATGAGAGTAATCCAAGACTGGCACTCATCAAAGTCTAGAGAACACATTCTGCTCTATTTACATTATTCGGACTATTATCCTCATCTTTGTCGTCATGTTTATCACAACATTTCGACCGTTGAATGTTGAACTGAATCCTTTATTTCGCTCACTGGGGTAGACTGTTCTAGTTCCACGTGCCATGTCTAATCGATGTCAGCTATTTCCTGTTAATTCACCTCTCCAAGTTCTCCACCGACTTAACCAGGTACTGAACTCACACTCTTTGGGCCCTGTAACTGGATCTACAGTTATCTCTACAGGAGATAACTGATAACTGACATCCATTAGACATGGCACGTGGAACTAGAACAGTCTACCTCAGTGAGCGAAATAAAGGATTCAGTTCGACATTCCAATCATCTGAAGAAGGCCGGAGCGTACAACGACCGAAATGTTGTGATAAACATAGCAACAAAGATGAGGACAATAGTCCGAATAATGTAAATAGTGTACATAATACCTAATCTCAGAAATATAGATAGATACATTCTGCTCTGATAACCTATTAAAATATTTATAATAGTCCATATGAGTAGTCCTTGTAGGCTTCAATGAGTGTTTAATTTCACAAATTATTACCTTTTATTATATATACCTGAATTTATATTTATTAATTACTTATTATGTATACGTAATTAATACAATTTATATTTATTATTACGCATTATTTATTATTTATATCTCAATCCTCATTTTCTTTTCGTTTACGCACGTGTACGAAGGATATAACTATAGAATATCCCTAACAAGCAGCCATCCGCAGCTGGTCGATCAGAAAAAAGCGTTCAATTAGAATGGAGCAAAACAGCATCATATTTAGATGTAACAGAGTCTATCTTCAATTACTTTAAAGTACTTTCATTAAAAAACATTTTGAATTAATGAAGTTACTGATATAACAGAAGTAGTCTGTATTTATTTAATCGAATTTAGCTGATGACATGAAGGAGTAAAACAGGCAATATGAAGACCCACTTCAGACCACAATTATTTTGGAGTTTTTGAAATTCAATTTGTCAGCGTGCTCCTAGGGATGTAAACGAGGATACATTTATTAAGCAGTTTAATAAAAATTGGTTGAAAGATAAAATTGGTTGAAACAAAAAATAAGAAAGGATCAATTAAAAATCGCCATTTTGCGTTATTTACGCGGGTTTCCACTACATGGGGTGACTCAATTATCAAGTTAAATGACGGTTAAATGATCAACTTATTGTTGGCTACTTTAGTCAAAATCGGTAGGATGGATCTAGAGTGAAAAGCTATCACACAGATAGACACACAGATATCATCTGTTTTATATATATAGATGACTAAACAGAATAATTGGTAATATTTATAACAGTGGACAGAGAACAAAATAAGACACAGGTAAACATTCCAAGAAGGGGAATATCACATAATTAACAGTGTTTGCTCCTTAATAGATAAAGTAGCGATAATGTTAATATCCTTTGGCGTGGAATGTGTTAACATAAACCATATTGTTTTTCTTTTTGCTTACCTATAGTATATAATTAGAAGTCCAGGCGGCATTAGTTATTGGTGGCCACGATCTTAACAGCATGCAGATATGCAGATGACACAGTGTTCATAGCAAATATAGAAAAGAAACTACTGGACTCCGATAGAAGTTAGAGAAGGAAAGCCAGAAGAAAGGACTAATCATCAATTGCAAGAAGACAGAAAGCATGGTTGTTAGCAAAAGGATGAGCCCAAAATACAAATGACAAATTGGAGATAAGAAAAATCAAACATGCACAACAATTTAACTACCTTGGAAGTGATTTAACAGAGGAAGGAAAGCGTGACACTGAAATCCGCAGGTGCATAACGATAACGAAAGATGCCTTCCGAAAGCTAAGCAAAGTATTAAGAAACAAAAAGATTTCGTTAGAAAGAAAGAAAGAAAAGAGTGCTGAACTGTTACGCAATATCACACTTCATATGGAATGGTCGACAATCTCCTCTGAGATGAAGAAGAGACTTAAAGAAACAGAAAGGTGGTTCTACAGTTTTAGAGAGAACGGAAACAAAAATGTACTTATACTTAACATCAGGATGGGACAGTTGAGATTACTAGGGCACATAATGAGGAAAGGGGGCTTGGAAAATCTGATACTCACAGAACAGATTAAAGGCAGAGGGGACAAATGAAAACAACGTTCAACTTACTAGCGAGTTTGTGCCAATGAAGAGTTAACATAAAGACAAAATTTATTAAGACAGAAAATTGTGGAGAACCATGATCGCCAACGTACTGTCGGGACACATTACTTAGAAGAAGATGCATGACAATCACCCCAAGAAAAAGAATTAGCTATTATTATGGTATTGGAAGACATAAAGAAGTTAAGATAATAAAAGAAAATGAATCTGTATCGAGTTATGGTTACCTACACCGGAAAGAGATATGCCTCCGCCCATTAAAATAGTTCATGTTTAGTATGCAACCCAATATTGCATGATGCAATGAAGTTAAACGACTACGACAATAAGCTACTTTTTAAGCTCGTTTTAAAACTGATAAATATTTATGAACGACGTAATATTTAATAAGTTATTCTTCATGCAGCGAAATTACAACGAGAGGCCAAATGCTTAACTGAACAGAAGATGGAATCAGAAAACCAAGTTCAAATTCTGGTAGGCACACTTTGCATTAACTTAACACTGTTGGTCTCGGGAAATGCAAGAATTAATTTTCCCTCTACCTATGGTTAAATAGTAGTGTAACGGAATCCTTGTGAATCTCATAAAATTTCACTTGCTACTGAAACTGTAAGACTTGAATAAATAAATCTAATTTTCAGGCGGGGTGGGGTGGAATTATGAAATTAGCTCAGGCCCCAAACTTGTGCATTTTATTAACAAGGGTGTGGCTGAAGAAGAACGAGATTCCTAACCATGGAGACATATGAGTAGCTTTAGTTGGCGTTAGTATAGAAAAGCATGTTTTACTGAGGCAGTGTAGTAAAAGATTAAAAAAATCAATTGATTCAGACTGAATTAGCAATTGTCGCTTGAAGATATGGAAATACGAACCTGCTTCCAACTGAGAAACTGTTAAATAAATTGATTACCTGATCACAAGAAAAATAAATGGGCGAGGAAATAATATGAAAAAAAGATACTAATAAAACCGATTTCATTTGCATTTGCGAATTGGCAAGATGACAAATAGGTGGTTATCATATTCTGGTTTTGTTAATTTCGACCCTGGTTTGTAAAGGCGTTATGAAAAAAAAACTAGTTACCCATTTAAATGCAGAAACGTGTTGGTTTCTTTAAAAACGACGACAACAACCACAGCAATAATAATAATAATAATAATAATAATAATAATAATAATGATAATAACAAGCAGAACGACTAATTTGAACAAATTATGGATAGTCTTTCCACCTGACAGTAGTGTAGAGGCAATGCCTGTCCAAGCACCACTGAACACCTTGCAGTTTCTTCCTTCGCAGATATGAAATTATGATATTAAACATATAAGTTTTACCTCCTAGGGAATCTATTAGTGAATCTACTGAGAAACAGGAATTTTGAAGCACTTCACCTCTCCGCTTCTTATCTACAGATTCAAACACAACATTACCTATCATTCTCTGTTCATCAGTAAGTGTTACAATGCCTGGGTGTTCGAGGTCTTCAGGATGGTCATGTTGCCTTACTCCAATAGCTTCAGGCAGCCCAATTGATAAACAATGCCATTCTCTATCAGAATTGCACAATTTGAGTGCAGTGCCATGTTTTCTGCATGGTCTGCATTAAAAGCCTGTTGCAAGAAATCTTCTTTGTGAGTGGTCCACAGGCGAAGAGCATTTGCAGGGCTCCATATACGTGCACAGGGCAGCAAACATAACATGCAACTGTAAGGGCATCTGACAGACAGCAGCCCTTCTAACAATGCATGTTCCTATGTGTCATAGTTTGAAAGAAGACCCTATCTCAGGTATACTGTCTTAAATGTTAGCAAGATTTCGCCTACAAAATGCAAATTCTGGAAGCTCACGGTGCCTGAAATATGCAGCAGCAACATTTCCAAATGAATTTTTTCTGTGTCCTTAGGGATCATTGTATACATTCTATTGATGACATTCGTATTCCTCGTATCTTCCAGAGCATTTATTAAACACACAACACAGTGGAATGCATCATAATCATCATGCTTATTCAGTTTAAACCACGCATTGAGGATAATGTCAGTCCCTTTTTGCTTGAACAGCTTGCTGAACGTTACCTATGTGAAAGTAAACTCTTTGCTGGTCCTCAAGATGTACAGCAAGTCTGTAGACAATGTGAGATGTGTCATGTAGCTTGAACTATGACAGTCTCTACATAGCTTCCGAAGAAGAAACGTCAGCAAGCAAGATAATTAGTAATTTTGTTGTGAACTTGATTCTGCTTACGATCTGCCGCTAGGTTGTCTCTTACTTCAACAGAAGCAGAGTTATGTCCCTTGTACACGTATTTAAAGTTACCTTTAATGATTTTCACTGATGAACAAATTTGTGAGCGCTGTACATTTTCAGCAGATAGGCATTGTACGGTACAACGTTCCTATTGTCAACTGAATGATGTCCAACTTGAACTGTGACTCCATTATTGAGTCTTCTGTACTCTGGATAGCCATTTATATTCAGAAGCGTTTCATCTCTGTAGTTCTTTGGGAATTTCTTTTGGCATGAGCCATTTTCCATGCAAGGAGAAGGATTATCTGTTCCGCAAGGATTATATATCATGCCTTTTTTTTTACTAAATCATGCAAAACTAGATAATCATTAACATCAGGAATTTCAGCGTAACGATCCTGTCATCGCTGCTTTATACCCTGTCTGTAGAGCTTCATTCTTACGCCAGCAGATTCCGGTTTTTATTGCCGTTTCATGATGAATGCAGTTTATAAGCCCAAAAGTAGAGACCTTCACTTTTTCACTATACCTAAGGATTAAAATGAATTTTTATAAATAGAAAAGTCTTCTTTAAGTTTTCATTTTATCGTTATTTGAAGGCTAAAAGATTAAATTTACAATTTCCAGTAAACATAATAATCTGGTGTATTTCAAATAAAACTTGTAGTGAATTGAATCGCTCGTAAAATCGGCTTTTTTTCAAATATCGACAGATTTCTAAACTAAAGTTAATTCTCGGTTTAAAAATCTTGAAAGAACATTACTAAAATTGTGAACACGCAGTGTTGAAAACCATTGACAATAACTAAAATGAAAAAAATAATTTCGAATGCGAATGAAATAAAGTCTAAAAATAATTAAATTAAACATTAGATTGAAAATTAAATTCAAGGTTTTAAAACAATTATAACAAAAAATTAATAAAAAAGAAAAAGTAAATTAAAAATTAAAAAACTTTTTTATGAAATGGAAGTTAAATATAAAACTAATTTAAAAGGAAATTGCAAAATGACATACAAATTAAAAAATAATTTCAAATAGAAATTTAATCAAAGTAAAAATTATTTTTCCTACTAAAATAAAATAAATACATAAAATAAAAATACTTAATGAAAGAAGACTTCAAAAATGTAAGACTTTAAAATTTTGAAGGGGGGGGGGTGATTTTCGAAGCCCAGGATGAAACACAGAAATACAATGAACGAAATCCAGTCCCAAAATGTCGAGTGGGTTTTCCCAGTATGAAAATTCAAGGTTTCAAAAAAAATCTAAATTAAAGTAAAAATTATTTTTCCTAAGATTAGGTTCTAATTTGTAAGGGGGGAAGACAACCTTTAAAACAAGTGACGTTTTAACGATACTGTCATTTAGTGGTCACCCTAAAAAAAATTTCTGCGGCTAATTTAATTATTCGAAATTTCATGGACTGTTATGCTCTTTGAGAACCGCCAGCATCTGTTGAGGGCAAGAGTGAGATGGAATAAGTGAGGGTGTTTCTTTGAAAATCGCCGCCAGCGAGACGCCAAATTCAGATCAGTACTGAAGAGTGTAATGGGCGAACTAAGGAAGGAACACGCAGAATTATAATAACATGATTAGGCATTTCTTGTTGCATGCACCATGGCACTTCAGGACGTTGTCGATCATGGCTCTCCACAATTTCTTTTTCTTTGCAGCTCTTAATAACGTTAATCTTTTTGTTATGTCTCCTAAACTCTGTTTTTGCGAACAATTTCTTCAAGTTCGCTAAGAAGGCTATGTGTTGTTGTCCTCTGTTTCTCGTCTTTAATTTTTCATGTGAGTATCTAGTTTTCGAAAGCCTCTTTCCTCATTATGAAACCCTGGAAATTTCAACTGTCACTTCCTGATGTTAAATATAAGTCTCATTTGTGCAACATTTTCTGTAAAACTTCGTCGTTGCTCACATGTTCAGTCCATGGCATTCTCAGTATCCTTCTGTAGAACCATATTACTGTTGCTTCAAGTTTCTTCTTCATTTGTGATGAGATTGTCCAATATTCCCTGCAATATAAGAGGACTGATATTACGTAACAGTTCAGTACTCTTTTTTGTGTTTTATTAATTTTTTTTCTGTTTCTTAATAGTTTGCTTAGCTTCTGGTAGGCATCTTTCGCTATCCCAAAGCGACTTCGGATTTCAGCGTCGCACTTTCCACCCTTCCCAGATATTTAAATTTTTGTACTCGTTTGATTTTGGTACCTCCAATTTGTAATTTGATTTAGTGATGTTCCTTTTACTGAAAACTGCGCATTATATTTTCTTGCAATTAATGTTTAGTCCTTTCTTCTCGCTTTCCTTCCCTACCTTCTATATGAGATCTTGTAGTTTCCTTTCTGTGTCTGCTATCAACACTCTCACTTGCATATTTATGTTAAGATTGTGGCTGCCAATAATGAGTCATAACCGTAATTCTAATTCTTTCAGTATCGCTTCGTGTATATGTTGGATATATCTGGTAAGAAGACTCACCCTTGTCTTACACCGATTTCAATTCTTGTACTTTTATAGAATACTCTTTTTTTTATTTGTATGCAGGTGTAATGCTACATGGACGGATTCTGAAAGTTTCTATTACCCTTTCAAAATTTGTATGGCGTATCTAATATTTGCAAGTTAGTAGATGTAATATCAGCTACAGATTAGTAACTATAGCATCAGTAAGTCTGTTCATAAAGTACTACTTTGGAAATTGAAGGTCACAATCATATTAGGCCTTATTGATGTCCTTGATGCAGTGACTAACAGAAAAGAGACAAGGATAAAGAAAACACAGTGGAACTTCTGCTCAGGCCGCCGGTTGGGGCTCGATATATATATGCATTAATTGCCAGATATTAAGATCTTATCTAAGAAAATAATAATAATAATAATAATAATAATAATAATAATAATAAATAAATAAATAAAAAGATAAATTTTAAATTTTCACTCAAAGAGAAGACAGTCAAGGGGCAGAACATTGTTAGATAAGTACACTTGTGGCCATAAAAAAATCAATGTGATCCCTACCCATGCCTGATATATACATATGTATATGCAGATAAAGACATATATTTCCATTCTTGCAGAGGTGTATCCAGCTTTTGTTCTTCTTCACGTCGGATCCATTTCTAACCTTAGGTTTCTGGGCGGGACCCGGAAAGAAATGTGTACACGCCAGAAATCAAAGGATAATAATAATAATAATAATAATAATAATAATAATAATAATAATAATAATAATAATAATAATAATATGTGAAATTCGAAAAGAAAACAATAATAGTAATAGATAGCCTAATGGAAAAAAAAATTGAATTAATATTTTGAGTGACGAAAAAATAATTAAGCGGGTACGCCGGCAAAATGAAAACACATGGCTTGAATTTTCTTAAAGTTATATTTTATTCAACTCCATACTTCGTAAGTTACTCTCGGCCGGGCTGTCAAACCCCTGATCCAGTAGCGGACCTTACATTCTGTCTGCGATGTGTGAAAAACTGTCACTTCTCTGGTGCTGTTGTTTATATAACCATCTGTTCAAAGTTCTTTTTCCTTGCGCGCCCATATCAGCTGCATCCAGGATTAAGGATGTTCAGTTATCGTGTTCAGCATAGACAAAGGAACAATCGTTACGGATCCTAAGTTCAACACAGTGTCCACTTCAGCGCAACTGGAATATATGTTTTCCTGACGGTTGTGATTTACCACCGATCCTATGTACATGAAACGAAAAACATCAAACGATTAAAGGCCTATAACTTAACAAATATTAACATCAATACTAACAAAAATATTTTCTACATTATTAGACATTAAAATATCTTACTAAAAAGGAAATGATGCACACGTGTTTCATATGGTTACAAACATTAACTACTCATTGATAGATGCATAGCGGAAAATTGCAGAGGAGAACACAGAAACCTAACTATGACATGGATCAATTATGGAAAGGATTTAAATATTTTACCTCACACACAGATCCTAAAGGCTTTCATCATCATTCATTATTTCTATGACTGCTTCAAACATCATGGAGACCGAAGGGCAGGAGAAAAAAGACAACCTTCTCCAGGATGATCTGTTAGCGGTGTATCCAAGAGTTCCGACATTGTCTTATCAGTTCAATCTTTGATATTGCCTGACCAGCTGTTGCGTTGTCGGCTCCGTTTGCGCCCGCCTTCAACAGTACCTTGCATGATGATCTTGCAGCGTTTGTTTTGACGTGACATAGACAAACCGTGCTGTCTTCCTTAAAGACGCTTAACAGTGGCGAGAAGAGATTCCTGTCGGCTCACGAGACTTTTGACCATATTCCGTACGCAGTCATTAGTCTTGTGCTCCCAGTACGAGATGCAGAGGACCTTTCAAGCATGTGTTCTCGAACGCCTGGATCATTTTTCTTGCTAAAACCAGGAGTGTCCAAATCTCATATCCGTAGAGGATAATGGCGAAGGATTTAGTGAATTCCAAATAATAATCAGTGGTTTTCCAAGGAAAATCACTTTCTCCATTATGGTACAATTAGTTAACGGTCACGAGAAAAGTAACAAAGACACTTTACTCCATTTATAAAGAGAGCAATAAATTCCGAAAGAGACTCAACATCGCTTTTAAGGAAATTAATAAAAATACCCAACAAACACATTTTTTTAAAGCATTTCACGCCAAGCAAGGCAGGAGTGCCACTAACATGCATGCAAGTGGTTACAAGAGTGGAAACAAGAGTAAAGAGGCGTGATAGAGAAATGGATTAAGAGAAGGGCAGGGAATAAATCAAGGCATTTGGAGATGTCGATTGACATTGCATTTGAATATTTGAAGATTATAGCAATCAGGGAAGCAAGTAAGAGGAAAGGAGTTCCACTGACGGGAAGTGCGATACATGAAGCTGTTGGAGAGACAGATATATTTAATCGTTTCGACAATGAAAGGGTGGGACTGAGATGCCAACCTAGTAGCAAACTAGTTTAAATTCATGCAGTTTGAGAACCAGCGAAAGTAGCTCGTTGGAGCAGTTACGTTGCAAGTATTTGTAGAAAAGACAGAGGGAAGCGACGGCACGTCTGGAAACAATTTCTAGGAATCCCTCTGCTTCTCAGGACGTCAGGGAGATACCTGACAGTATTGGGGAGTGGACAGGCGACAGCACTGCTTGTATCAGCTCTTGTGCTGAGGAAATGTTGCGTTGAATTGTGGAAAGGAGATTAGATCCGGAGAAAATATCCAATAATAATAATAATAATAATAATAATAATAACGACACACAGACAGAACAATCAAAGGTAATCTCATAGACATCATGATTATCGACCTCAAAGATGTGCCTTCTTATTGACATGGCAGTCCATTCAAACTGCAATGAAGATCTTCAAAAAATATCAAAATACAAAACCTTGAAATCGAAATCTCAAAAAGGTGGCACATGAGGACATCAGTAATTCCATTTGTAGTTGGAGCACTCGGTTTTATAGTAAAAGTTTCTGACAGACTCATTGAAGGGATTCCTGGTAGCCCATGTCTTAAAGACATACAAAAGATTATCTATATAAAATATGTGTGATTTTCAAAAACACTCAGTGGAAAATGTCATGATGCCATTTCTGACCTTAGTCTTCTGGTTGGGACCCGGAAAGAAATGAGTAGACACAAGAAATCAAAGGAATAATAATAATAATAATAATAATAATAATAATAATAATAATAACTAAAGTTGCTTTGTCCTTCATTTATTGATCTGAGGTCCTTCGATAAGGAAATATTTAAGCTTAACTATTTTTTTAAGCTTAACTATTTTTTTAAGCTTAACTATTTTTTTAAGCTTAACTATTTTTTAATTTTTTTATACTGAAATTAAAATTAAGTGTAACAGATAAAGTTTATTTTAATTTTGATTAAGAGTACGCCAAACGGGCGTAAAAAAGGACTTCGAACTATCTGATTGTGCAAGTAGTGTCATATTCAAATATATCGATCTGGTGGGAAAATACAAAATTACTTTTGTTATTAATCACGCCGACTTCTATAGCCATGTGTATCAGGATATGCTAATGTTTTAGTGATTAGTGGCTCGGAATAGGAAAAACGAGAACCGAGACACATTCACTTTCGATAAAATTCCCTTGGGGAAAGTACGAATCAATGTTTTCTCTCAAGCTATGGGTTAAATAGTAGCACTTTCTCTGGAAAATAAATTATTGCTGCTTCCTCAAAATTGTTAATGCAATATTAACTCGCAACCTAAAAGAAATATATTTCGATTTTAAATCACCCGCAAAAGGGTTGATAAGCTGTAAAGAAATACCTATGCGTGTCATATTTTTTAGAAGCAGTACATGTTTTGAATGACCCAATCAACATATTTATAAGGTGAATTGAATTTTTTTAAAAATCAAATATACCCTATTATTGTAAGCGGATAAATACCTGTTAAGGTGAGGAATATATCAGTGTTTAAATAGTGTTTGTTATTTATTTGTGTCAGTGGCATAGGCGGCATTTGTCAGGGTATGTTACATGCTATCTCGTACAACTTGAGTTAATATATTTTCGAGTAGAGGTGGAAGTTTCGAGACCTGGAAAACGTCAGAAACCTTGTCTGAAACGAAAGTAGGTTTGCGTTTCCTTAATCGATAAACAGGTAAGAAAATGAATCATCTACGCAAAAGTCGTGCATTTTTGAAAAGGTTCAAGAATGCCAGGATACAGAGCTGCTTATGTGAGAACCAATGCCTTCAGGTATTGATCGGCAAGATAAGTAGATGTTGTCCGGGTAAAATGCTTTTCACTATCAGTATAATCTTATATGTTGTATATTTACGGCCAGAACCTTTTTCTGTGGAAGATAATTTCAGATTGGAGTATTGATATATTTTTTTTTATATTGATCATTCTTGCGCGCAGTTTAGGCTTATTAAGATATCAGGGAGAAGAGGGGGGATGTAATGGCGCGGCCGAATGCGCACGAAGTGTGTGTAATGTTAACCAGAGGGAATAGGTAGCGGCAAAGACTGTGTGGAAGCATGTCAGTTTTGAACAGAGAAGTATAAAAGGGGAAAGAAAGAAAGAAAGAAAGAAAGAATCAAGAGAGTTAAGAAGTAGAAAAAAGCAAAAAAAAAAAAAAAAAAAAAACGCGCAGAAAATAGAGATAGATAGAAAGCTAAAGAAGAGTACCAAAACGGTAAGGAAGTAAAGAGAGAGGGAATTATGAGCAAGTAAGAAGAGGAGAAGGTAATGTATTAGGTTGGTGCAAAAATAATGATGTAATAATGTCGTTTTTTGACGTATTTTTTAACGTCAAAAAACGACATTATTACGTCATTTTTTTTGCACCAACCTAATAAATGCAAGTTTTGGAGATGATAGAAGCGTATGTATAATAACAAAATAAAAGGCTGGACACAAAAATGAGCTGAAGGTGTAAGGTTATTAGAGAGGGAGAGTGTAAATCGAGCAGGGAATTGCAGATAGAAAGAAGAACCTTAAAAAATCAGAGTGACAAAGGGCAACAAGGAGAGCAGCGAGAGAAGGAAGAAAATTGAGATGGAAAAATGAGCAAAAAGCTGGAGCAAAAATCAGAAAACTGTTGGAGATAAAATCAGGAAATAGAGTAAAAAATGAACCAATATTTGAGATTAAAATGAGTAAATTGTTGGAGTTATAAAAAACCAAATGGAAGTTCGAAAAATGAAATAGTTGGATGTTAAAATGATCAAATAGAGGAAAATTGATCAAATACTTGGAGGTAAAAAGGATTAAATAGTTGGAGGTAAAAACGATCAAATCGTTGTAGGTAAAATGATCAAATAGTTGGTGGCAAAATGATAAAAAAGTTGGAGGTAAAATTGATCAAATAGTTGGAGGTAAAATTGATCAAATAGCTGGAGGTAAAATTGATCAAATAATTGGAGGTATAAATAGCAAAAAGTTGAAAGAAACATGAGAAAATAGATGTAGGTAAAAATGATCAAATGGAGGTAAAAATGAGAAAATGGTTTTCGATAAACATAAGCAATAAGTTATTGGAAATAAAAGCAAATAGTTGGAGGTAAAAAAATTAATAAATATAAAAATGAGCAAACGGAGGTAAAAAGAGAAATAGTTGGAGGTAAAAATATACAAATGGTTGAAGAAGCAAATAATTGGGGTTAAAACAGACCATCTTTGGAGGTAAAATAGATGATAATAGATTAAAAGTGGGGAGGTGAAACGATTGAAAGAAACTAAAGAAACCATGAATACAACTACTACTATTACTGTTACTAGTAATACTACTATTAAAACTAGTACTACTACTAATAATAATACAACATCCGAAGAGAAAAAACAAAACAAAACAAAAACAAATCCACTATTAATAATGTCTCAGACCAGTTAAATTACGGCCAAAATAGAAGGAAGCCAGCCGAATATTAATTGTGAACAAAACGTAGACAAATGCGCCCATCAATCAAAAGAAGTGGAATCGAAAAGTTCCTGGTCTCCAGGAAAACTCCATAGGTGATACAAATAATACGAGAGAAATGATCGATTGTTTGACGGCAGTTCTCATGTGTAAGTTCCCGTATTTTGAAATATTTTATGACGTTTGCGGATGAGTGATCACCGTTTATTCTCTTGGACAGACACTCGACCGATCTTAAAACGTTCATACAACTCAAAAAACGATACTTTGAAAAAAAGGAATGTCTCAACAGCAGATTATTCTAGATTCACGCCAAATTTCATCGAAACATTGAGTTTGAAACTGTAGCTCAAAATTTTGATGCACGCATGTGAAGTCGAAAGTTTGATGCAAGCCCGAAAATTCAAGACTTTAGCTACAACATGTGATGTAAACATGTAGCTGGAAAACTTTGTGTAAGAACGGAACTTGAACGTTTGTTGCAAGAATGTTGCTCGATCGTCTGAGGTAAATCTGAAGCTAAAACATTTGATCGAAAATTTTATGCAACAATGTAGCTAAAATATTTCGTGCAAGAATTTAGCTAAAAAAATTGATGAAAACATGTAGCTCAAACGTTTGATGAAAAGGTGGAGCTCGATAATTTGATGCAAGAATGCAGCTCGAAAATATTGCACAAACATATAGCTAAAAATATTGTACAAATATGTAGATCGAAAATATACAAACATGTAGCTCGAAAATATTATGCAAACATGTAGCTCCAAAATATTGTATGAACATGTAGCTCCAAAATATTATACAAATATATAGCGTGAAAAATTTGTACAAACATGTAACTTGAAAATATTGTCAAAATATATAGCTCGAAAATATTGTACAAACATGTAGCTTGAAAATATTGTACAAACATGTAGATCGAAAATATTGTACAAACATGTAGCTCCAAATATTGTACAAACATGTAGCTCAAAAATATTGAACAAACATGTAGCTGGAAAATATTGTACAAATATGTAGCTCGAAAATATTGTACAAACATGTAGCTGGAAAATATTGTACAAACATGGAGCTTGAAAATATTGTACAAACATATAGTTCCAAAATATTGTACCAAGATGTAGCTTGAAAATTTTGATGTATGTAAGTAGTTCGTAAAGGTCGTAGTACCATTCTAATATAACATTATAAAACCTCGCGTATTATATGATATAAGTAAATAACACAAAGCTTATTAGGCACACTGACTCAGTAGACCAATAAACACTAGTCTAGGTACCAATTACTTCCTGTTTTTGTTTCCGTTTAAAAAGTACAATTACAGAACCTACAGACCGGAAATATATCGATAGAAGAAGCAAAACCATCTTTGAAGTGGGACAGAATCAGGAATATAATTCAGTCAGAACTATGCAAAATGTTGAGCTTTGTAAAGCAAAAATGTCGGTGGTACTAATCGGTTGTCATTAGGTTTCATTCACTGGATGATAAGAAAGATGAAAGGAGGAACCAAGAATCTATAGGTAAACGACAAGTCACTCATCTTAACGACCGTATTCCGTCCAAACGAGCTGGTCGCTAAAAGAGCTGGTCGCTAAAAGAGCTGGTCGCTAAACGAGCTGGCCGCTAAAGGTTTTTTTTTAAATATCTGATTAGCGTCCTTTTTTAGTCGTCTTTCATTGCAATGAAATTCTCTTTATTAAAAATCACCCAAAGATAAAATATACTTTTCTGAAACTTTGAGGGATATTAACTGATTTAAAGTATAATTAATCGGATTTGAAACAAATATTATTTACTTTAAGTTCAAAATATCGCAGAAACACATTTTAACACAGCGGTAGCTGTTTATTTAAGTTGTAGATATGTTTGACAGAATGATGTTTATCTAATGTTGTTCTATGGAGTCTTTAACTGTAAAAAATAATTGAATATAACATGATTGTCTAATATATATAATTTTCAAGTACTCAATAACCTTAAAAATTAAAGAAATCGTTCTCCGTAATCTAATGTTTTATTGAATTTTAGATACTTTCCGGTTTTAAATTTACTATACTTATCGCTCTTATTTTCTGATAATGTCGTGTATGAACATCCGTATCTACAAAAATTGGCAAGTTTATAAGCATACAAAAAATTCAAAATCCTTTAACAAATGTTGATACCTGATGATTTTTACTATGCTTTTCAATTTATGATTAATAAATATAGTTTTTACTTAATAATATCATCTAAAAAGGTGAAATTATGACATAATTTTAAAAAATAAAAAAAATATTTAAAACTTAAGTTATTGTAATTAAAATTTAAAAACCGTAAACATATCTTGTAAAAAATCACTATTCATCGAATTCTTTTTCTTAAAACAATAGTGTCGTTAATATATCTTATTTATATAAACAAAGGCTTTTCTAATTAAATAATATCATAGTTTTATTGCATTATTTGTTTTTCGATTCCGAGCAGATATTCGGTAAATGGTGTTTCTGTTTGATAGAAACAAATTGATAATTTAAATTCTCCAAGGAGTCCTGCTTTTAACTAATATGAAGATGAAAAGGATGGAATTTTAATTTCTCGAAATTTCATAAAATTAAGTGGGGGTAACAGATGTAAAAATATTTTAACCAAGATTTTCTAGACTTTCAAAAATAATTTCTTTCTTTTGTGAATAAATCCTGAAAATTTCATTAAAATCAGGCAATTATTTTATTGTTGCAAGACTTTCCAAATCAATGTTTTTTACTTAAAAAAAAAGACTCTAAAATTTCCCTTATTATTCTTTGTTCCATCCGTTGACGCAAGGAAAACAAAAATTTTACCAATATTTTGAACGTTCTAGAAAGGATTAAAAAAATGATAAAATAATCCAAAGCTATTTTGTTCTTTTCTCTGAATAATAACATAGACATTTTAACGATAAACTTTGTTTTCATCAATGTTGACGACTTTTTTCATCATGTTATGCCCCTCTTTAGCGAAATTTTCAATGTCACATTTTCACAATTTGCCACATTTCTTAATGTTTATGAAGTTCAGCAGTGCACTGGACAGTAACCGTAATAATCATAAATCATAAAAATAGATACAAAATAAAAATAAATCATCTCTATATTATATACATTACTTTAATTTGTCTACTGGAAATACAGTACAAAGAAATGATTTATTTATTATGATCGATTTTGAAGAAAGGAAAACAATCAAGATCAAATATTCGTAGAATATTGATTGATAGGATTTTTATTTTATTTTAAGAGATTTTATATCTGGTCATAATTCCTCTCGTTAAGTAAGGAGTGGCTATATTTATAAACTTGGACAACCTCCTCACAGAATAAAAAATAAACTTGCCGCGTTAATCGAAACTGATTTACATTCTTACTATCATCAGCTTTCGAAATGACCTTGACTAATATTAAATTATCGACGATGACACTTTTAAAATTGTATTTGTTTTAGAAGTCATAACAATTCCGTGTTTAACATTACAAATCGGATGTAACATATTAACTCTGACTATTGAAATTGAGAAAAAAAAACTGAAAAAAAAAACAAACTTTTAGGACAGTATTTAAGGATATTTGTATTTATACATTAGGTTGTGAATTTTATGTTGAAATTTCAGTCGTAGACATTCGGGCTTCCGTCTGTGACCGACGAACAGATATCGATTATAATATGGACGATGTACATGCGGAATTCGTTTCCATGAATAGAAATTAAGATAACCTCCTTTATGCATAAGGGCGTAATCAAATTGAATGACAAAAATAACAAGTTCATTTTGAGAATATCTTGAGGCTGATCAGTTGGAGAACATCAAGAAATTTGAACTTTATTTAATATTGGTTGCTGTTTATATGCAACATAGTTAAAATTAGACGGAAATTAATTACGTCTTCTTATAATTGAAGCATACAGACGGTCACATTGGTTTCTTATCTTCAAAAAGACAAATTATATACATATACATATGCGCTAGACAAATGTCAGCGCTTAGTCACAGTGTGAAAGATAGATAACTTTTATACTTTGGAAGGTATACATTTTGTGTATTCAAAGCGAATATATAATTGATATTTTGGAGGGCAACTTAGAGTGTGATAATGATTAACGAGCCTGGTTATCTTGCTCTATGGCAATTATAATGACATTTTTTTTTTTAATTACATTTAATACAAACACCCTTTGAAAATTAAATAGTATGAACATAATTCTATGATTCTAAAAGAATATGGAAGCAAATATTGAAACTGTTTTATGGACAGATAAAACCAAGCTGTAATTATTTGGTCACATGAACTGTTTTCTATGGAGTAAAGTGAATGAAGCTCACAAACCAAAACATACCCTTCCCTAAAATTAAGCACGGTGGCAGAAGCATTCTGCTCTCGGGATGTTTTGTTGCTTGTGGACCAGGAGAACTAGTGAGAGTACAGGGTGTCATGGATAAAGAGCAGTATTTGGCTATCCTTAAAAAATAATATAAAACAAAGTCCACGAAAATCGTCTTTCGGGCTTCACTCGACGTTCCAACTTGACAATGCCCCAGACCACACGGCACAATTTGTTACAAAATACTTAGATGACACTAAAATCGAAGTATTTGTGTATATCCCGCACAAAGTCATTACCTAAACTCCATTGGAAATTTATGGACATATAAAAAAAGTAAGAAAAAGAAGACCTTCAAATTTAGAAGAATTAGAAGCAATAGATCAAAATATCTATCAGTGTGTGTAGTGATCTTGTAAGAAACTATCAAATATGATTAAAGGCAATAATCAAGAATAAAAGTTACACAATTCATTATTGAGGCAAGAGGGTCAATAATTTTGTCCAGTGTTAAATGATTCTTGTATTGTTATTTGACATTAAAATGAGTTTTGTCGTGGGCAAAACTGTACATGCTTTCAAATCTCTTATTTCATTATTTATGAAAAAATGGACATGAAGTTTCCATGAAAATTTGAGTTGTTACACATTTATTTGCAATTCTGAAAATGGGCAGAGGTGGATAATTCTTTCCACAACTGATATATTTCATTATTATTATAAACATATATTTTTTTATGCTTTTGAGCTTCAACCTAGGGTCTCTGCTCAGCTTAGCACCTGATCATTTGCCTCGAAAACCGGAAAGTTATTCCTTCATGCATTACGTGTCTTGGGCAAATGTCCCATTTCTCACCAGGCCCAATCTAAGCTGATGTCCTCCTCCAAATTGAGGGCTCGCTTCGTTCATGGGCGTCGAAAGCATCCACCCTGACGAGTGACTCCAAGCTATGGCGTCCTCGGTTCAGGGATGTAGTGTAATCGCTAGACTAGCAGCATATATAAACCAAGAAGCGTAGTATACTCTGTTTCACTTGATCGCTCTTGACCCTATAAGAAGGTTATCTTCCCTTTGACAGGTTTGTTTTATACTTTTTGCACCAAAAAAGCCTTGTGTTGGGACCAGCGTAGTTGCCGATATAGCGAGCATGCTGCAGTTCTTACTAGGTGGCACGCGTAGTGTGAGCTGAAATAATTGAAAAAAATCGATAATATTTTCAATGTTTTTTCGTTGTTATTATTCATATTACAATTTGCGATTGTTAGTTTGTTATCCATATCAGGCTAGGATGCATGATAAAAAAGACTATTGTGCCATTTTTCTGTTATCAAAAAACAACAATTTGATTAGCCTAATTCTTCCATTTTTTAATCCAGTACGTACATGCCTTCTGCAATATGCCCTATACTTACAAGTGCCAGAAGAGACCAGACATGGAACATTTCTGATATAACTGCTCAGTGCTCACTTCCCAGTTTTGATTCAAAAACGCCTCCGCGGCATGTGGCTGATGAATTAATTTCTAATCTATATCTTTCATAAAGATGAAACGTCGCAGGTTTCTCGCTAATTATTTTCTATGGCAAACGTTAGACAATCTACATTCCTTAGTTTTACCAGTCCAGGCCTTCACAGCTAAGCCTTTCACAACACTATTGCTATTTCTATGACAAAAGTTCAGATGATATACATTAAACGTCTTGTTACACTATGGCTATTTCCATAGCAAAATATTCAGATTAGCTACGTTCCTTAGTTCAAACTATTCAGACCTTTGCAGCTATGCCTCTCGCTACACTATCCCTATTTCCATGGCAAATGTTCTGACTGGTTTGACACCTTAATTCAACCTGTTCAGACCTTTACAGCTAAGCCTCTCGCTATTCTATAGGTCTCCCGTGCTATGTTCTGAAGAGTCTGGTTCCTTATTTTCACCATTTCCGTCCTCTACCGCAAAGCCTCTGTCTACATTATCGCTATTTCCATAGCAAATGTTCTGCCGTATCACATTCCTTAGTTTCATCATTTCAGAGCGTCTCGCTACTGTATCACTTTTTCCATGGAAAGTATTCTGACGAGCCATATTTCTTAGTTCCAATAGTTCAGACATTTAGAGCAAAAGCTTTCGCTAGTCTATCGCTATTTCCAAGGCAAAGGTACTGACGAGTCAATGGTTATTTCCATGTCAAATGTTCCGACCAGCCACGTTCCTTAGTTTAAACTTTCCAAGCCTTTAAAATTAAACATATCGTTACTCTATCGCTATTTCCATGGCAAATGTTCTGACGAGCCATATTTCTTGGTTCCAACAGTTGAGATTTTTTACACCTATCCCTCTCGCTATTCTATAGCTATTTCCATGACAAATCTTCTGAATAGTCTGATTCATTAGTTGCACCACTTCAGACCTTCACAGGAAAGCCTCTCACACTATTTCAATAACAAATTTTCTAACGAGCCACATTCCTTAGTTCCACCAGTTTAAACCTTTAGAGTTAAGCGTCTCGCTATTCAATCGCTATTTCCATGGCAAATGTTCTGACTGGAATGATTCCTTCATTCCAACAGTTTACAGCTTCTCGACACTCTATTGCTATTTCCATGGCAAATATTCTGAGGAGCCATATTTCTTAGTTTCAGCAGCTCAGAAATTTACAGCTAAACATCTCGCTATTGTATCGCTATCTCCATGGCAAAAGTTTGTATGAGTCAATCGTTATTATCATGTCAAATGTTGCAACGAGCCATATGTCTTAAGTTCCACCAGTTCAGATTATTAGAGTTAAGCCTCTCACTACTATGTCGCTATTTCCATGGCAAAAGTTCCAAGGAGACTGATTCCTTACTTCCACCAGTTCAGAACATTACAGCTGAGCCACTCTGTACACTATCGCTATTTTCATGGCAAATGATTTGACGTCTCTGATTCATTTGTCCCACATTTGTTCAGTTACATGTAAGTCTCTCGACACTCTATCGCTATTTCCATGGAAAATGTTCTGACAACCCATATTTCTTAGTTCCAACAGTTCGGACCGTTACAGTTCTATCCCTATTTGCATGGCATATGTTCTGACGGGTCACATTCCTTAGTTTCGCCAGTTCTGACCTTTAGAGCTAAGCGTCTCGGTATTCTATTGCTATTGCCATGGCAAATATTCTTAGTAGTATGATTTCTTAGTTCTACTAGTTCAGACCGTCACAGCTAAGACTTTCGCCATTCTATCGCTATTTCTATGGCAAATGTTCTGACCAGTTTGATTCCTTATTTCCACCTGTTCAGACCTTTACATCTAAGCCTCTCGCTACTCTATCGCTATTTCCATGGCAAATGTTCTGACAAACTACATTCCTTAGTTGTACCTGTTCGGGCCTTCACAGCTATGATCTCCCTGCCACGTACACTCGGTCGAATCATCCCCATTCCATTCTTATTCCATTAATAAGGAAGAAGTTCTATTGGATTCGCATAACTTATTTCCAAGAATCACTATTTTGTGGAACAGTCTCCAGACATAATGATAACTTTTATAAGTCAAACGAAAGAAGTTCCGAATAATAGTACAAAGAAACAGTCGACTTCTGAAGCCTATTTTTATAAAAGATAAAGATTTTATGAATTTCGACTGACACTAACGCTATGTTTTTTGTCAATAAATTCGGAATGTTTCCTTATAGGGAAACGGATAATCTTACCATTGTTGTAACCATGCGCCATACGAAGTTTTTCTGAGAAATGGTCTAGAGAGGATGCCAACCGTAGTATGTTAGTATACTCGTCCCCAAGTTTGTTGCTCGTGTTGGGTGTTCGATCAGAAATGTTGCAGTCTTGCTTGAAATTAGTCTAAATTGCTCTGCATAAGTGAATTGAAAAACAAAACTGTATTTATTTTGTCTACTTTTCAACACCCGACCACGCGATCCCATTATACTTGACTTGACACAGAATTCGAAACGAGCACGAACGTATCTTGCCTGCAAAGTGATGACAAAAAGAAATATGGCCGCTATTGAAGACACAATTTATACGCGCCTTTCTCGTCCAAAACGCGACGATATTTGCAGGCATGCAAATTTTGGTCGTCTTGGAATAACATAAAAAGCGGAATCCCAGCAGCACCACGTGTCAGGGAAACATTCGGCGGACTGCGTGTAAGAGAGCTGGGCGTACGGATTGACAGACAGACAAAGAGGTAATCGATGTAGGCGCGACTGAGTTGGTGTCTCTTTCACAACTGCTCAGTGTAACGGCTGAGAAAGGGAGTCACGCAAACCATTTCATTGAACCTATCGAAGAAGAAAGAAGAAAAAAAAATACCCTCATCGTCATTTATTTTTTTTCTCCTACAATACTTTCAGATCGGATCCTTATATACAGAGAAACGTGGAGAAATTGTTCGCTAAGCTGTAGTTTAAACGGCTGAAAACCCAACTTATATATCCGCAGTATATTTATCTGTAAATCACTGTAATCTCTTGTGGAAAAGGCAGAAGGCAGCGACTGACATCAGAGGCCGATAAAGCAGACAGTTATAAAAGTTGGCCGACGTAAATTTATGGACGCTGTTTTATGTTTGTAACATCGACTTTCTCTCCAAATGCCAAGCTAATTGATGAATAGAAACCAAGCAACGTGTGTTGACCATGCATCAGCTGACACTGAGTAACAAGAAAATAAATCTTTCAAACTTTGCTACCAATAATGTCTATATACATATATATATATATATATATATATATATGTGTGTGTGTGTGTGTGTGTGTGTGTTTGTGTAAATCATTTTTGGATAGAGTGTATCTGTAAAGAACACAATTAATAAAGACAAGAGTAAAAACTATTATTAGCCAACGCGTTTCGTCCTCTGAGGGGATGTTATCAAGGCAAATGTATGGGTTTATATTGCTGCACGAGTTTTATATACAAAAGCAAGAATGTTATTGGTTTATAAAGAATTTTAAATTTGAGAACGTTCGTGAATATTCACCAGGTGTTTGAAAAGTCAACCGTTCATGTTTGTGCAGAGCACTTCCTGCTATGTATGCCTTGTGAAAAGTATAGCTTCTTTTTCTTCCAATACCTGTGCTGAGGATTTGTGGACATAAAAAGGGAAAGCATCATGCGAAGTTTTGATGAGTTTATGTGATTATTGAGGAATAACAATGATATTTAATATAAGTAGGTGCTCTTCCTCTTATTTCTCATATATATATATATATATATATATATATATATATATATATATATATATATATATATATATATATATATATATAAGAAATATAGTCTTAAGGTGTGCTATATTTATGGAATAAAGTGCTCAATATCAGAGATAGAGCGTGTGTAAATATAAAAGTGAACATAGAAGTCAACACTTAGAGGCGACAGTCTGTTTCATGCTATATACAATCGTCAAGCACACGTGGCTTGACGATTGCATATAGCATGAAACAGACTGTCGCCTCTAAGTGTTGACTTCTATGTTCACTTATATATATATATATATATATATATATATATATATATATATATATATATATATATATATATATATATATATATATATAGTCATCCACAGCCAAACTGTTTCGCTGTATAACAGCTCATCATTGTGGCTAGACGTCCGGTTGCCACTAGCTAGGATCGAAACCCTGTTGAATTGGCGTCAGCCGGAGAATCTAACTTTAATCTGTTGGTACACGGCCGGGGTGAATTTGAATTTAAACGTATTTATTTTTGGATAAACAAGATTGAGTGACCGATAGAACTTGATTCGTTTATTTATTAGCAGCAGTAGTAGTCACTGTTTACAAACTCACTCTTTCTCGCTTATTTAAGGAAACGCATATATATATATATATATATATATATATATATATATATATATATATATATATATATATATATATATATATATATATAGAGAGAGAGAGAGAGAGAGAGAGAGAGAGAGAGAAATCGTAGAGCCGAGTTCGAATTCCAGTCGAATCCATTACATTCACTTACGTGCTAATACCCTTGGGAAAGGTATGAATCCTCTTACTTTCCCTCCAGCTATGGGTAAAATAGCAGGACAGACTGGGTTCTATAGCCTTGGATGGCAACTGGTCTAGGAGAAGGACAACTCTGAATTCAAAATCTGCGCAGGGTAGTTTGGGGACCTTGTGGCACGTAGTGCACCAGGTCTCTGTATTCGGCCCTTCAAAAAGTGTGGATTGTCCTGCACGAAACCTTCACCACTATAATCAAATCTTATGTGCTGATGTCGGGCTGCCGGTTTCCTGGAAACTGATCTGTCTGACCCTCATACGTCGAATTTCGACGGGAGAATCGACTATATAATAAAAAGGCTTAAACAATATATACGTTTGTTTAAAGAGTAAGGAATCTTCATGATTTTTAAATTCATTTTTTCTACATTTCGGATAATTTTACTGGTTTTCATGTACACATTTAAATACAAATTAGTCAATATATGAGTTTTTCGGTCAGTATATAACACTACGAAAGCGTTATTGCTTTTTTGCGCAATGTCGATTTCATCATTTTCGAATATCCTATATTCATATGACAGTTTGCATTATTGCTAAAATTTTGTAAGAGTTTTATTAATTTTGATATAATTTCATTGTGACTGTGTTGATTGTTTTCCTACTTCGTGACTTCTAGCAATTTTAGTCGTTTATACAAATGTATATTAATAGGTTTTAGTTTTTAATCTGGCATTTTTATTACTTCAGGCGTTATTTTTAAAGGATACGCGTACTTGATAGGTTCCGTTTATTTTTTAAACAATATTTATTTCGTCTACCGGCCTGAGTACTCGAGACAACTTAAAGATAATATGCCATCAGCTAGGATTCGAACCGGCGTCTCCCTTTACAAGAGGAGCCGCCATATTGTCCGGTGTGCACTTACTGCTCGCTTATGAAAAGCTTCCTAATAAAGCAAATTACTATTTTGCCTTTAAAGCACACTCACTCTTTCAGATTTTACTGTCACGCAATAACATTATTATCGGGAGACATGATAAATTTTGTTTAAAAAAAAAATAGACGGATCGTCTACTCAAACACGAGTATCTACTAAAAATAACATTTGTCAGATTAGAAAATAAAATCTATTGATTCTTTAGAAATTGCTTTGTTTACAGTTTGAATAGGAAAATCTGAAGAAGTGATTGTGCTTTAAGGCAAAATAAAACGTTTATTTATTGTGAACCTGATCCTTGCCGAAAGGTGCCAGCACGCCGTATAAGACGGTGGTTCTTTTAGCAAAGAGGGACGCAGGTTCGAACCTTGCTGGTCGCCAGATTTTCTTTATTTTTTTCTCAAGTAAGTAAGCTACTAAACTAAATAAATACTGTTTAAAAAATAAACATAGTGAGTACTCAATTACAGGTATTCACTAAACATAACGTTTAAAATAATAAACTTGCAGATATATTTAAGAATGGACTCTCCCGTCGGTTTCGACGTATGAGGATCTGACAACTTAGTTGATTCAGTTATGACATTTTGTGCGTTAGTCTTAAGTGGCTTTTAAGACCCTCTAGTGATTTACAAAGGAGGCTACATATGGAACAAGTGTGAGGATTGTGAAATGAGATCACTGTTAGATTGGCTGATCTTTTAGATCTTGCTCTCGCTTCTTGAAGATGATTCAGACAAGCAGATTTAAAATTGCCGAGTCCACTAAAACACGTTGATCTCCATTCTACCCGCTCTAAAGCTAAGCGCTCAAGGGTGTTATGTGGTATATTGACTGCTGACAAGTTGCTTTTCAGCTTGTCTTTGTATCTTAAGCCATGGGCGCCGTACATTCCTGTAGCCCTGATCTAACTGGCTGTACATTAGGATCTTGGGTATCCTGTCATCAGACATCCACAAGATATGACCAGTCCACCGTAACTGAGACTGTATGATAAAAATATGATAAAGCTTGCAGATATATATATATATATATATATATATATATATATATATATATATATATATATATATATATATATATATATAAATTGTGTGTATTTGGCAGCATTTTTTCACTGATGCATGTTTCATTAAATAATATAGACAAGTTTTGTTCATTTATTTTATGCAAATTCTTTTCATATCGTCTGGTAAGCTTAATAACATTATCATTTAAAGAAGAAATAAAATCACAATATTGATACATAATTTTTAATCCAATCTATGCTTTCGGCTTACATAAGCCATAATCAAATATGACAATTACATTACAATATATTAACCAATACACCTACAAAACAATAATGATAGTCTGTTTATGTTTACATGGAAGATTTCTAAACAATGACAAATTGGAGCATACAGTACGCTGGAAGCGAAAATCGCACAGCATCTCTTGACGTTACACATGACCACGCGAGTGTGAAAACGAGACCTATTAAGTATGGGAAGCCGTTGGTATAAACCAATGGCTTCTGTTATAAATTATAGGCATTTAAGAATATTTGTGGAGATTTCATAGTTTAAACATGCATCAATATATATATATATATATATATATATATATATATATGGAGAGAGAGAGAGAGAGAGAGAGAGAGAGAGAGTTAGAGAAAGAGAGAGAAGTGGAAAAAACTTTTAATCGACGTGTTTCGCCGACGTGAAATATGTTACGTTCGGCATCATCAGCTTGGAATAAAAGTCAAGTTTGTAAGGAAAACGCCTTGGGAGTTTTTGAGGATAAGAGAAGCAATAAATTGAAATACTTTATCAGACCCGATGACCAGAGAACAGAAAGTGTTTGTTTATACATATATATATATATATATATATATATATATATATATATATATATATATATATATATATATATATATGAATAAAAAAAACAAGAGGAAAAAACTATTCTTAGCCGACGCGTTTCATCCTATAAGATACTTTATCAAAACAAATACAATAGCAAAGAATATTTTTTCTTCTTGTCATTGTTCCTTTACAGATACACACTATGCAAAAAATATAAGAGGCGACATTCTGATACAAGCTTCAACACAATATTCAGGCCATGCGTGTTGTTATTTTGACTTGATTATTTACATATGTCGGTTAGTGGTGCATTATGGGTAGTAAAGTCGTAAAGTCTTACAGTTATTGTGTGATTATTATTAACGGTTATGTTTCAAATTATTCTAGCGGATATTAAGTAGAAGTCATTGTTGATTTGAATGCGGTTAATTGTAGCTATTTTATCGTATTTATTGATTATTTATTGTTTATATTTTTATTTTACGTATTATTTACTTATTTTGTGCATTTATTTTATTTAGATTTTTTAAAATATTTTTCGGGTGTTGGTTAAGTTAATTGTTTTGTTTGAAATATTGGCTTTGTCTAAAGTATGTTAAATTACCCGCGTTGCATATAATGCTTACATTTACATTTTTAATTGTAGTATTTTACAAGGTGTTCCTTTTTAGTTTTCGATTTTAAATATCATAGTAATTTTTTTCGTGTCTAAATTTTGAGATGAGTTCTTGTTCATTTAGTAAATGCGTTGGTCTGATGAGGTGGTTATAGCTATTTTCTCCTCCAGACGGATTTTCGATTTATTGTTGTAGCCTAAGGCTGTTTTCCTTATTTTCAATATGTGATTTAGTTCTTGTTTCTAATTTCTCATATATATATATAGGAAGGATTTTGCTCTTTGCTTATTTATTGTAAATGATGTTTTATGTTCGTAATTTCTCTATTTTCAGTGCCCTTCATTTACTCTGTATATGTTCTTTTGTTATTTCCTGATTTTAGAGTGGCTTAGTATATTATGTTGTTTTCCAAGAAATTGCCATTTAAGGGACATTCGTTCTTTGCTCTACAATTGCAGGCAAGTTTGACTTGCGAGGTGGGTTATTGGTTATTTTTTTACTTTTTTAGTATTTGTGTCATGTTCTCGGTGCAACTGTAGCTTATATATATATATATATATATATATATATATATATATATATATAATGGTGAACATTGAAGTCAACACTCAGAGGCGGCAGACTGTTTCATGCTAGACGCAATTGTCAGATATTTCTTCGACTATTTATATATATGGGTCAGTGGTGCATTGTGGGCAATCCATTCTGGCGGTTAATTTCGCGGGAGCGGTTTGTTTATTTATTTGGGTTAATTTATTTTACTTGTTTTTTATTTTCATTATTTATTTATTTATTTATTGTTTTCGGTTTTCTATGTCTTATTAACGTGGTAAAAAAATTGGAGGGCATTTGCTTAGGTTGCTTATTATACTTATTTATGTTTATTTTTATTAGTTCTAACGGTTATTTTAGCCGGAGCGATTTGTAATTCGTTCATTTATTTCTTTATTTTGGATTAATTTTTACTTGTTTTTTCTTTCTTATCTATTTGCTTATTTTTTATTTTTATTTCTTTCTTATTTTGTATATTTTTATATACTCTATTCGGTTGTCGATTTTTGAGTAACGTAGTAATTTTTTATCGTTATATAGTAGTCATCGTTATATAGTAATAGTTATATAGCTATTTTTTTCGTCCAATTTCTGGATTGTTTGTTGAAGTCTATTCTAACGGTTATTTTGGCGGGATTGGTTTGTTGATTTGTTTATTGTTTAATTAATTCAATTAATTTATTTATTTGGATTGATTATTTTTACTTGTATTTTATGTATTTATTTTCTATTTTTACTTGTTCTATTTCGTCTATTCTAACAGGAGTGGTTTGTTAATTTTTTAATTATTTTTCTTGTTTTTTATATTTATATATTTTGTTTACTTTAGTTTATTATTTTCAGTTTTCGATATTTAAGTAACATATGAAAAATCTGTTTTCTTGTCTGCATTTTGAGATGAGCTAAGATCATTTATTTAGTAATTTATTTTTGTATGGAGAGGTAACAATAGCTATTTTTCCTACAAGCAAAGTTTGAAGGCTTTGGATTGATTGTTGTAGGCTGATGATTTTTTCTTATTTTCCAAGATATTTTTGGTATGATTTGAGTTTTGTTTTTAATTTCCCAGATATACTTAGAAAGCATTGTGCTGTTCGCGTATTTACTATTTGTGAAATATGTTTTGTGTGTATAATTTCTTTGTTTCCAGGGTCCTTCAGTTACTCCTATGCATATTTTTTCTTCATTATCTGATGATTTTAACGTGGCTTGGTATTTTAAGTTATTTTGTAAGCAATTACCGTTTAAGGGACACTCATTCCTTATTCTACAGTTACACGTAGGTTTAATTTGTTCGGGTGACGTGATGCTAGTTTTCCTGTTGTGTTTTTTTATTATTTGTCCCATGTTTTCGGCGCAACTGTAGCAGATTTTTACAGAGTTTTTATTTAATATTTTGTGTAGAGTGCTTGGTTCTGGGAAGTGTTTGTTTAAGAGTTTGAAGAATATTTTACTTACGTTTGTTTTATGTTTTGCTGTACGGTGGGTTGACCCATATGATATTTCTCTTTCTTGTGCTCTGTGATGAGTATGTGAGTGTTGCATGGAATCCACTATCTTTTAGGGCTGTTTCGTAGTCTTTCTTATCTTCGTTAAATATGGTTTCTTTGGAAGAATTGTCGGAAAGCCTGCGGTTAATTTTGGTATCTGTTTGATTATTGAAGGCGGGTGATTGGAAGATGTGTGTATATACAGTGGTTTATCATTGGGTTTCTGTATGGTTCATATGTGCCTTTTCTTAGGTTGAAGGTAACATCTAGAATGTCTACTTCGTTTAGGTTAGTTTCTATATCTATGTCAAATCCGTTATTTTTAAAAATCCTTATTATTGCTTTTCTAATTTTGTCTGTGTTTTGTTTGTTTCAGTTTCTTTAGATTTTGAGACCGTCGTCCCTGTAGAGTCCTGTATCATTTTTATCTATTATTTTGCTTAGTTCGTGTAGTAAATATATACCTATGATTTCGCAGGCCTCTGCACTGTCAAAGCTTCCCATCGTAGTGTCAAAGATCTCTTCTGTTATTTATCCACGCGTCTTCATTGCGGAATAGTAGTGATTTACGTGAGTGTTTCATGATATCGATTTCATTTGTGTTTATTTTTATTTATACTTGGGCTAACGTGATGGCCTTATCTGGAATGGCTTCTGTTATGGATGGGTAAACATATATATAAACACGTGAGGTTTGACTTCAATGTTCACTTTTATATTTATATTTACATACGCTCTGTCTCTGATATTAAGCATTTATCCCGTAAATATATCACACTTTAAAACTATATTTCTTCATATAAATATATATATATATATATATATATATATATATATATATATATATATATATATATATCGGTGTATTTAGGTAGCAAGAATTCATCGAAACACCACCAAACAACAGCGGAAAGATTTGTCTATCCATTATTCAGGTGTTTCAGCCTCCTATCGATATTCTTCACGTCGGTATTCAAAATATTAAGCTCCAAAGTTCATTTTTATAGTTTCGAGTACCTTTGACTTTCACAATAATCCCGAACGATTAGTCTTTTTATCAAAACCTGCTTGGGAAATTTTAGCGTTTTCAGTTTGCTACAACCAAAATCCAAATCACCCAAAAGCGACGTCACCCGGGATGGTTAAACTAATTTTAAACGTGGTCTTTTCCCTCCCCATACACACCTTAATGGACAATTTCCCACGGAGAAAGAAACTTCAGCTAATGACGTCTAGCTCCCCTTGACTACATTAGCCTCCAGAATCCTGGGTCTGCCTTTGCAATAAGTCATCTATAACATCTTATTATCGATTAAAATTTATCTCATGTTAATATTAAGACACTTCAACTAATGGCGTCTGGCTCCCCTTGATTACATTAGACCCCAGACCCCTGGATCTTTCTTTGCAATAAGTCATCTATAATATCTTACTATCCATTAAAATTTATCTCATGTTAATATTATTTTTGTGCAGTGTTGATCAATATGGTGATTTTCTAAGAGTAGTTAAGATATGGCACAAGGTCGAAAGTAATGGGCACATAGTGAGGTTAGAACTCTCAGCTGTCAGTCGGAATTGTCTTACTGAAACAAGCTCGCTAACGATTACACCACGTCAAGGTTCACGTGTTGATCTATATGTCTTAATATTGTCTTAAATTTTGACAAATGACAAGTCAAGCCACGAGAGAGTACGGCGCACACGTGACCAACAAAATTTGATTTGATTATTAATGTCAGTGACACAATCCTCCAAATAACATTATCATTTATAAACAAATCTGATGTTCTTTTTATAAAGGGGGAGGATCTTGAGGTGCTGAATCATTTCTAAGAATTAGCGTAAATATTTCGAAGTTTTTGCAATAAGATGTAAATCCACGGCATCTATATAATATTCTTAACTCTGATGTAGACCGACGAATTATATATTTTAATGGTCTTTTCCTCTTATCCATAATTATATTATTATTATATTATTATTATATATATCATTCAAGTGACAATTGTTAAATAATGTATTACCATTATATTATAATATTATTATATAATATTCATTAAATAGTCAATTCATTATTAATTTAATTATTGTTACATTATTATTAGATTACTATTTTATATATATATATATATATATATTATTAAATCTTCAATTAATTCTTGAATTAATTAAATTGCTCTATGACATATACCTGAATTAATATTTTGCATGTTGATATGGACTCATTGAAATGTTTCAGTCACTAATTCTGTTAAATTTGCATTGTTTTTTTTAATTAGCAATGTTTTGTCTATTAAATTATATCTTTTATCTATTAAAATATATCTCATGCTAACACTATTTTGCTTGTTTGTGACGTGCTGAGCTATATGGTTTTCTTAATTATATCATTCTATACAAGGGCGTAAAGCCACTAAGACATAAAGAATTACTAACAGTGAAAAAAAGAAGAAAAAGAGAAACATTATTAAGAAGCGAGAACAATAGTAGAATAAGGAAGAAGACAGTAGATTACTATTGACATTGAAAGTTTTGAAGAGTGCTCCACAAGCGAGAAGTGCGAGAAAAATACTGTTGGCATATAACACACGGTTATATCTAGGTAATTCAACTGTGAGTCTAATGCTGTTCATAAAGTCTAGGTACCAAAGAAAAATAGTTCAAGCGAACCATTATCAGGAATATAGAAAAAGGCACAGGAAAGCCACATTACGGCGGTGGGAAAATGACTGAAGCCTAGATGCCAGGTCAGGACAAAAGATATTGCTGATTCTTCTTTGGATTTTATCAACGATCTCTAAATCTACAGCAGGAGCACCGGACAATAAGTGGCAGCAATGTTCAAAGCATGGACGAATGGTAGATAAGTTAGATTTAAGAGAAAAATATGTACATGAATTAAAGCAAATTTTGCAAAATGACAAGTCAACCTACGAGAGAGTGTTGTGCATGTGTAACCAATGTAAGAATTTAATTTTTTATTATTAGGTCGGTGCAAAAATAATATGTTGAATTATTACTAAATATTAGATTAGACGTTGTTATCGTTTATAGCAAATAAGGTAACTGTTAAGATTGTTAACTGTTATATACCAGCATCTTATATTTTTATTGACATTTTCATCTATATAATTATATAGTTAGGATGCATCCGGTTACAACAAAATCATTTAATGGAGTCTATTTTTGTGTATATCAAGATGGTTGCTTAGGCTATTTGTTCGAAATTTATTTAAAGTCAATCTTATTTCTTCCCCAACAACATGGTTTGGGAAAGTGTTTGTTTTATGTTTCTTAATCTTCATAAAGTAATTTGCCCGAAGAGGAAATCATTTTCGCATGGTCAATCATGTTTTTAATAACACGTATTTTATGTATGGGAAGACACTCGTTTTTATAATTAAGAAGGCAGATTTTTAATTTTCTTTTTTTTTAATATATATAGAAGTGATGAAAGCATCATTATTAGCATTTACTAGCACGTCAATGAAAGAGATTCTATTTTTAATTTTGAGTTCATAAGTGAATTCTAGAAGAGAGATTTTTTTCAAAGTTTTTTTTTTTTGGTTAATGCTAATATGATAATATCATCAATATATCAGGTATATATTGAGGGTTTGGTGAAATTATCGAAGACTTTGTTCTCTACATGGATCATTTGATAAAATTTTGCCCAAGGGTGAGCCCATAGCTATGCCATCAGTCTGTGTGTAAATGTTACCATAATGATCGTAAAATAATACTTGTTTTGTGTAAGATGTAAGTAATTTGCGTAAAACAGTTGGTCGAAGATTAGTAGGTGGGAGTTTAGGAGGATTATATAATTTTAATGTTACTAATTCTATGGTTTCTTTGACAGGAACATTGATAAACAAACTTCTAACATCTACCAAAGCTAGGTAGCGATTGTTAGGTTTATTAGAGTGCAATACGTTAAGGAATTAGTATATTTATTAGATAACTATGACTAAATATATTTGTTTAGGGTTTTGGATAAGTTATATAAAGGAGTAGTTATTAAAGACAATATCAGAGAAAGAGCTTAGGTAAATATGAAGGTGTACACTGAGGTCAACGTCCAACACACACACACACATACACACACATACATATATATCTATCTCAAATATGTGGTGCAGTTCAATTTATATTAAAATGAATTATTCAGACAAAAAGTAGATTAGCAAAGTTAATGATATAAAATGTCGAAATCCCTTCGCAAAGAAAATTTTAAAGTTGCATTAACCTACGATAAATTTTATGATCCTTTTTTTAATAACTACAAACTGTATAAGATCTTTTTTTAATCTGCAAGTACTTTCAACTGTACATTCAGTCATCCCCAGTCATGGAAATTATTCTGTTTTTAATAAAATTCAGGTAGCATCAGAATCAAAAAATTAAATGCGAATTAAAAACATATTTCGATTCGCATTTAATATATATATATGTGTGTGTGTGTGTGTGTGTGTGTGTGTGTGTGTGTGTGTCTATCTCTCTCTATCTCTCTCTCTCTCTATATATATATATATATATATATATATATATATATATATATATATTGCATGTGTGTGTGTTTATGTGTGTGTGTTCTGGGCGTTGATCTCAGTGTAGATTTTCATATTTACATAAGGTTTTCTCTGATATTGAACACTTTAACCCATAAATATAGCAAACCTTGAAATCGTATTTTATCATTTATCACACACACATATATATATATATATATATATATATATAAGGATGAAGAACAGTCATAATAACAAGCCACAATTCTTTAGCATTTATTTTGTTAAAAGTGTTCGATATAAAATAGAGCTTCATATTATAATATTTTTATTTAAAATATTTTGAAATATTTTATCATCGCGACACGGAAATTTTTCTGTTTTGGAACTGAAGGTACTGTCTACGAATCACACACACACACACACACACACACATATATACATACATATGTGTGTGTGTTTGTAGTGGCTGGAAGTTCGTATCCGAGTATGACTGTCTATAAGCAGGCGACTTATGAAGGTTTTGTATATAGTTGCAGTTTTTTTGCTTTTTTTTTATAGCATTGAAAAATGTTCGTTTCTTTTGATTAAGTAGAATGTCCCACATCCGTAAATTCTGCTTCTTCATTTTGTACGCTTCCTCTTGGATGTGCTGCTTTCCGATATTTTCTAGGCATCCACCGTGTAACTTTAAAATATTCCATCAGTGTTTCTGTGTGGCAGCTCTTGTAACCTGTTTGTTGGAATTTGAGTTGTAGAACTATAATGTCCATTTTCTTTGCTTAACTTCTGTATCTCTTCCTACAGAAATTCCTGCTTTCTTTTGGTATTTTTATATAATTCTAGGAATTTCTTTCATTGTTTTCTTTTCTGTCCGTGTCATTCTTTCGTTGTAGTTCTATATAAAAGAGAGATTAGTATTGTTCCAACGAGAAAAAATGTGTATATTTTAAAGAGAAAAAAAGCCGCAAACGTTTGTGATTAGTATGTTGATTTTTTCAAATTTTATTCTGTATATTTTTTACATGGGTCTCGGGTTTTGTGATCTTCCTCAGGCGAAGAATATTCAACATATTTTATCGAATGAATATTTTCTTCATATGTTAAACCTTTTAACCAATGTTTTTAGTGTGTAATAGTATCACTAGAATTCATCATGGACTGACCGAAAAATATTCTGGTTGAGCGGTAAGAAAACAATTAAAGTTGGTCAGAGAAAGGGAAAGAGATGAAGATGTCTTTGTTATTTTTATGTCCTCCTGTATCTTTTAGTGATGCCTTCCTTCCTCAATTCTTGAGTATTGTGTTCGCCATTTTTTGCAGATATGTCTATAAATATTCTTTCTCCATACATATATATTGTAGTATTACGAAGAAACCGAAATAATATATATATATATATATATATATATATGTGTGTGTGTGTGAAAAGTATGTGTATATAAATATAAATATATATATATATATATGTATAATTATTTATATATTATATGCGCGTTACTTATTAGAAAGCGCTCAACATCAGAGATAGAGCTAACATATATGGTTGGATAGATGTGAGCTTGTGACCTTGGGTTTCACGCTTTAGCGATCGTCAGACAAACTGATTAATTTTTTTTTAAATTTTGGTTTTATGTAGATTGCGTGTATTGGTGTTATTGTGGAAGTGGTGGGGGAAACTTCGTCGTTTTTTCATCGTACTAACGCAAACATCGATGTATGTAGACACATATACATACTTGGTCGTCCGTCGGGACTCATACCTATATAAACATATGTGGGCAGTTTCGGATATGACATATGTATGTATACGGGTGGTGTTGTGTCTATACATACGCATTTGTATGTTGAAATTTAAAGATTGGAAGTGTGGCGGAAATGTCTCGTGAATGTCTCGTGTTCCACAATAACACCAATACACGCAATCTACATAAAACCAAAATTTAAAAAAAAATTAATCAGTTTTCTGACGATCGCTAAAGCGTGAAACTCAGGGTCACAAGCTCACATCTATCCAACCATATATATATATATATATATATATATATATATATATATATATATACACTTTGTATGGTGTGTGTAGGATTCGCCCGTGTGTGTGCGTGCGTGTGGTATGTCTATTGTGTTTGTTTTTGTCAATATGTGTGTATATATTCGTTCTCAATACATATATATTATATTATTATAAAGAAAACTGTATAGTATATACATGCATTTTGTATACTCTGTGTGTGTGTGTGGTCCGACTACTGTTTTTGTTTTTGCCACTATGTGTATATGGTATATATTTATGTGTGTGGGGTTATGATATGTTTAGTACTGTTTTAAAATTGTCGCTGAAATTTTCTCTTGTATTTGGAGGTGAGAGTAATTGTCTGTTGCATTGGCATAATTTTAAAATGACCTTAGTTTCATTTGAGAATGTGTTGTAACACAAAGAGTTTTCTGATGTCTAGTAATTCAGTGTTGATTTTGAGTGTGGAGTTTTTTCGCGTGATACTGATATAAGATGTGTTGCATTTTGTGCACCTAAGTTCATAAATTACACTTTTGGAGTTGCAGTTTATCTTTATTGTGTATGGTGCTGTGGACTTTTCAGAAGTATAGGAGTTTCTCTCTATAATTATATCACAAACCCCACATCTTGCTGCATTTTGTGACTCCTGGTATTGCGTGTTTACTAAATTTGGATGAGGTTAATATGTCTTTAAGGTTTTTTGGTAGGCGTTTGCTTTTATTTATTTTGGTTGCTTTTATTACATCTTTCATTTTATCATTCTTTTTAAATTAGGTCGACGTTTCTTGTAATTTCTGTAAATAATTCTGGATTGTTTTTGTTGTATGTTCAGACTTATGCTAGAATTATTTCCTTGTTGCGTTTCTTTGCATTTCGTAGTTGATCCAAAGGTATTTTCTGCTAGTTCAAAACCTTTGTTTGTAGTGTCGGGTATTATCGTTTTTAGAGAGTGGGATTTTCGGAGGTGTTTATCGGCTACTATAATGAAAATCCCATGTGCTAGGGAATAGGGGATGGATATTTGACAGCTTTCTTTTTGGGTGATGGTTCTTAAAATAAAGAAAGTGCTTTGTTTCTGTTGGTTTGTGACAGATATATGTGATAATATGGTTATTTCTATTTTTGATGAATATATCTAAGATAAGGTGTAAGTTTTAGAGTAAATTGTATAATTCGTTAATATTGCCCCGTGAGGATTTCCAGAAGATGAAGCCATCATCTAAGTATCTCTTCCAAGATTTAGTAAAGTGGGTATTTATATATTCTTCATAGTTTTTCTATATTTTTTCATAAGTGTTTTCCTGTAGGTAAGCTAAATTTAAGGTGGCATATGCTGCTGCCATTTTCGTTCCATTCGCGTTACCTAGGGTCTGAATTTAGTTTTAGTTATCGAATTCAGAATAGTTATTGTTCAGGATTAGGTCTATAATATCAATAATGAATTCCTTAGCGAATCTGGGATGTAGTATTTCTGGGTGTTTTTCAATACGGAATGAGATAATATGTTGCTATATAGCCTGCTAATGTCAAATGTTGCCACGAGTGTTTTTTTAATCTGCTTTTTGTGGTATGACGTCAAGGAAGTGGATATCGTCTCTGTTGCCGCTCTTAATCTGTTGATGTATAATATCTATTAGGCTACTGAGTCTGTTTGTTGGACAAGCTGGTCTTGTGGGCATATCTATCTATCTATCTATCTATCTATCTATCTATCTATCTATCTATCTATCTATCTACACACACCACACGAAGGTAAGTGAAAAGAATATATGCACTTTCGACATAATATCTTGTCTAGTATATATATATATATGTGTGTGTGTGTGTGTGTGTGTTAAAAGTGTGTGTATATAAATATAAATAAATATATATATATATATAATTATTTATATATTATATCCGCGGTACTTATTAAAAAGCGCTCAATATCAGAGATAGAGCTAACATATTTGGTTGGATAGATGTGAGTTTGTGACCCTATTATCAGGATTTATACCAAAATAAATTAATACATATAACAAAATAAAATAAACACCAACAATCACTTTTTAGTTCAAGCTACCACCACTATAACTACATTTATGGTTTTATCATTCTCTCACCACCATTACTAATCACTTCTACCAATTTACAATAACTATTAGCTAATTATATTATCATTGTCTCCAATCTCTTACAACATTACTATCACATCACCCCTACTATTATCATATAGACCCGCTATAATTATTAAGATAAACTACCCTCCCGCCCAGCATATTAAATATTAAATATCATCATATAAAATAACCAATAAGGATTACAAACCGAAATTTCTACCTGTTACATATACACAGTCATCAAAAACAAACAAATAACCAGCTTTAAATATAACAAATAAATCCCCTTTTTTTTCAAAAATTTAAAAATAAATATAAATAAAAATAATAATAATTTTTACCTATCATAATTTTACACAAACCCCACCACACGTATATACATACATGCGAGGAAATATTATTCAGTGGAAAAATAAAAAAATGACATGTATACATTCACGAGACATTCACGAGAAATTTTCGCTACACTTCCAATCTTTGACTTTCAACATACAAATGCATATGTATAGACACAACACCACCCGTATACATGCATATGTCATATCCGAAACTGTCCACATATGTTTATATATGTATGAGTCTCGACGGACGACCAAGTATGTATGTGTCTGCGTCCCCCATTAGGCGTATGAACATACATCGATGTTTGCGTTAGTACGATGACACCACAACGACGGTTCCCCCACCACTTCCATAATAACACCAATACGACGATCGCAAAAGCATGAAACCCAGGGTCACAAACTCACATCTATCCAACCAAATATATATATATATATATATATATATATATATATATATATATATATATATACTTTACTATTATATATATATATATATATACTTTACTATATATATATATATATATATATATATATATATATATATATATATACTTTACTATTAGTTTAATATTTAGAGAAACTGGAGAACATTCTATTAATCTGGCATCTTTGAAACTATTTTTGGCAAGATGGGCAATAATCAGCTTTGAAGAAGATGAAGGTGTTTTATCTTACGGGTGCCATGTTTGAAAGCTGTTTTTTGACATCACTGAACAAAGATTGTAACCCGGAACTTACAATAATTGTCTGCCTTTATCTTGACGCCATCAAATCTGGAAGGGCCTATAATTTTATTACCTACCACACTATACGTGAACAATATCCAAATCGTAAATTTATCAGAGTGGTGATGGCATTCAATTGTCCAACCTTATTGATTATCGATTGATGCAAGCTGTGAAATGGATTCTGATCGAAAATTATCGATTGTTGTTTGGCAAAACCTATTTGAGATCCGGTAACGTGTATAACTTAAAGGGTTATGTGTTAGGGAATGAGGTCTCAGCGTAACGAGTTTGAATTGAATCTTTTTCATTTATTTCGCACTAATACTCTTGGAGAAGGCATGAATCCATTTTCATCCAGCTCTATAGTAAGACAGACTAGACTCTCTTGTCACTTTAAAGAGAAAATTCCCTGAACCCAAACACTCGTTAATAATAGAATCGATTCTGTTCTTTAGGAGAATGGCAACGGAATTCAAAATCAGCTTGAAAAATGATGGTCCCTGTTGTCCAGAGGTTGGCTCTTTTCGTGAAGTATCTACTTGTGAACCAAGTCATTAGCTTTACTTTCATCACTAAAGATAACGTTAAAATCAACTGGCATTTAGCTCAGCGTGAAAATTATTCATTTATTGCTTTCTTTTCCTTTTAAAAATTTTTCTAAATATCCTGATTCTTTTATCTATTATTGAATTTCCTTAATTTAATGTTTCTATTAATTTTCAGGAAGTCATTTTTATGCAATTTTATGTCTATTTTTCTCGTTCTTATCTTGCAAATGTTTTCAATTCCATTTTTGATTGTTCTGTGAATTTGACTAGCAATTTACAATTTATGAGTTTGTAACCTTGTATGTTGTTCGCAAATGTGTCTAATCCATGGTTACAAACTCATATCCATACAACTGAATATATATATATATATATATATATATATATATATATATATAAAAGTGAACATTGAAATCAATACTCAGAGGCGACAGGATGTTTCATGCTAGACGCAATCATCTGGCCGCGAGTGTTGTGTTTTTTCTCGACTATTTATACATATATTGGTCAATGGCGCATTGTGGGTAATCGAAAACCGAATAGAGTAAATAAATCAGCCTAACGATTGCGTCTAGCATGAAACAGCCTGTCGCCTATGAGTGTTGGCTTCAATGTTCACTTTGATATTTATATTTATATCTCTAATATTGAGCACTTTATCCCATAAAAATAGCAAACATTAAATATATATATATATATATATATATATATATATTAAACACCTATTACCTATTAAACAACAGGCAAGAATTAACGGTTTTCTGCCGACACAACCGAACTTACGCTCTGAATAACTAGCTAAAACACGCATACAATAAAATAAATTTTAAAATCCATAGCCCATATACATAGTTTTAATACCCTACAAAAACTGATAACCCTTTATGAAGTCGTCAAATAACAAACGTTACGGCTTTTTTATATACACAAATCCCTTTCATAAAGAGATATAATAAAAGAATAAAATAAAAATAAATAAATAAATCTCCGTAGACGCTCAAGCCAGACTATGCGAAAACTTCTTCCGTCGTAAATTTAGCCACCCCCACCTTACCCTGACCCGGCATCTATGAAAGTAACTCTATACTGATACAAATTATTAACAACCCTCCCCTGCCGATTCTAAACAATCCGCCCTTGATGTTACCATGGAAATTTTTGATTTCAATTCTGACCATACTATTAAAACACGTAAATTTCAGAAATAAGTCATTCCCCAAAAAATTTCGCTTGAAGATGGAACAGAGCCTACTTTAACACAAGTTAATTCAAATATTATTTTGAAGTTTTCGGCTCTTGTTTTGAAACATGCTACCTCTTATGTAGCGAGTTGGAATCATATTTTTAAATAAATAATTTTATATATATATATATATATATATATTCTTGGCATGATAAACATACCTCGGGTTGCATGTTAAAATCGCACAATACACAGAAAAAAATGTTACAAATATTTTTAAAAGGATATTCATCATAAACTTTAATTTACATGATATAGAAATATATCTAGAAATATTAGCAAATTTGTTTTTTTTTTTTTTTTTTTTACATCTGTTAGTACATCTGATATATATATATATATATATATATATATATATATATATATATATATATATATATGTATATATACAGGGTGAGGCAAAAGTCGTGCACCGTGGAGCTTAATTAATCATGTTTTAGATGTTTCACTTGTTTTGATATTTTCTTATTTTTCAGAAACAATTTTGACGAAATAATATGGCTGGAAAACTAACACAAGATGGACGAGTTACTTTGGTGTTCATGTCTTGGGGGGGGGGGGAAGTAATTCCTACACGCTGATCTGTTGCACAGGTATTTAACATGCATAATTCACACCAATTTCTTATTGATAAATCAACTGTTGGACGTCTTAGTAAATCGTTTTAAAGAAACTGGAAATGTAGATGATCGCCATAGAAATGGCAGACCGAAAATTGTAAACGAATCGACGTGAATGGCGTTTGTTTTATCAAGAAAGTTAAGTCTTAGAGAAAGAATAAAGAATTAAATATGAATGCAGTAAAATGACAAAGAAAACTCTCTAACGCGTTAATAAATCGTGCAGACACAGAATTGAAATATGTTTTATAAAAAGTTTGGTTTGCTTTATGGTCTATCAACCTTAATCAGTTATTTAACGCCGACAAGATTTTCATCAATATTTTTTTCTTAAAAAAAATGTATTGCTGGTAATAAGTTCTTACAAAGATGCATTTCTGGTATTAAAACTTATTTTTACAATTTCATAGTATTTTGACCCCATTTTCAGGTTTAACTATTTGCCCATATTTGGGATCCTAACTGGTGCTACCTCCGCGGGTCAGAGTGGACTTGGAAATACCAGCAATTAAAAGGTGGTTCCACCTCCAGTTCAGAGGCTTTGCTCTCGGATGTAATTTATCGCCATACCCAGGACGATGTAAAAGATTGACTTTTTTGAACAGTATATATAAAGATTAAATAATTATTAAATAAAATTGTCATTATACGTTTAACGAATTATCCATATGGTTCGCAACTTTTGCTTCACTCTGTATATTAGTTTGAGTTATAATTAATTGTCGGTTTTGATTGGAGGATTATTTAATGCCAAAATCTAAATATTTTGTACGCAATTTTATTTTATTTTTTGATATAATAAGTGTATAGTGATACAAGTTTTAAAATTAACCCATAGCTGGGGGAGAAGGGTTGAATTCGTACCTTTCCCAAGTGTATTTGGAATTGTAATTTGGCTTTGTGATTAACAATTCCGAGCCATTATCCTTTACACTACCAGCAAATCCAAGCTTACAGCACCTCGTATTTCGAAGCTGTCACCCATCTTGGTACTGATCAGGCTCGACGTTCCTTAACTTCGTTAGCTTACGTTATGTTTCTTTCCGTTTTGGAGAATCAATTGTAATGATGAATACATCTCCCTAAGTACCGATCATATGTAGCAGTTTAGAATATATTTAGGGTATACTGACATACCATGGAATTTACACGACAGTGACTACCTACTACAGTGGATTAAAACTAAATTTTTAAACCCATTAAAGAAGGGATTCTTTCTGTTTTACGTCATATAATGTTATGGGCATTGAAAGTCATTAATAACGCTGAGGAATCATCTAAAAAGTAGGCAGTATTCATGGTTAAGGGGCCATAACTGAGCGCTATGTAGGGAATTGGTTTTAATGTTTCATTTTGGAGAAACGTCATTGAAAGATGAACCCAGAACGGTATAGTCATCAGACTTTAATGATGGGGGCTCTAAAGACATTAGTGGAGAAAAATTCACGACAAAGTACATCAGAATCTAACATATGCTGACACTTGTAGATTGCAAGGACGAATGCAGATACAGTAAGACATTTTTGAACTCGTTTCGTCCGTCCTTGTCCCATCCGCTATATTCAACCGATATTGCATTAATCGATTATTACATTTATCGAACACTGCAAAAGCTTTTACGGGGAAAGCTTTCTCTAATGAAAACCAGATTCAAGAGCTCACTGAAGAGAATTTCGCATTAAAACCTGCGAAATTTTACTCAAATGACATCGAAGAGCTCCCAGATAAAGAGAAATAAGGTATTTTAAAAATGGTGAAAATATATTGCAAGCAAAAACTGAATTATTTATGACTCAGCGTAATATGTATGTATATATATATATATATATATATATATATATATATATATATATATATATATATATATATATATATTAGGTTGGTGCAAAAACAATGTCGTTTTCTCTCATAGTAACATATGTGAGAAAACGACATTATTTTTGCACCAACCTAATATATATATATATATATATATATATATATATATATATATATATGCTGTATTATACGATGTTATATCAGCAGAACATATGTAAAAATAAATGCAGTGACGTTTCGATGATTATCATCGCATCTCCTCAGGCTGTTGTACATGAGGATTATTACAATTTTTAATATTTACTTACAAACAACCTCTTTTCCCGTGAAAAAAAGAGGAAAGAATATAAAAGAAATAAAGAAATAAAGACACAAGATATAGTCTCTTCTACAAAGAAAAGGAAGAACATATATATATATATATATATATATATATATATATATATATATATATATATATATATATATATATTATGAAGAGCAATAACAAAGTGCATAGTGTAAAAGAAGACCTGTCAAGAAAGGTGAAATGTTTTAAGTACCAGGAAACGCATTTACTGTAGTGACACAAGGACTTTTTAAATACTTCTGTCTTAGTAAATTTGTTACACTATTGATTGATTTATAATTTTTTTAAAAATCGAAGTTATTGTCAAACTAGTTACGGTGAGTAACTAATTCATGAAGTGTAATATTTCGTTAAAGTTCTCTTTTGTGATCATATCTTTCGTGTTTTATATTATTTTCTCATTATTGTATATGCGCAGTACTTAGTGGAAAGTGCTCAATATCAGTGATAGAGCTAACATATCCAGTTGCGTGGATATGAGTTTGATTATATGTGTGATTATCAGACAAACTTTCAAGCATATGCGTATGTCTGTATGCTTTAAAGGATGGATGTGTATCTGCGTCTAATCTCGGACTGTTTATATGGGTGTGTGTTTGTGTGGACTAAAATGCGTACAGCAGTATGTATGTGTGAGAATGTTTTCCCAAATGAATTTCGACCTCCTAAAACCAAACATAACAAAGAAAACACAAGCATAAATAGATATATAAACCAGTTTGTCTGATAATCGCAAAGCGTGAAATCCTGGGTCAAAAACTCATATCCACACAAATGAAGATATATATATATATATATATATATATATATATATATATATATATATATATATATATATATATATATATGGGGGTGGTGGTTAAATAATAAATATAAAATTGGGTATTGAGGTCAACACCCAACGGCGAGAGTCTTTTTCATGCTTAAGCGCAATCTTCAGGCCAAGAAGATTGCATTTAAACATGAAACAGACTGTCGCCGCTGGGTGTTGACATATATATATATATATATATATATATATATGTGTGTGTGTACATATATATATATATATATATATGCACATACATACATATATATATATATATGTTAGTTATATATATATATATATATATATGTTCGTTTTATATATATATATATATATATGTTCGTTTTATTATTAGATATTTCCTGATTAAGCTATCCAACTTCCTACTCAACTTCAAATTGAAAGCGTCCATAAGTTCCTACTTTTGCAATGCTTAAAAGAAGATTGCTAGCCTGAAGCCTATTTTTGCTGGTTACGAATATTAAGATGGGGTAAAGGCAGGTGCCAGAGCTGCTTGTCGAGTTCTATGGAGAAAAGTGAAAGTGATAATATAATTTCGGCCACGACGACAGTAAAAATATATTCTGTGAAAGAAGGAAAATTTCCGGCAAGTTCTCTTAGAAAAATTACAAATCATTTTTCCAGATTGGTGTGTCTAGTCTTTCAGTCTGAAGGCGGGTGCTTCGGCCCGCGTCCTATCCTTGGCAATTAGTTTATTATGTTGAATAATATGAAGAACTAGAGAGGAAATATTTTCTATCCAAGTCGAGTGGAGAGTTTCCACATTCGATTCGATTTCAGCATTCTTCATTAGACTTGAAATGTTTTCTAAATTAAATTAGCAATGTCTAACTATCTAAGAAATAATCTTTGGCTGTTGCGAGTTCAATCTCCGGGTCAAGTTATGTGGCTGGTTCTCAGAGAGAGAGAGAGAGAGAGAGAGAGAGAGAGAGAGAGAGATAGAAAGATATATATATATATATATATATATATATATATATATATATATATATATATAGAGAGAGAGAGAGAGAGAGAGCGCAGAATAAATCTTGTGTGCATAGAAAGTGGAATTAGAATGAACAAATGTCATGATCAGAGGCGTGACTAGAACCCCTGGCACCAAACTTGTAGAGTGGGTGCAAAACGAAAGGATGGGTCCATAATAAATAATTAACTAAAATTCAGTACCCAAAATTCTTGTATTGAAAATATACATTAGCTTTTTCAGTTTGGGATCAAATATTTCAGTTCACTAAAATAACTGTTTCAAATAGGATGTCCGACAGCAATTCTAATATATATATATATATATATATATATATATATATATATATATATATATATATATATATATATATATATATATGAGAAATAAGAGGAAGAGCACCTACTTATAATAACACATCAAAATAATAACATTTTCTTAGATGAGAAAGCTGTAGTATTACCTTTTCGGAACAAATCCTATTCAAAAGTTCCGAACATTCAGATTTCCAATTTGCAAACACGAAAACAAATTCCTACTACGCTACTAGAATCACACCTAAACCGCTGTGTTTGACGCACGCCTCTGATACCCTTTTACCCTATTTGAAATAGATATGACTGTAAATCATTAAATTATTTATCTAATATATATATATATATATATATATATATATATATATATATATATTCCGGTCGAATCTGTTACATTCACTTACGTGCTAATACTCTTGGGAAAGGTATGAATTCTCTTCTCCCCTCAGCTATGGGTAAATAGCAGGTCAGTCCGGGTTCTATAGCCTTGAATGGCAACTGGTCTTGGAGAAGGAAAAATCTGAATTCAAAACCTGCGGAGGGTCGTTTGGGGACCTTGTGGCACTTAGTGCACCAGGTCTCTGAATTCGGCCCTTCAAAAAGTGTGGATTGTCCTGTACGAAACCTTCACCATTATAATCAAATCTCATGTGCTGTTGTCGGGCTGTCGGTTTCCTAGGAACTGATCTGCTTGACCCTCATACGTCGAATTCGACGGGAGGGTCGAGTGTAGTATATATAATTTGTCAGAGTCGAAAGATTGACCAAACTTAAGTGGCGGTTTCTGAGCCGGTGTGAATGTCAGTCATATGACGGGCCTTTCCAATTTTTCGTAAGATTAGACTTTCGTACGCTTCTCCTCCATCTGTACCTGATACAACAGAAAGTACATTGAATGTGAATTCACCATTAGAGTGTACTTAAGTCAGTCACCTTTTTATTGCTATGAACCCAACTTACCAACAGCTTTTTAAAGATTTAGTTAATGGAACCGAACCATTACATATTTAAAAGTACATATTTCTTTGATATTAGCCATTTATAAACTATAAATTATCTTTTGGATTTAATGACAAAATAGCTGCAAAATTCAGTTAGAGACATTTCCAAATCTGTAAAAATCAATATATTTGGTTTAAAAAAATTAGGATATTTACTGGTTAGAACATTAACAAAATTCATTCAATATTTATCATAAGAATAATATTCTCTTTCATTCCTTCCCCTTTCTCTTAATTTCATTCTTAAGTTATATATTTTTATCCCTCAAAATATCAATTGCTGATTAAGGACTAACAGGACTGGAGAATTTATTTTGCCCACCCAAATGAAAAAAGCAGCTTTAAATAAACTATTTTTATTTTATTATATCTTTAGCTTTATTAAATTAATTATAATTTAGATATTTCTGATATAAAATAAAATTATCGTTGTATAACGAAATGACCCTAAAATATATACGATTCGCCAAAAGTTTCTTATTGAGGAATGAGACATATATACCTCTATTATCTATTTATCATCGCCCAGCACACACAGTCGCACAGTTTTAATAATTCTTTAAACCTAGTTTACTGATTCTTTTAATTTAATATTCAGTGGAAATATTTTATGGGATAAAAATCTTTTTTGTTTTTCATTTTCATAAAAAACGAAGAATGCATAATTCAAGCATTTTATTACAATTTAAAAATAGAATGGCAATTGTTTGTGCAACGCTGAAATAAATACATCAGTCGGTTTCAATAAAAAGACTTTCTCTTAAAAATATTTTTTTGAAAGAATAGTTGAAGAAATTTTCAAGAATATCAAATTATTAATTGATTAGCTATTATTGAAAATTACGAAAATACCTAAAAATATTGTTCTGCATATTTTTTTGTATTTATGTTCTTAAGAGGATACTAATTTTTCAAGAATAAAATAATTTGAAAATATCAGATTACCGCATTTTACGTTCAGCCTATTGTCATATTTTCTATTTCGATCGTTGTGCCCTCCTAACCTTCAGGAAAATCTGAATAAAAAATCTTATTTAATCTACGCTGGGTAGATTGTTCTCGTTTTGTCATCCATTTCAAGGTGAGATAACTCAGTTATCAGTGCTGCTTCGTTAGAAGTCATTCTGTCACCATTGAGTCTAAGTCTGTGCGGTCAAGGGGTTCAATTTATAATTACTGTGTCACCAAATTCACGAACCACTACTTCACTCCATAAGACTATTGTCTCGCGGTAGAATCCTGACTCTAGAACTTGAAGTCTTAAACCTAATATTCTCTTGTTACGTTTTACTCCATAAGTGATATAACGATGCCTTGAACCCATGTCCCTGCTTGAGTTATTAAAGAACAGGGAACACCAATGATTTTTGTTTTCTTTTTCCATTGTGAACTGGAGCAAGAGTCTTACTGAGTTTACTTCGTCCAGCAGTACCTGTACAACTTCTTGAAAAAGCCCGGTTATGAAGGTGCCCTCTACATATGTTAGCCATATGAATCAATTGCTACATCTGTTACTATGAAAGTGGGTTCACTGTGTTCAATTTTATCTTACATATTTATAAGTCTACTATTTGTCCATGATTTGATTATTGCTGCTGCATCAAGTGCGCTGCTTATGACATGCATTTTGTTTTGTTTTTTTGATAAAATACTAAGAAACTGCAATATTATTGGTCCTGACCTAGCATTCCACCGTCGTACCATAACTTCTCTCAGCCTTTTCTACAAATATTTGCATGGCAATTGTTTTCATGAACTTTCCTCTATGATACCTAGACTGTATGAATTTAAACGGATTATTAGATTAGTGGCAAGTTATAATGCATTTACAGTTGGAATAAACGTAAATTTTATTCTTTTTCTTCTCGCTTGTGGAAGTCTCTTCCGGTTTCTTGCTTTCCAGTTAAATTTGATCTTTAAAAATTTAAATGCAATGTCAATCGTTATCTTCTGTCTTATTATTTCATGTTCTTTTATTGTTCTCTCTCCTTAATTATTTATTCTTTTTTATATTCTCTAACACTCAGTAACCCTTGCATCCTAGTGGCTTTATTGTCTTGCTTGGGGTGAAAGGGTTAAAAATTATACAGTTTTTGTTCGATAACTTTATCTTTGTTTCTCTTTTGTAAATTTCCCGAGGTGTAGAACAGCTTTTAAGAATATATGCTGCAGTTTTTATCCCAATCAAATCTTTCAAATAGGAAATGTTTATGTCTAAACATTCTTTCTCTGAAATTTAGGAAAATTAGGCAATTTTTGTTATCATGAAAATTTCTATTTTCTTATCAAGTTGAATATATGCGAAAACTGGTTAAGTTAATCTGCTGAAGAGATAAAAAATTGCTTCGATTGATTTTTGTATTGTTGCAATATTAGCTATGAAATCTTTTTTTCTTTTTTGGTAATAGCAAGCGTTTGGAGTATCTATGATATTCTTTGTATATATCTTTGCAATTTTTCGTTTATTCATATTTAATCCGTTATATGTGGATTAAATGTCTGTTGTTTGGGAAAATGGTATTCTTTTTCTTCTTTTTTCGGCTCTGGTCAGTGTAGACTGAATTCTTCTTCTGAGGGATGCATGTATTATTATACAGTCTCTCTTTCTTTAACGATTCTCTTGATAGGACCGAATAATGAATGCTAGTCACTTGTATCGCTCTGAAACATTGATTTTAGATTTTGTCTCATTTTCGTAGATATCGATTTTTCATCTACATTTCACAGGTTCATTTTTATTTCATCTAAGAGGTTTTTCCCAACTTTTTCTTGAACCGGCAAGAAATTCGTGTTTTTGTTTTGAGCTTATATTTGGGGACTCGTGTTAATTTGAAAGTGCGATGTGCTATATGTAAGGTCTCCTTGACATTTACCGCAGGTAAATAAAAAGAAAAAAAGAAAAAGAAAAAAAGAAAAAGAAAAACGATAAATGCAGAAAATAGTAAAAATGTTTAAAATTTATTTCAATTGAAAAGTTTTGCATAGAGGTCTGTTTTTTTCTTTTATGCAGCTTTTCTCATTCAACCTCAACACGATTTTCCTTCTCAGAAAATTTCACTCACCAACATTTCAAAGAACAGTTACTTTTTAATTTTGTTTTTCGATTGAGCGTAATTAAACTAATAATCATAGACAAAAATAGAAAATGTTTAGTATAAAAAAGATTATCGCCATTGCAATAGTGTGTCTGCAGTTGTGTCACTCAGTACTCAGTGCTTCGAACATAAAAAGGAAATTAGCTTAGAATTTGTGAAAAAATTGAACACATTAGTTCACTGGGATTTCCGCAAAGAACTTAGATTTGGCAAGAGGTCATACTCGTGGAATAATTATAATAATAATGTTGATGATGAATAATCAAAGCTAATTATCCTGAAATCGGGATTAGAGACTGCAAAGACAAAATGCTCCTCCTTATTCACATGGAAGTCCTTTCAAAATGCAATGTCTCTGAATATCTTCAAAAAACTATCAAAATACAAGGACCTTGAAATCAAAATCTCAAAAACGTGACGCATGGGGACATTAACAATTTCAATTGTAGTTGGAGCCCTCGGATTGTTTGGAAAAGATTTCAATAGAAAATTGAAGAAAACCTAAAAAATATAAAAAAATGTGCTTACAAGTACAGCCAACACTTTACGACGGGCTTTATCTATGCAAAATATGCGTGATTTTTTGTCAAAACTGCTCATTGGAAAATGTCATGATGGCATTTCTAATCTTAGGTCTCTAGTTGGGACCCGAAAAGAAATGAGTATACAAAAGAAAGAAAAGGAAATCAAATAATAATAATAATAATAATAATAACTACAACAGGATTGGAAACATACCTCATAAAAACCAATCACCCTCTGCTACAAATAGTAAAACACAAAATCCACTCCACTATTTACATTATTCGAACTATTGTCCTCATCTTGGAGGACAAGACGTTGCATGGCAAATACTTAAAAATAAAAAAAGAAGCATAGGTGGGGACCAATCGAAAACACATCAGTTGCTGAGGAGTATCAGGTTGAGAGCTGAAACAGAAGGCATAATTTTTGCAGCTTAGGACAAAAAATCCAGATCCAATCACTGTCACATAATGAAGGATGAACTAACCCAAAATGCAAGATCTGCGGTAAATATGAGGAAATCGTCGACCATATTAACTTGGGATGTCCAGAGCTAGTAAAAAATGAATGTTCACAGACGGAACACGGTAGCGACATTTGTGCAATAGAAGGATATGCCAGATGTACAAAATCTAAACCACTGAGAGATAGTATGACCACCAACCAGACACAGTTACCCAGAATAACGATGTAAGGAGGCATATGTTTGTCCTTGCGGTCTCAGGATGTCTCGGGAGGTAGGTTTATTTGTTCTGTGTGTATTGTAACGTTCCATAAAATTGTTGCAAATCCTATCTCCGTAACTCGGTTGGGATGGGGTTCATACCAATTTTTTACAGTTTCCTTCCGTGAAAGTTTACAGATAATGGCCTACTCTGTCATTGTGGATTTTATATTCAGTGGATGTCAATACCGTGCAACCTGATACAAGATGGTCAATTGTTTCTGTCACAGAATCTCCATTTTAGGCTAACATTATTTTTCAGTATGTGTGCTTGGTAATTTCTAGTTTGAAAGCAAGAATAAAAACCTTTGGTTTCAGCTTTTAATCCTGCACTACGTAGCATCTGATGGGTATGGGGTTTGTTCAACATCTGCTTGTTTGGTATATGCACAATACTGACCTTGAAGAGCTTTATCTTGCCATCCTTTCGGTACCTGGTCGATTGCATTTGCTTTCATTTTTAAGGTTTTTGCAGCTGCAGTTTGTGTATTATGCTTTATTTAGATTTCTTCAACTATTTCAAATTCCATTTTGAAGTTGCTGCCTTCCTTTATTACAGAATAAAATTCTTTCATGTTTTTTTACACAGATAACCATCATGTTTTCTGTATTTTCAAGGTATCTCTGAAGGCTAATTGTTTTAGTTTTGTAAGACAGTTCTAGGTGAACTAATCCTTTTCATCTTTCGGATCTGGGCACGTACAGACGATCAAAATCAGCCTTGGGATGATGCATGCGGTGGCAGGTGAGAAGCTTTCTCGTTTTGGCGTTCGCTTCATGTTAGCTATGGTCCAGTTGATGTTACTACTGTATTCCACCACTGGATCAGCCAAGGTGTTTATTCTGTTTTTTGAATTCAGCTCTGTTTTCAGTACGAGAAATTCACGCCTATAGTACTCCTTCCTTAACTTCTCCTTCATTTGGGTATGCTGTATTCCATCTTCTTCGTTAATTCCTACGTATTTATAGGCGTCTTGTTCTGTTTCCCTAATCTTTATGACAAAATCTAAATCTATTAAATGTGTTTCTGTAATTCTCCCTTTCTTGAATGTTATATTTGCACATTTATCTAATCCGAAACCCATACCTATGTCGTCACTGAAACATTTTACAGTATTGGGGAGGCCCTTTAAGTCATGGTCGTTTTTGATGAAACTATCTATAAGACACACTACAATTGCCCATCACTCAAACAATAAAGAGATAGGAGTAGAAATAAATATTATGACGGTAGATGAGGTAAAAACTAAAATAAATGAGATACGAAATAATAATCTCCCAGGAAATAAAAGCGAAGAATGTACCTATGACATAACCTGCAGTTATCCAAACTATGTCACTAAAGATGACTCCAACTAAAGAATTCCTTGAAAACAACAGAGGTGAAATCACCGAAGCGAAAAATCGCATCACCCAAGTACCGAGCAGAGTCACTTTCGCACAAATGTCAGACAGAGACCAACTGCCAAGAATTCATATGACAAAGTCCAATAAGCATATTGTGAAAATATACAACACTTCACGACAAACAGAACTTAATAATGTCATATATGCAGCTTGAGGGAAACATAATTAAAAAAAATCAAACAACAAAGAGATCCAGCTTCGAAAGCAAAACTGATGCGAGAATTAAAGGAAATCATGTGAGAAATCGATACGAGATCAGATCACAAGAAACGCCAATATCTTAATACGCAAATGCAGGAAGATCAAGCAGAAATATAAAATGAAATCACTAAATGAAATTCCACCAATCAGGGAAATGCTAAAAGAGAGAACTGCAAATAAAGTTAAAGAGAACAAGACGATGCATAAAACGTTGTACGTTCTATCACCAAAATAAAATATTACAAATCGTTAAGCAAATTTACACGGAATTTGTTAAAGCAGTTATAGATGTCAAAAAGCCACCGTCTATTGAAAAAGTACAGAAATTTTGGGAGGATATTTGGAACAGCCCAAAGGAATATAACCCTAATGCATAATGGATCGAACGAGAAAAACTAATGCTGGATAATCCTCTACAAGGATGAGAAAATATAACTAAGAATATTGTTAATCAAGCTCTAACGAAATCTCCGAAATGTAAATCCCCAGGAAATGAAAAGTTGCCCAATTTCTGAGTCTATCATCTGACATTAATTCATAAAAAGCCCTTGAACAAACTCTATCAATGTTTATTAATAATCCCAAAGAAGTCACAGAAAAGGATCACTGAAGGTATTACATATCTCAAGCCCAAAACAAGTGAAACAGATAATCCGAAAAAATATAGGCCATAAGCATGTCTATCCGCCACGTATAAATTGATCACGTCTCTCCCGACGATCCGTACTTACTCTTTTCTTGAAGCAAACAACATTTTCCCACTGGAACAAACGGAATGGAAGAGAAGTTCATATGGTTGCAAAGATCAGCTTCTGATAAACAAAATGGTCCTGGAAAATTGTAGGAGACGATGTAGAAATCTCAACACAGCATGGATAGATTACCGTAAATCTTTTGATAGTGTGCCACATAGATTTTGGAAATGTACAAAGTCTCCTCTGTGATAGTAAATTTCCTTAAACACAGCATGGAAATTATTATTATTATTATTATTATTATTATTATTATTATTATTATTATTACTCTGTTTCCGATGGAATTTACTGTGAATCAAGTGACAAGATTCTACAGTTTTCTAACCATTTCTTAGCATTCAAACTTAATTGAACACTGCTCTTTTAATAGTCTCAATCTTCGTTCGCGCTGTCAATCCATCCAATACGAGGTTTTTTTCTTGCGATTGTTCCAAGCATTTCGTCACATGATATTTCTTTAGATTTTAACGTTTTCTTATCGATTTCACGCTGTTGTTTATTTGAACGGAAACATTTATTTGAGAATTTTGTAATCAAATTTTCCGACGAGATTCTATCAAAAATGTGATTGGGTCGAATGTTAAAATCCCAAACAATCATTTTCTTTCTTGTACGATTCTGAAAAACCAATCACAGTTCGAAAGAAAAAAGAATTAAACTAAGACTGAAAGTCAAAGAGCAAAAAATAAGTAAAATAGTCAAGGTGACTATTTCGATAGGGCAACATGTCATGCGTGACTGACTAGAAAACTGACATATCGTCGTTACTCGTGTAGTAAATTTAGTGCTCACTGGAAACTGTACACTTGACTGATTGCAACAGAATTACAATGAAGTCGTATGATAATCATCTTATGGTTTAATAATAACCACGGGATATTTAGGAGAGTGCTGGAAGAGACTCATTTTCACATCAAGCCCAATGCCAGCCTAGAATGTGAATAATATATGATCGAATAATAGTAATAATAGATATAATCACCTTGGTGGTCCCTGTGGTGTAAAACAGTTTCAACATTCTTCACTGGACCATAGCTGACATTAAGCGAATGGACGTCAAAACGAGAAAGCTTCTCACCTGCCACTGCATGCATCATCCCAAGGCTGATTTTGAACGTCTGTATAACCCAGATCCGAAGAAGGCAGAGGATTAGTTCAACTAGAACTGTCTTACAAAACTACAACAATTGGCCTTCAAAGATACCTGGAATCTACAGAAGCCTGAATGATGATATGTGTTCTGTTTCCCTAATCTTTATGACAAAATCTAAATCTATTAAATGTGTTTCTGCAATTCTCCCTTTTTTGAATGTTACTTTTGCACATTTATCTAATCCGAAATCCATACCTATGTCGTCACTGAAACATTTTACATGAAACTAGTAAGAAACTTTATTTTGTCATAAAGGAAGGCAATAAGTTCAAAATGGAGTTTCAAGTCGGTATAGAAATACATGTAAAGGCATAACACGTCGACTGAAGCTGCAAAATACTTAAAAAGCAAAAGCAAATACCACCGACCAGATACAGAAATGATGGCAACATAAACCGCTTTTATGGTCAATACTCTGCCCTTACCAAACAAGATGACGTAGCACAAACTCCTTACCTATCAGTGGCTACGTAGTGCAGGGTTAAAAGCTGAAACTGAAGGTTTTATTCTGGCTGCACAGGACCAATGCTTAGCAACTAGAAATTACCAATACTGAAAAATAAAATTAGTCCAAAATGCAGATTCTGTGATAAATATCCAGAAACAATTGATCATCTTGTATCATATGCGCGGTATTGGCACCCACTAAAATATAAAGCACAGCGCGACAGAGTGAGAAAATATCTGCACTGGAAAATCTGAAACCCTTAAGGAAAGAAAACTAAGAAATTGGTATGAATAACAACCAGACCTGGTTACGGAGATAGAACCTGTAACAATTTTATGGCACTACACAATACACACGGATAGAACAATTAAAGCTAATTGCCCTGGCATTGTGATTAGAGACCACAGAGACAAAATGCACCTCCTTATTGACATGGCGGTCCCTTCAGACTGCAATTGATCTTTAAAGATCTTCAAAAAAATACAAGGACTTTGAAATCGAAATCTCAAAAACGTGACGCATGAGGACATTACCAATTCCAGTTGTGATTGAAGCCTTCAGATTGTTTGGAAAAGATTTCAATAGACAAATTGAAGAGATTCTTGGTATCTTATGCCTTAAAGAAATGCAAAAAAATTGTTCTCACAAGTGCAGCCCACACCTTACGAAGAGCTTTATCTATATTAAATCTGTATGATTTCTTTTTCAAAACTGCTCAGTAAAAAATGTCATGATGCCATTTCTGACCTTAGGTCACTGGTCGGGCCCCGGAAAGTAATGAGTATGCACTAGAAATGAAAGGAAATATAACATTAATAATAATAATAATAATAATAATAATAATAATAATGCCACATTTTTGAGATTTCTTGAAATAGAAATCTTAAAAATGTGGCACATCGGAACATCAACAATCCCTGTTGTAGTTCGAGTCCCAGGATTGGTTGAAAAAGATTCCAGTAGTTTAATTGAAGGGATTCCTGGAAGCCCATGCCTGAAAGAGATACAAAAAATTGTTCTCACAAGTACAGCCCACGCTTTACGAAGGGCATTATCTATGTAATTTTTTCTCAGTGGAAAGTGTCATGATGACATCTCTAACCTTAGGTCCCTGGAAAGAAATGTGTAAACGCCAGAAATCAAAGGAAATAATAATAATAATAATAATAATAATAATAATAATAATAATAATAAAGAAAGCTAAAACTAATACCGCTGATGGACACACAGAAAAATACTACGAATTTTCTCGTTATCTGATATACAAAATGTTATGCTTATGAATATCACTTACTCATTAAAAAACCAAAAACTCTCGCAATATCACCCCCACTCTATCAACCTATTTTTACCTTCGTAAAGGAATATTTCTAACAATAAAGCAGGAAAAATGGAAATAATAATAATAATACAAACTACATTTTAAACAAATATTAATAAAATATTAATATTAATTTCGTTTTTTTTTTAATATTTATATCCATAGTCTAGGTCAGATTTGCGCCCGCCATTAAAACCGGAGCTTTTTTAATAGATCAATCAATATCGTCTAATCGATTCTTCATACAATGATCTCTCTATGAGAAGGATTAAATGTCATCACTCCTGAAAGTTTTTGATTTTATTTATTGATTTATTCATTTTATTTTATTGATGTTCCTACATCGCATTCCGAATTGAAACAAAAAGTTTTTATTTTTCGTCCATAAGAGCAATAAAGATATTAAAGCGAGTGAGAGAGAAGAATTCAGAGGAGAGAAAAAGGTTTCAAAATTTGTGTCGGCAGCGAGTCAATTATTAGAAAGGTTTACAGAATCTTTCAAAGGATTTTCCAACCTTACGCTCTTGAAGTGAATTTTAAAAAAATGAAATCGCTTTGAAATGTACGAAAAACAGAAATGATTTAAAAAAAAAAGATTTTTAGTGACCATTTCTCTCAAGATCAAAAGCAAAGTATAAAAAGGATTTATTTTTTTTTACTAGTTCAGCATGAATGAAGAATGTTTAGTATACATCAAGTCACGAATCCTGTAACCTGTCATACGGATATTACACATACTGTAACGATTTTTCTATAATCTGTCATAGGGATACTACATGCACTGTAACCATAGTCCGATTATTACTTATATGAACTCTACATGTAATGATATTCTTATAACCTTTCATAGGGACACTAGATATACTGTACCCATAGTCCTATAATTTTTTATACAGATTATGCATATACTGTGACTATATACTGTAACGATTTTCCTGTACCTGTCATAGTTGCACTACATATACTGTAAACATACTCCTATAACTTCTTATAGGGTCTCTACATATACTGTGACCATAGTCTTGTAATCTGTCATAGGGACACTACATATAATGTAACCGTAGTTGTGTAACCTGTCATAGGAACATAACATATAGTTTAACAATTAGTCTAGTGTGAATTGATGAGTACACATCGGAACGTTTATTAGAATAATTACCATGAAAGTATTTGTAGAAATGGCAGAGGGAAGCTACGTTACGGCGGTGGGAAGGTGGCTGAAGCCGAGATGCCAGGTCACGACCAATAATATTGCTGATTCTTTGGATTTATCAAGAATCTATAGATTTACGGTAGGTGCACCGGGCCATATGTGGCAGCAATATTCAGTGCATGGGTGATTGGTAGACTTATAAATATGTAAGATATATTCAGGACAAAAAATGAACCAAATTTCTTAGTATCAGACCTAACAATTGATAAACTATAATCTTTCTACTACTGGTCAACCGAGATTAAAAGCCCGACAAACCGCAACGAGCCACTCACATTATGGTTAGTATCCGCCATTCTGATGGGAGGCAGGAAAAGATCTTTCGCGTGATTGATAGAAAGAAGTTTCGTTTTGGAGGTGTTAAAATTAAGAAACCATTACTTGCCCCAGTTAACAAAAGATCAGCTGCCAATCTGACATTACCGAACTGATCAGGTTTACTGTCGTGACAGGAGTAAATGATTGTGTCATCAGCACAGAAATCAAACTTGTGTGATCAGGAATCTCATTGGTGAAAACGAAGAACAAAAAAGATCCAGGAATAATCATCTGGGGTCACCTGTATTAGTAGATAACGATTTAGAAGAATGGCCTTTCAGGATAACTTACATTTCGCGATTCGATAAGAAAAAAAATGAAGCAGTTCAAAAATTCGTTCGGAAATACCATAGCATTTCAACTTATGAAGACCGGTATGCCAAACTCTGTCAACCGCTTTCAAGATGTCCAAAGCAAGAGTCTTATCTAAAGCTTGATATATTCTTTCAGCAATAACCGTTAGTAAATTAGCAGTTGACCTAGAGAATCGAAAACCATATTGTATGTCTGAAAGGACCGCCACTACGATGTGAGATGCGTAACCAATTCAGAGTTTGATTTGGGTTTTAGTGATTTGCCAAAAAGAGGTAGATAGTTTGAAATGAGCAGACAGTTTACCTGTGTTCTTAAAGACTGGAACAATAGAGGAGGATTTCCATCAAGACGGAAAGCAAGAGAAAACAAGATAATGTGATGAATGACCAGTGGGCCCGAGCAGTGAGGAGTTCAGCAACTTTCGACAGCTTCTAGATAAATCTGAACTTAGAACTGAACTACTGCCGATATATTCAGAGTGGTGACGACACAACGTCGGAAATGATGTTCTGAAGTCAACGGTCAGGGCGGAGAGTTCTCTCGATCGGATCAATGGCCATCGTGTCGGTGACCAAGGCTAGTTTTCAAATCGTGGTGTGATCTTCATAGGGATAGGCTACGCCAGGTCTATTCTTCCCAAGACAAGCTACATATGAATGAGTACTTACTGGGATATGTGATGGGAGCTGTTAAATACCCAAACTTAATATTTAGGATAGGAATTTAATCCCAAATTTTCTACTCGATATACTCTAGTGAGAAATGTCCTCTGAACATTTTTTTCAATCTGGTGACAGTTTATTTTAGTGCAGGTGAAATAGACCGCTAATGCATTAGTGAAACTAAAAGGCTTTTTTTTATTATTTTAAACTGTTCTCTACTTGATTAAACTATAGATGTCTTTAAAAACACAATGATTCAGCCAAGTACTCTTTGCCATTCTTAGAAGTCTATTGATTTTGGCATCATTACATCGACAATTAATTATATCAGTAAATTAAAAAATAAACATTTTTATAATGTTTAAAACTGTTTATAGCAATAAACAAATGGATATTATATATTCGATCATGCGCACATATGTCATCCTAGATTTGATTGATTTGGTTTTACGTCATATCAACCTCAGTGGGTTATTTAATGCCGACAAGATTTTTTCTAAAATATATTGTTAGTAATATCTTTTCAAAAATGTATTGCTGGTAAATTCTTTTCAAAAGTGTATTGCTGGTAAAAGAAAAAAATTCCAAAAATGTATTGCTGGTATTAAAATATATTGTTATACTTTGATATTTAATACTTTGAGAGTTTTGACCCTTTTTGGTGGGGTTAACTGTTTGCCCATAAATCGATCGGATCAACAGGTGCTACCACCTCGGCTCAGGGTGGACCTGGAAACACCAGCAATTAAGGGGTGGTTCTTCGCATCTCAGAAACTTCTGATCAGAGACCTTGTGTTGGATGTAGTTTATCGTCTTCTGAGTGAGACAATAAACTAAACCCGAAAGCAAGGATGTACTCTATCATCATATCCAGGACGGCCTATATTTGAAAAAATCGTATTTATTATTGTTATAATTAAGCGAAATGCAAACTAATACATGAGGATCAAAATTGGAATATATCTGAATTGGTCTATGCGATAAATTAACTCGAAACTTACTTTAGAGTCGGCGATTTTTGACCTTTAAAAGATAAAATTTATCAATGTCTAAAAATTCCTAGTAGTAAATTCAAAAGACGAGGAAAGAAAAGCGGGTATTAATTTTCCTTCTTTATACAAGATCCTACTCTCTCTGAAAGCCATCATTTGAAATATTTTTTTTATTACGGCTCGAATACAGGTTACTGTTAAATTCATATCTTCGCCATCTCCTGCCTTGAGCTTTTACAACAAATACTTCGGCTAAGAATTACGACCCCTTATATCAGATGCATTGCGAAATACTTTCGACACACAATTACGGAGCTTGTGATTTTCTTATTGAACGCGTTATTTGATTATCGCTTTCTTATTAGACTGTTAAACAGACACCGATATCCAAATCGTTTCATTATCTTTAGAACTTAATCGAAGGTTTGTTCATTTTTTCCCCCAGTTACTTCATATCATGAAGCTATAATTTATCGTTAGTCTAATCAAATTTTATAAATCATAATTACACGCCCGATTCGATAACATCGAACGGTTCTGAAAACAGAAAAGTTGGCAATAAGCACCAAACACCTTTTGCCATCACAAATGACAATAATTAAAGAAATATGAAAATCTACGGTTCTGGTTTATATTACGTTCATCTTGTTCTTTGAAAGTTTTTTTGTTTTTCAAATTCTGATAGACAGTCTAATTTTTTTTTCATATTCCTTATAATTTTTCTAACCATTATTTTCCGCTCTGTTATTTTGGGGCTTTTAATAGCGAATCTATAGATTAAATGATGATTTCATTCTCGGAAAATGATATTCTATTAAAAAGAAGAGTAAAGAGAAAATATATAAAAATAAGATTGCTATGTATTAATTAAGATTAATGAAGCTAACTATAGGGGTTTATACACACACACACACACACACACACACACACACACACACACACACACACACATATATATATATATATATATATATATATATATATATATATATATTAGTGTACCCGTGTCGTCGAAAAAATAAGGCAGTGGTTAGAATGTTGTAATAATGTGACAAAAGTCTGGAAACAATATACTGAGATTCAATAAACTGAAGCTAAAAATTCACAACTAATATATATATATATATATGTGTGTGTGTGTATAAAGAGAAAGAGAGAGAGAGAGAAACAGAGAGAGAAAAAGAGAAATGGAGTGAAGTGGCTACTGCTTGATGATGATTTCAGTGTCCACTTTTGTATTTACATACCCCCTCCCTATTCCTGATGTTGAACACTTTAATCCATAAATATAGCATGAAGACATTTTATATTTTAAATTTCGGACCTGCACGTTGTTTGGTTTTGATTTTGTCGACTGCACAGTATAGTAGGGTCAGTTGGGCACCGTCTATGAGAAAAAGATCACCATGGCACAATTCACTAGAAATTTGGAAACGGCATGCTGTACTGCTTGGCATTCATACCGAAGGCTCCAAAACGAACATTTCAATGTTTGGGTGTTAATCAGAGAATAGTTCAGAGAATTCGGAAATAGTTGAATGAGTCTAATGGTGATTCCGAATGTAAACCAGGTTGGAAAACACATTCTGATTGTTCTGAATTTCCTGGTGAGGGCCTCAGACTCCACACGAATGCCTTCATCAAGTGCTGCCCTAGGCGAAGAGGGTGGTTGCTGGAAGGCACTATGGCTGCTAACAGAACTCACACAAGCAGTAGAATCCAGTCATGCCAGTCAGACAATTTCTGCGACCACATCACCCCTTGCATCTTACCACCTAACTTCACAGACTGGCAACCCCCTTGATTATTATATGTGCGGCTCATTTGAGTGAGAGATCAACAAATTCCCCATCTTAGACCGTCCAGATGAGTTGCAGGAGATTTTGAAGATATTTGAATCTGCAATTGAAGCAAAATGTCGATTTTATTGAATAACTTAACTCTCGGTATTTTTGAGTTATTTTGGTAAATAATTTTTTTAAAAAGAAATTTCAGTTTTGCGTAATTTAGTCGACAATTTATCCATCGCACGCTGTACACAGACACACACAGACACACACACATATATATATATATATATATATATATATATGAAGAAAAATATGAAAAATCAAAAATCCGTATATGCAAGTATGCTGTTTTAATGTTGTTTCAATGTCGACGTCAGACGTTTCGGCCTAGTAGACCTTCTTCAGGATATAGTTATTAAAACATAATTAAAATTAGACGATATTCAAGTCAACATGAAAAGACGATAGACATAAGACTAATCAAAACAGAATAACTGAAATTTTTAAGATCAGCATTCCGTTTCGCAATACCTACCCACATAAACATGTTTTAAATGAGATTACTGATAGATTAAATAAAATAGAACATGCTATAGAATTTACCCATGAATTTGAGTCTAATAATTCTTTACCTTTTTCAGACATACTACTCATTAAAAATAATAATAAATTAGAATTCAAAGTATATCGTAAAAACGTAAAAACGACTATTTACACTTTTACTCTCACCATGATACTAACACTAAAAGGGGTATTATCATTGGATTCTACTTAAGGGCTCTTTGCATCTGTTCAGCAGAATATTTAGATGATGAATTCAGTTATATTGAGGATACCTTTTCAAATCTTTCGTATCCGAGACAATTATTACTGAGCGCTAAAAATAAAGCTTTGAAAATTCATAAACTTCATTCATCAGCGCAAAACGACACCTCGAATACTACTACAACAATTACATAAGTGAATGGCACACTTTCAGCTGCCCCTGATAATTCTTTTGGTCGCATCTTTCTACTGAATAATCATTTGACCGAACGTATCTCCAATAATTTAAATGCGCTAAAAATTAAAACTACAATATTACCTACTAGAACTATCCGCAGTTTATTAAATAACACCAGCAACCAATATATTACATCCGATGCTTCCATCTACCAAATCTCATGCAACAACTGTGACTTAAAATATGTGGGTGAAACATGTATTTCCGTAAAATCTCGTGTTTTCGAACATAAACGAGATGTTCGCCTTGGAAATTTAAACAATGCTTTATTTGTACACACAACTAAATTTGATCATAATTTCGATTTTGATTCTGCGAAGATTTTAAAATAAATTCATAATAAAAATCTTAGACGGATTTATGAGGCAGACATAATATCTATCTCACGCACGGTGAATACTAGACCCGGCTTCTTTAATATTTCCCCTTTTCTGGCAAGATTAATGCTGGACAAACGTACTTATAAATTTTAGATTAAAATAAGATTCCTTTTCATTTAAAATATACTCTATTTTAGGAATACGCTTTTACAACATCGCCGACGTGACGCCGACGTGACGCCGACGTGACGCCGACGTGACGCCGACGTGACGCCGACGTGATCGTATTGCGAAACGGAACGCTATTTCAGTTATTCTGTTTTGATTAGTCTTATCTCTATCGTCTTTTCATGATAATTTGAATATCGTCTAATTTTAATTATATTTTAATAACTATGTCCTGAAGAAGGTCTACTAGACCGAAACGTCTGACATCGATATTGAAACAACATTAAAACAGCATATTCGGATTTTTGTTTTTCCATATTTTTCTTCTTACTGTTGGATCTATATCCACATATTTGCTTACATATATATATATATATATATATATATATATATATATATATATATATATATATATATATATATGTTTAAGAAAAACTTAACTAAAATTTAAGTAGAAGAGATTACCTATCTAGAAACAGTCACCACTTAAATTCATGAACAAAATTCAAACGATAGAGATGTCAATTTAATAATCGATAATGAAAATTTTTAAAGAGATTAAAAAAAGATTACTATTAGGTTGGTGCAAAAATAATGTCGTTTTTTGACGTTAAAATAGCTCAAAAAACGACATTGCTTTTGCACCAACCTAATAGAAGTAAACTTATATTTTAAAATAAAATTTTATTCTTTTAATATACTTTCTATGAATATTTTTCTTATCGACTATTTCATAGAAAATCCCCAAAATTTAAAAAAAAAATTTAAATTA
>OZ010573.1:5230841-5243341 GCA_963932145.1 Acanthosepion lycidas
GATAGAATTTTTTGAGATTTGCATAATTCCCCTTAATAATTTATCGAGACTAGAACAAGAATCTTCAATGCGTATGAATAGTCTGGTTAGAAAACACTTGTTTCTACATACAACGTGTGAAAGAACGTCCGATACCATGCCCTCGTCAGCCACCAATCAAGGGAGGTAACACATTTTAAATGGCTAAGGCGGTACTGCCACCCACGGCGCCACCAGCAGTTTTGCCACCTGATAGGGTATTCAGATTCTGCGATTTTTATGCAAGTCCAAGTCAGATTTTCATTGTAGAATTGAAGGTGGACAGATGGGTTTCACGTTGGTAGTATCAATGTGTTGGTAAACATGGTTTTAATTAACTTTGTTTTTTTTTATCTTGACCAGATCCAACTTGATGCCTGTTGACCTGTGGAGACGATGTGAAACACGCTTCAGACACCGACCAGTGATTTCCACCTTCAAAAGAAAGGAAACAATTGACCGTCCAAGAAAATACATGTCACCTGACGTCATGTTTTTCCACGCAGTCGGGTGGTAGTGATTCACAGCATTTTTCTTTATCCCGCACACCTCCTCCATGTTCTCCTCCGATGAAACCGTTAATTCTACTAGGACGAGGACACACTTCTTTGAATCAGACCACGTTACAATGTTAGGGCGTGCATCTTTCTGAATTTCTCCAATCACGAGTTTTACTCGGTAGCATCACGTTGGGAGTTGCTTGGGTTTTTCGCACACTTTCGTTCACTTTCCTTTTAAAAAGGGATCTTAGGTTATCTGGCCACTACAGGCTGTTTTTTGGCTTCTACACACTGTTTACTAAGTTCATGACCAATTCCAGCATTTTGTCATGATAACAATTGTACATCTGCAGTGATTCCCAACATCCAGAGAGCCTGTGTCGTAAACTGCTCCGATCAGTTTGACATAATGCGCAGACATCGGTGTCAGTGCACTCCGACAGTTTGAGGTTAGTCGCATTTGGTAGGAGGTCATAGGCATATCGTAGGAGGAATGATATTACTAATGGCTCCATTGCAATCAGGGTATACCATGATAGCTTCATTGGATCAACATCACTCCATGCAGCCGAAGTACATTGTTTGAGCTGAGAATCGCCATGTCTCGCTTTACCTTTACAGAAAAACTTGTTGCATGTGCTGCCCAGGAGAGCACCATTGGTTTCGGTCACCCCATAATCTTCTTGGTTCGCACACTGGATTCTGCTTCTTGCGTGGCTTCTATTGCCGAACATTTGGTACCAGGTTTGATATCTGGGAGTAAGTTGCGGACAAACACATCGTCCGGATCCCTCATCATCATGTGAATGCGTACCTTCTCGGTCATGAACTCAACCAATTAGGAAATGGAAAGCTGAATGTTTCCGGTATTGGTATAGAGTCCTACGGTGAAGAAGTCATTTGCGCAGATACTTGTAGATACACTGCTGCGTCTGCTGAATGCGAGACAGAGTAATATCATACACCTGCAACGGCCACAGAATCTGGGACAAAAACCATGTTGATAGCACCAAGCTTTCAGCTTGTCGGGGAGATGAGTTCAATGGCTTCTGTGACTGTCCCCCACAATACAGAAGTGAATCTCCCTAACAAAGCTTCTGAGTAATGATAAGGTCCGAGTTTTTTTTAGTTTTGCCTTTATTACACCCCTTCCACGCACGTGAAGAGCTTATATCGCGTTGTTGCGGTTCATTGGCACCGATCTTAGACTGGCCCAGAATTGGTGATGTCATTCATGAACGCTCTTTAAGAAGGAAGGACCAGTTGTTATTTAATCATCACTCACTCTGCTGCATCCGCTGCACAACGTAATATGAGTTCCATGGACATAAGGAAAAGAAGTGATGAAATCACACACCCTATCATGATGCCAACCTCAAGGGCTTAAAACTTTGTGCTGTAGTTACCAACAGTGAACTGGTTTGGTTTGGTTTATTTTGTTTAACAGCATATCAACCTCAATGGGTTATTTAATGCCGACAACATTTTTAGGATAGAGTCGTATGAATAGAATATGTATTCTTTGGTTTAGATTGGTTTGGTTTATTTTGTTTTACGTCATATTAATCTCAATAGGGTATTTAATGCTGACAAAAATTTTTATTGCTGGTAATATTTTGTTTTGTCAGTGGAATTCTGTGATACGATGAGTAAGGACCCCCCAAAATAGTTTCCCTCTCCTTTCAAAACGTATATGGGGAGGAAATTTACAATGCCTTTTGCATTTCTTTTCATCCGACAGGTACCATTCTTCTGGCACAATACCTTGTTTCCATGGCCGCCGGAATAGGATGGTGAGTTGTTTGAGGACATTTGGACAATTCTTATATAGCTTGTAGGATATTCCATATATTCCAGGTGCACTACCGGCACGGGATTTGCGGACGAATTCTCGATTTTGCCTCATCTTTAGTCCGCTGTCATTAAATATGACCTCTGGGTCTTGGGGCCTAGAAAGGTCATTCCTAGGAGGGATTTCAAGCATCAAAATGCGTCATTCTCTGGTGTTTTCTCCCGCGATACGCCGAGTTTACAACCCTTGGTCTCACTTAACAGCTTTTTAGTAAATGCGTAAGGATTATTGTAAAATTATCTCCGAGACTGTCGTTTTTTCTTCCGACGTTTCCTTTGGTTCTCATCTCTAGAGATCACTAGGATCATTGTTTTAATATCGTTAAGAAGGTCCTTAAGGTTTGCCTTCTCGTAAATTGGCGCTTCTTTATGTCGGCGCTTCACAACTCTCTGCTTTGTTCTTAGTTTACCCTTCTGAATTTTTCGTCTATTTGATCGCTTCTCGTCTTTCCTATCCTCTCTTGCAGTTCCCACACCAAACCACCCAAGAAAAACCTCGTGCACAACTTTGCAGTAAGATCAGATCGGCTGGCTAATGGGGCCCTTACCATGGTTGGTAAGTAGAGTTGCTCTCTGATTGTCTTTGGGTCACTGGATTCTTGGAATTTCACCAGGGTGCTGACAGTGGAGTCTTGAACACAGTCGGTGCAATTCTAATTCATAATCCCATCATTCAACTTACATTCGCTAATAGAAGAATTGAATTAATTGCACCAGCGTACCTTATGGATACATACACCTCACGGGCTGACGAATTTCCTGCCGCGATCACACATTGTCATTTTTCATTTGAATCAGTCAGATGTGTGATGTATTCTCCCTCCCTGGTACAGACATTCAGAGGGCATATTTTATTTGTTGTACAAGTCATATTTGCTTTAGTATTTTCTGATTTTCTCTATCTTGTCTACATAGAACCAGTAGCTAAGACGGTTCAGCTACTCCTGGCGTCACCAGCAGCTTTTGTCACCGGGCAGGTTAGTGTTCTTTGTCTAGTCCTGTCAGTCTCTGCGATATTTTATGCAACTGTTTTTCAACATAACATAATATATATATATATATATATATATATATATATATATATATATATATATATATATATATATATATACATATATATATGGCTACGGGTGAACAAAAGAGTTAGAGGGAACTAACTGAGACAGAACTGTGGAACTAGAACAATATACCCGGTTGATGAAGTAGAGGGTTCAGTTCAAAATTCCAAGAAGGCCGAAGCGTAAAACGGCTGAAACGTCGTGAACATGACAATAAAGATACATACAACAACCCGAAGAATGTAAATAGTTACACACACACACACACACACACATATATATATATATATATATATATATATATATATATATAATGTAATTTGATGTACGTAGGTCCTTACTTTCCATATAATCAATTATTTTTTATGGGTGACTTCCGCTGGACTTTTAATTTCAATTATTCCCAAATTTATTTCCAAGTCATGAAAACTGTTGTCGTACCAAAAAATTCGTTGCAAATATCACGTAAAATGTCGCCCAAAACAATCCCAGTAATGAAAACTTAACAATCAAAATTTTCTGTAACATGAGTTATTGAAATTTAAAGAGTTGTATCCCTTTAATTGAAAAAGTGTAACATAGTGACACACTGACATTAGCATTTATTATATATATATATATATATATATATATATATATATATATATATATAATTTCCCGAATTATTAAGTATTTTTATTATTCCCCAATATCTACTGATCATTTAAGGTGTGAAACAGATAGTTACAATGCAGAGCTGATTTCAGTGTCCGCACTCTTTATCTCGATAAATGTTATATCTCTTCCATCATAAATACGGCAATTTTAAACAATATAATTATATATGAGTGTGTGTATACGACTGTGTGTGTGTGTGAGAGAGAGAGAGTGAGGGGTGGAGAGAAAGTGTTATCACATAGGACACGCATCTCTGTATTTAAGAAAACATTGAAAAATGAAAGAAAGAATAAAGTATATATTCTTTTAAAGACTTTATAATGGCTGCCAACATGCAATTTTCTTTTTATTTATTCTGCTGTAAAGATTTCTCTAGCCCGCCATTTGCAACAAGAAAACAAACAGAAAATAAACGGGCGTTTTAATATTACAATAAAAATAATTCAAATAAGGGATAAAAAATGTAAATTTCACATTTATGGGGAGGAATTGAGAAAATAATTTTGATACATTAGTTTTTTGATTGAACGCCTGTATTTTTCAGTGTTTGTTGAAAAGATTGGAATAATCCTGCATTTTGGCAAAATGTATGAAAATCATTGCCGACATAATTGAGAAAGATTTTTCCTTGTAAATATAAAGCAGAAGTTTCTCTATTTTAGCCTAATTTTTGTTATTATATGCGAATTATTTAGACCAGCATTCTCACTGTCCCTTTTGATCAAATCATTGTAACTGATGATTTCCCAAAGCTTTCGTATTATGTCTGTCTATTCTTCAGACTACAAAATTTTATCAGAAAATCTGAGATTATTTTTTTCCTTATTTCATAATATTCGGAGTGATTTATCTTCTTATAAAATTTCCCTCCATACAAACGACAACTGTCTAATCTATAATAATTGCTGTTCTTTACTTATATCTTTCGTGCCACGTCAACAGCATAAAGGGAGGTAAACCATAAAAGTAGTAATCGTTACTTACTTTTTAGTCATTTTAATAATCTATACAAATAAAATATTTATTTTTATTTAGACAAAATTAGTTCCCCGAGTAAAATGAATCGTTTAATTAATCCGTCGCCTTACTAGTGAGTTTCTGCTGTCTTATGTGTTCAAGCCTTCCTTGCGAGGCAATCAGCGATCTTCCTTCAACTTGTCTTTGAGAGAGGCTTTGTCAGATTCGTCTTTATCGGTCTGTTGATAATCTTTTACTTTCGAGAGGTCTTTCCATTTCGAGTCATTGTTATATTAAACAGATCAATTTTCTTTTAATATTAAATGATTTTCAGCAAGAAGCGATTTATATAATGCAAAGAGATACCATTGACTTTCTGAAAAATAACAAAGGGAACAAATTAATTGAACGGTTCATTGGTTGCCATTTTAGTTGCCAATCCTTGATCTTCACTTTAATGAATTTCAATACGTTGATTCGAAATTCGTCTTCGATTTTATCTCAATATTAAAACTTTCTAACAATAACCGTCAGTTGTGACGACAGAAGTATATTAGGTTTTAATAATATCTAAAGATTTGAGATGATCAATTGAAGTACTTTTAAATTTTTCCTCTTAGTAATTTTGTTTTTATTAGTTTTAAGTTTCTACCAATACTGACTTTATAATATTCTTTAATGTTTATTTTTAAAATAATTCTGATATTCCACAGATTATGCGAATTTATATTGTCGTTTTTATTGTTGCAACGTCAAAGTGTATCCCTCCTTCTACGTGCCATGTTCCTTCAGGAAGGAAGTCTAACTACAATATCCTATTCTTTGTAACTGTAAGTAATGGCTGTCTCTTTACGATCTCTCTCAGTTCATATTCCGCCATTCTCTTACAAAAGATCCGTAGGTATGTTAATCATTGTCTCCTGCCTCTCTTTATTTCTTGCGAGTATCAAATTCTTCAAGCTCTCTTCCCTCATCCAGTGTCAAATGTATTTTTTGCCAAAGAAAGCATTTTTGAATATTCGATTAGTCGAACAATAACTGCGTAATACAATTCTAACTGATCATGGCTCTCCACAACTTCCTATCCTTCTTAGTTCTTAGCAATGCATGGCTTTTATCCCTCCCATTCCTTGTTCTGGCATCTATTTACACAAATTCCTTGGATAGATTGCCAGTTGTTTTCATTTACGTCTTTTTGCATTCAATATGTCCTGTAAGTGGAAAATTTTTCAAGCCTTCTTTTCTCATTATAGTGATTTTCTAAGCGCACCTTAGATATAGTACAAGGCAGAAAGTATGGGGCATCCAGTGGGGATCGAACTTACTATTCAGCTGTAATTTATCTAGCGAGAGAAGCTTGCTAACCATTACACCACCTCGAAGTACCCCTTCTTTCATCATTACGTATCTGAAAAAAAAAATCAACTGTCTCTTTCTGATTTTATTAAGGCGTTTTTTTGTTTCGATTTTCTTTAAAACTTCCCCATAACTCACATACACTGTCCATAGTATTCTCAGTATCCTTCGATAGAACCACATCTTTGTTGCCTCAATTCATATCTTCCAGCATTCATCATATGGAAGAATTGATATTACATAGCAGTTCGGTGAGTTAAATGCCAGACATGATAGACACTTGGACGATCATGTCTCTTTCGAATCTTGGCTAACTAGGCAGAAAATTTTCCTGTAGTCAGTTGCCGTTTCCTTCTTTGATACATTGGTTGCCAACCAAGGCTATAGAACCGATATGTCCTGCTATTTGACCCATAGCCGCGGAGAGAAGATATACATATCCCAAGAGTACTTGCGCGTAAGTAAATGTAACTAACCCGACTAGAATTCGAACTCGGTTTTCTGATTTGTCATTCCAATTCATATCACTTGCTATAAAAAGATGACGATCCAGTCTTAACAAATCGGGGAATAAATAACTTTTTAAAAAATTTCAGGTAAATGTTGGAGGAATATAAAATATAAACATTTTCCTCACAAAAACTTGAATTGTGTGTCAAATTCCTGTTTCGGTGTGTATCTCTTGGTGGCGAGAGTATCTTTATTTTGTAACTGTTGTTTCATTGCTGACTATCCTTTCAAGGACACGTGGTCGTTGATTTCTTTACGTAAACCCTCCGCGTGGTCACCGAATTCTCTCTAGTAAGCGTTTGCACAAGCGATAACGTGTTACCCCACTATCTGTATCCATGGCTATGAAGCCCAATCTACGCATTCGAGCCATTGACCTCTCAAGAAGGTTTTGGAATTATCTCCTGTATCTAAACGTCTTTCAAACAAGAAAGACTTGGTTTGGAGAACAAGTTTACTCGACAGTGACATGACCAATTGGCAGCTAGCATTGGGTTACATGTAACTAGTAGCAGTAGGAGAGCAACCTACGAGGGTCACTCAAAAAGTTCTAAGCCTCACCCAGAAGGGGTTCGAGAGACAAGACATTTTTTTTTATTATTTTTCAATATAGTCTCCCTTGATATCAATGCACTTGGTCGAAAATACGCTTAAGCATTGCAATTCGATTGCAATTTCAAACTCCCCGACAGCACATATGTTCTCATCATGGTTTCCCAAATGGCGACGACGCAGGTGAGATTTAGGAAATAGGAAGAAGTGAGGTGGAGCTTAGTCAGGTGATTAAGGAGGATGGGGTAGCAATTCAAAGCCATAGTTGGCCTGCTTCAGGTACTGCAACCCGTACAGCGTGAACATGCAATTTATCCTGGAGCTAGAGCACACCTGTCCTCAGCTTCCATCTGCCTTTCGACTTGATTGATTCCTTCAGTTGTCTTAATTCTGATGCATAGCACCGACTTTTAATAGTTTCCCTCTTTTCCATGTAGAGTCTATCCTTCAGAATTCCCAAAATCAGAAGCCATTATCTTGTCAACAGATTCACCCTGTTTGAACTTCTTCGGAGTTGAGAAACAGAATGTTCGCTTTGAATCAAGTTTGAAGTAGTTTCATTTGGGTTACTAATCTGCGGTGGAAATTCTCAGGGTCAACCTGGAAGCGAATCAAAAGTATCCTGGAAATGTCAACCCGTTTCAGCTTCTGCTCTGGTGAACAGCATTCTTGGGACGCAACTCCGTTAAAACACTATTGACCAATGCAGAAGTAATGCCTATGGACCTAGCTATCAGCTGAACAATAAGACGTCTGTCAAACAAAGCCATTCGGTAAATCGTATCAATTTATTCATCAGTGGCTTAGGTTTTTGACATCAATGTACTTGGCCCAACGATGCTTAAGCATTGCAATCCCATCTCGGAAGAGCGTGACAACCTATTCCTCCAAAAACTCCTCTAAAACATATGAGATTCCATCATTGTTTTCAAAATGGCAACTACACAGGTGGAATTTGAGTTTAAGAAACAGGAAAAATCAGATGGAGCTATGGTGACTAAAGGGGGCGGTGTAGCAGTTTCAGCAGTGTGAACAGGCATGTTATCCTGGAGAAAGAGTACACCCGCCCTCAGCTTCCCTTCGCATTTCCACTTGATTGCTCCTTTAATTGTCTTAATTCAAATGCATAGCACTATCCATTAATAGTTTTCCCTTTTCCAGGTCGTCTGTCATGATTACGCCTTCAAAATGCGCCACAAAAACAGAATCCATCATCTTGCCAGGAGACGATGCTTGCTTGAAATTCTTCGCTTATCGAGAACCAAAGTGTTTCCACTGTTTGCTTTGAATCTTTGATTTAGGTCCGAAGTCATGAACCCAGGTTTCATCTCAAGATGTAAATTCTCAGGGCCATCCTAAAAGTGAGCCAGAAGTGTCCTGGAAATGTCATCCGTTTTCAGCTTCAGCATTCGTGGGACGCATCTTGGAGACAACTTGCTCATCACCAAGATCTCAATTAGAAACCGTATGGACCGAGCTAGAACTAATTCCTATGGACTTAGTTATCTGCTTGATAGTAACAGGTCTGTTATCTAAAACCATACTATGAATGGCATCAATTTTTTATTAGTGGTTGGGGTTTTTGGATGACCTGATCGAGGGCCACATTCTGTGTTGTTCCTGCCCGCTTGCACTCCGAACCTTGAAGTCTTCGGCAAGTATCTGTGCCATCTCCTCTTGAATTTCTTTGGGTGTCACACCTTTCTTTTGCACATATTTTATGACTGCTCGGGACTGTGTTTTGTCCATTTTTAGATTTGTCGCACCCCTCTCACCTTACATAGACAGAAATTAATTTTTGAACTTTTAATGGTAGAGTGTCGTCACAACAAAAAAGCTCTGCTTTCTAGGTGAGGCTTAGAATTTTTAGATATATGTTGATTTTGCGCTATACAATTTGATTAGTCAATAAAATATTTGAATATTTCTATCACATTTGTTTCTCGCTGGGGAATAAGTGACAGGAAATCTTTTCACATCTTTCGTACTTTCTTTCGTACTTTCTTTCGTACAATAAGCTACACGTTGTGGTCTGAGTACTCTATGTATCCAGAGATTTTCAGACAGTTCCCAATTAGTCACTTATTATGGGCACGACTGCTACTTTTAGCTTCTTTAGTTCCAATATCTGTTCATAGTATTTTGACATTTATTTGTTTGCCTCTGCTCTAAAAGACTTAGTGCTAAGCTTTAACAGAATCTCTTTTCATTGTTGACAGTAAAGGAAATTTTTGCTTGGATCGGATTATCAGGCCGGATCTTAACATCCATAAGTATATTTTATATTATTTTATTCAATGACAGCTTCTGATTTTTTTAGATACTGTTTCTTTCCATGATCAAACCCTAGCACTTGCATAATTACTAGGGTGTTACTCATCTTAGCCTCCCATGCTTATTTTATATTACTTTTGATATAGTTTAATGCATTTCCCTGTAGGGGTTTACAGTCTTTGAGTTTTAAAAATATAGATAATACCCATCAATATTAATATGGATTCCTGCAGTCCCCAATAATTTTTCACAAGGCACAGGATAAGGCATTAGTATTATCTAAGCGTCAACATCTGACAGGATTTCTAAATATTCCTAGAAAAGTGTCAACGCCCTGCATAGAATAAGTCTACAAGTCATGAGTTGTCAGGATATGGGAAAAACATATTTTAATGTCATAACAAGCTTATAGATAAAATTAAAAAAAGGAAATGCTTTAAAGACATTTAAATGTACTTTATTTATTGCAATAATTACGCCAGTAATTAGATAAATTTTATATTATTTGTTTGATTTGTTTTTTTTACAATTGATCAATACCTTGGGGTTGTTTAAAGACAAGACATATTTTGGGTGATACGAATAATTCTGTTTTACGAGTGAAAATAGCAATTACAATTTCCAAATACAAGACCATCTATTTAATCCATACCCGGGGGAGAAACCTTGGATTCCTTTCCCAGCTCATAAGTGAATATAACGAACCCGACTGGAATTTGAACTCCGCTCTCTTATTCCGATCCGTTATATATTACATCACCTACAGATCTTTGGCTGCTAGTGAAATTTATTTAATGAAAGCTTAGTCAGAGAGAGTCTTTATTGCCGCTATTAATTTAACAGGTATCCGGTGAATGTTTTTTTTTTTTTTTTTTTTTTTACTGTGGACATGTTTTAAATTTTTTTTTCGTTGATACCAGAGGAAACCTTAGTAATTCTATTTAATTGGATAAGAGTAAAATTTCAAATTGACCTTAAGGAAATTTTAAAACAAAAAAAAAAAAACAAAAAAAAAAACCTTGAAATGTTGAAGACATTTTGCTTACAGTTTGTTATTTCTTTATTTCAGATAAAAAAAAATCTTGTCAACTTATTTCACCGAAATTTCCACTTTCCACAATTATCATTTTTAGTCTACATATCTGAAAAAATGGCGTCAATTTAAACTGGCACTAAGTAGATATGGATCAATTTAATATAATTTCCTTTGTCTTTTCAGGCATTTCGTCACTAGAAATCCGTTGTTAGAAACATTGACAACATTTAACATCAAATATCATCTTGCAAATGAAGTAAAGTCTCCAAGAAAAATCAGAAAACACAAGAGTAACCTAAACTAAGCCGGTGGTGACCAGTCCGTCTGAATATTTGTCGTTTTAACCCTGAAACAACGGAATTCCAACTAAACATTTATTCTGTTCTCGGTTTTTCGTTCAGCAAAACCCAAACTGACAAAATCTGCAGGATGATATTATGCGAAACATATTCTACAAAGTTTTACGCATACCTAAATTAATATTAATTCGAAGCCAGAACATTTTTGCCAAGATGAGCATAACCAAATCTCCATGATGGATTTTAAACACTCCGCCATTCGTTGTCAATTTTAACGACATTCCTTGGTTGAATTCATGTCGAATTATCTTCATAAGAATATAATTTTAGCCAGGTGCCATATATTATGCCAATTGAGATAGGTAGCCTCTTCAAAAATTCCAAAATCTATCAATAAAGACACTGTTTTCTGAGGAAATATAGCTGGCCAAAGAATCGTCTTGATTTATCAATATCCGTAGCTAGGATGAGGCAATAGCTAATCGAAGAAAATCTTATTGTTTTTTTTCTGCTTTTATCTTTTTTTTCTTCATTAATTCTTTTCTTTCTTCTCTTTCGCTTTTCTTCAAACACTCGCACACCAGCGCAGAAAAACACACATATGTGGTTAGCAATTGACACCAAGACGATGTTTGTTTGAGTTAATCATCTCATCTTCTAACAAATATCGCCTGAAGATTTTGTATTCTCGTTTTTATTTGAGAGATCTGGGATTTTCTTTTTCTTTAACACACACACACACACACACACACACACACACACACATATATATATATATATATATATATATATTTGTGTATTCACAAATTGATCACTGAACAAATAATCTAAAAATACACAATCTCTCAATGTATGAATCTAAGAATAACTGATCTAATAATCTAAGAATACTTTATATAACAATCTAAGAATAACTGAATGTAAGAATCAAGAATCTAAGAATCTAAGAATACCAGTTCTCATAATGATAACATCTAAGAATACCTGAATCTAAGATTCTAAGAATCTCAATACCGTAATGTAAGAATACCTGACATACATGATCTCTCAAGTCATGAATCTAATACCGGATCTAAGTGTCTAAGTATATCTGTATCAAAGAATCTTATTATCTATGAATACTTGATGTCTCAATACCTGAATCGAAGACTATTTGATCTAATAATCTAAGAGTACATGATCTTGTAATACCTGAATATAAGAATTACCAGAACTTTCAATACCAGAATTTAAGAATACCCGATCAAAGAATATAAGAACAACTGATTTAAGAATCTTAGAATCTAAGAATGCCTGATGTAAGAATGTAAGAATCTAATAATAGATGATTTAAGAATCTGAATATCTAAGAATACCCGATCTAAAAATCTAAGATTACACGATCTCGCCATAATTGAATCTCATAATACCTGATCTTTCAATATCTGAATGG
>OZ010573.1:5248341-5300841 GCA_963932145.1 Acanthosepion lycidas
TTCGACTCTAGTTTCTTTAATTTCATATAATTTAATTAACAGAACGCAATTTTATTTTATTTTATTTTATTTTATTTTATTTTTATTTTTGCATATTGCAGCATTATGCCACGGTATACAAATATTGTATGGATTATAAAATTTATTTATAAAATCTATATAAATAAAAAATTAATGGACATTAATTATATATATATATATATATATATATATATATATATATATATATATATATATATATATATATATATATATAATAAAAAAATGCTCAAACACTAATGTTCCATGGTTGTAATTTATTGCATTGGAATCGTAATCACGATCCAATTCATTCATCCGATTTCATTTTGAATATGTAGGTCTGATGAATTGGATCGTGATTACGATTCCAATGTAATAAATTATAACCATGAAATATTAGTGTTTGAGCTTTTTATATTATATTCTTACTCTGTCCTGGACATTGAGTTCTACATGGATTCTATCCTCTTGGAAATTTATATATATATATGTATGTTTTTTTACCACTAATATTATCTATCTATCTATCTATCTATCTATCTATCTATCTATCTATCTATCTATAAGGAGATAAAGAGAACGATACAAAAGAATTCTCAAATTTCTTTAGACATAAAAGCATATATAATTCCTTTATCGATTTTTTCTCAGGTAAATAAAAACCGACATTGGAATTTGTAATAAAGCACATTCCTTAATACTCACTTAAACTACTTCTCAGTAGAAAATTTTCTTTTCAAATTCCCAAACAGGAAAACGCCCTTCCATCAAGATTCGCTCAAAGCTAAACATGAAAAAAGAAATTAAAACGAAAAAGGTATTATGCAAGTAAGATGGAAGGATAATTTGGCAGCATCTCGAACCTCTCCAGTAGAACGCTATTTTCTCTTTCAGCTGATTCGCTTTTCTCGTTAATTTGTACATTGTTACTGCTCTGCTTATTATAACTTGTGCCAGATTAAACAAAACTTAAATAGACTGCAGTTTTCCGAGTTGGATCCACTGTTTATATCGTGTCAAATTTTGTTAAAGTAAATATATTGTATTTAACGCAACCTTGAACTAAATTTGATCAAATCGTGTAAATAAAACAGTCGCCATACTACAATGGTTAGTGTTTTTTTTTGTTTTTTTTTTAATTGTAAGCCAATCTTTTAATATAGTGACATCTATTTGTAACTCGGATTTGGAGGAAATTAATCTGAGCAAAGAGCAATAGTTCAAAAATTTATCTACAAATCCAATTCGAAACCATAATGAGTTCTATTCTGTATTTTGACAAGATTTCAGAACCCCTAAAAATCACTTCTCATTAATATGGCTTGAAATAAACGAAGTGTAATAAATAATAAGTGCGACTATCATAGAGCGGTGGTATGTCAATTTGTTTTGAGTATCCTTTCTGTAGTAAGTTAGATGCTCTTCTACTGTGACCTTTTGCCAGACTCTGCATATTTCACAAAAAGAATGACATAATAGATGTGAGGCTTCTTGCATCAGCCTTTGTCAATAATAAAAGTTTCTACGGTTTTTCAAGAAAGCCAAATAGATTGTTTGATTTGTTTGTTACGGCTTATCACCATTTTTCAGGTTATTTAAAGCCATAATTATTCTTAGATTATAAGAATCTTTGGGGGATAATAATGATTTTCGGATACAATCCTTATCAATTAACCTATAATTGGTGAAAGATTCATACCTTTTCCAAAGGGTATTTGCTCAGAAGTGAATGTAATGAACGCGACTGGAATTAGAACCCGGCCCCTCCAATCTATAATTCCAAGCCGTTATCTATTAAAGCACCCGCACATACAAACTTACAGCATCTGATATTGCCAAGTGTTCACCCATCTATGTAATGACCAGGCTCGACGTTGCTTAACTTCGGTAATCGTACGAGGGTCGATGTTTCGACGTGATACGGCCGTAAGCCTTTTCATATGTTTTAGAAGAGACTTGAAGCGAAAGAGTTATTCTTCTGGCAAATGATAAGAATATTATCGACTAAATAGGAGAGCAACGAGGAAGTCCTAAGAAAAATAGGAGAGCAACGAGGAAGTCCTGAGAAAATAGGAGAGCAACGATGAAGTCCTAAGAAAAATAGGAGAGCAAGTCCCGAGTAAAAAATGAAACTACAAGTGGTTTCATACGTAAAATCAGAAAGAGATTGTTGAAATTTCTGGGATACATACTGAAAATAGAGGGATTGGTGAATTAAACGCTCACATGATACAGTAAAAGCTAGAGAATCTAGTGAAAATAGCAATAACAATGACTGTCTATGAAAAGATCAGATAAGAGAACAGGGATAAAGTCAAGGGCGAGAAAATCGTCGTTGTCGGCACCCGTTATTGCATCAGATTTTCATCACGCCCACACACTATTGTCTCGACTGTCGATCAGTTGTCCTACGACCATTGTCTGGAAGTTACTCCAAGGAAGCGTACGAAAATTGTAACGCTGCACGAATGCATTGGCAAGCCTTACCAGTGAGCAAATCAAAGTACTTGACTGGCCCGAAAACTGTCCTGATTTAAATCCAGTCGAGAATCTGTGGTCAATCTGCAAGGAAAGACTTTGTGAAATGGACATACGAATTACTAATATGTGCACTGGGTCATGTTTCATTAGAAATATATGAAAAAAGTAAATAATATCTGAATTAATCATTTTGTTTCAATTAATTTGCACAAGGGTGTATCAGTTAGAAAAAAAAAAGCCAGGCATGGATTCCAGTAATCTTTCTATTTCTATCTGGATTATATTAACCAATAAGCTCATTTCATCCATTCTAGATTATAGTACACAAGTCAAAATTGAAAAACAAAAGAAAGAAATCGAGTCTTTTATTAAAAAGCACTCAGAGAAATAGAGTTTCCCTCTTACGAATTTCTGAGACTGGCACGCTGCACGTTGAGGTAGAATTTATGACGAAACAAAAGAATGTAAAGAAAAAATATTTCGCAACTACATAGACGAAGAAGGAAATATGTCTAAAATCTGCCATACAGTTACTCGTTGAATTTTCGGCTGCAATTTTTACTTCATGGAGTTTCATCTTTGTCATTAATATTAAACACTGACTAAAGTGCATTGACATGAAACGAGACTAAATGTTAAAAGAAAATTGTATATAATAAATATCTTTTTTTTTTTTTCATTACAACCTATAGAAAGTTGAGATTTACCTACGTATATAAGCTAATTAAACTTATATAAAAGGGAAACTTGCTAACCAAATATCCGATATAGAGAGGATGTCTCAAAAAATGTATATACATTTTTTGTTGGATTTGTAAAAACTTTCGGTCGGCCTTCCCTGCATCATAGATCGTGGTTGATACCCGTAGTCTTCCGGGCTGGATATGGTGCACACCACGTACAGTACCATCAGCTTTAACCTTATCTCTAATTCGGGGGGCATAGTCAGCAGCTTTGGGGGTAGATATGAATGAAACTCTCTTCGGTTATTTATTTTATTTACAGTGTTCAATCTGACTTCCTCACCGTTATTGTCTTATTTACGGCCGTTGTACGCTTCGGACTTCTTCAGGTGATTGAAGTTTCGAACTGGACCCTTTATTTCATCCACCGGGTTACACTGTTTTAGTTCCACGTGCCATACCTCTTCTGTGTGTCACAATTATCTCTCTTTAATTCATCGCTTCAAGTTTTTTTGCTCACCAATGCAGTAGCCAGGTATTGAACTCACAACTTTTTGGGTCAAGTCACTGAATCCAACCAACGCTTTTATTCACTGGGCCATGTGTCCTTGACGAAACGTCGTTAATATGGCAACAAAGATGAGGACAGCAGTCCGATCAATGTAAATAAGGTAAATAATTATAATACCTCATCTCAGAAATATAGACAGATCTGGAGGGTTCGTTGATTGAGTTTGCTTAGCATATCAACACTTCTATAGTTTATTTAATGCCGAAATCTAAATATTTTGAACACAATTTTATCGCTTTATATATATATATATATATATATATATATATATATATATATATATATATATATATATATATATATATTATAATAAAATGCGTTGTGGGTAATTCTACTATAAAATGTATTGCAGGTCATTTTGCTATAAATATGCATTGTTGGGAATTTCATTATAATAACGTATTTTTATACTTTCATAGTGTTCTTTTTTTGTTCACTATTTTCCCATAGATGCGGTACTAACAGGGGCTACCACCCCGGGTCAGGATGAACCTGGAAACAGCACCAATTCAGAAGTTGTTCGACACAACTCAACACCTCTACAGGCCTTGCTGCCGGACGTCATACCCTCTTCGGTATGGCCTTTGAACCTCAATTCAATTCAGAATGAATTTCCTTTGTACAAAAATAAGTATGGATGATATTAGAAATACTAACGTGCAAATGTGAAAAGAAAGGATGTTGAATTAAGCTATAAAGTATAAAAGAGATATTTGAGACACTCTGTATATATTGCGTGTATTTGGTTAGCAAACTTTCCTTTATATATGTTTGGTTAAAAATGTATGGAAGTTCATTGCTAATGATTTTTCATTTGTTTTCATTATTTTAGACCAGTTTCTTGGATTAAATATAAATTGTCCAATATCTCTGTAGATCTCTGAGATAAAGTATTATGATTATTTACATTATTCGGACTATTATCCTTATCTTCATTGACATATTCACAACGTTTCGTTCTCTATATCCCTGAGATGAGGTATTATGATTATTTATATTATTTACATTACTTGGCCTGTTTCTTCATATCCATTGCCATATTCACAACGTTTCGGCCGTTGTATGCTACGGCCTTATTCAACTGATTGGAATTTCGAGACGAACCCTTTATTTCCTCCACCGGGGCAGACTGTTCTAATTCCACGTGAGTTAAAGGGAAATACCTGAGACATCAGGAAGAGTCATGGCAAGTGGAACTAGAAAAATCTGCTGCGGTGGTTGAAATAAAGGGTTTGGTTCGAAATTCCAGTCACTTGAAGAAGGCCGGAGCGTACAACGGCCGAAACGTTATAAATATGGCAATAGAGATGAGAATAACAGTCCGAAAAATGTAAATTGTACACTATCTTATTTTCGTGTTATGTCGTCGATTACTTCCTTGTCAAGATTTGCGTTCCTTTCCATCTAATCACGTAGTAGTTCGTGCCAGTTCGTGCCATCAAACACAGTAAAGTATTTCAAATATTTATTTTAAAAAATAGACATGAACTACCACATGAAAACGAATGGGACTCTTGAAAATGAAGAATGCTAAATATAGTCATATGTACCTTTTGCCGCCGCCTACACCCGGTGTTGTATTCACGTTTCAGTGGTCCGGTCCTCACGTTCTTTTAACTACGGGACTAACACTTCGCTGGTCGATGCTGATGCTGGTCCAAGCTGGTTGTTGGCCGCTTCGATCCACACCAGCTCACCTCCACGCTGTGTTCTTGATCTCAGAGCAGTGGAGAATGGAAGGTCTTAGTCTCGCAAGGCTGGTTCAAACCGTAGTGGTTCTAAATTAAGGAAAATATATCTTCATAACGAAAAATAAAACGAAAGATTCATGGGGTTAATTTTCAATTGGTTCATATAGCAGAATATAGCTCTTGGTACGACAAAACTTAACACTTCCTTCACCAATGTCTATAGTGACCCTGGGCTTTGTCTAAACTTTGAAGTAGAATCTCCAGAATACTGTAATTTAAGTTCCGCCCTACTCAATAATTTTTTTTAAATTATCCGAAGCAAATTTGCCTTATTCATTTTGAATATCGGATTGGTTTCATTTAATAATTGTAAATCTTTAAATCTATGTTATGTTTTGTTTTTAAAAGAAGTTTTTCCAGCTACTTCCATCAGATTGTCCAGTGGTTTTTGGGCTTTTAGAATTCTTGTAGACATTTTACTTTTCTTTCCATCTATTTTAGAAAATACAAATAATCGGTTTCTAAGTCTGCTGTCAAAAAGGTTGGTTCCTTGTATCGTTCTAGACAATTTATCTCGCTAGAATCAGAATCTTACACATTTATAATTCTCCCATCCGGTAAAGCATTGAATATTGCGGTTATATTTGGTTTGGTGCTTCTGCTATGTATTTAAAGGTTCTTGATAAAATACAGTGAAGAATCTGCAATGCTAACTCAGGGTGTATCAAAAATAAAACATAAAAAGACTAGACACAAATGTACACGAATGACAAATGTAACCTAGTCCCTAAGGTATCACAGCGCCATCTACCGTAATTTTTCTTTAAATTTAATAACACAAAAACGAAGGATTTGCGAATATATGTTTGGACATATTGTTTGGACAATATTGCGAATATTGTTTGGACTATTGTCCTTGTTTTGCATTCGAGGAACCCGCTCCAAAGTTTGTAAAAGTATTTTTGTTTTGTATCTTAGGATATTTTAAGCTAAATAACACAAAAACGAAGGATTTGCGGACACATGTTTATATCGACTTTTGTCCTTATCAGGAAGCCGCCCCACTGTTTGTAAACGTAATTTTAAAAAACCCTGTAGAAATGAGAGAGAGAGAGAGAGAGAGAGAGAGGGAGACAGAGAGAGAGAGAGTAATAAAAGCAACGGTTAAAAAGTTGAAGAGGAGAGGCTCTTTGTTCTCCATCAACAGAAAGATAAAGAAGGAACCGGAAGTATTGATTTATGCTTTCCCGTAATTATTGGCTCGTTCGTCTTATTTCTTGCCACAAGGTGGCCATTTTTCATTGCTCACAAGATTATCTAAAATGTTACACTGACCGATCATAAAAGTCCCACTAGAATTTCTTTTCTTTTCAGCGATTTATTTCTGTTGTTTTCTTCTTTTTTATGCGCTCTTCCTTATTTTGCTTTTCGTTTTTCATTCTCGACTTTGAATTTATTTTTATTTTTCAGGTAATGAAACATTTGAAGAAAGTTAAAATAAAAATACATACTGTATAAACAACTCGTATTTTTAAATACACGTATTTTTAAATAAACTTAAAATATTTTTTTTTAAATACGCTTAAAATATTTTTAAGTTTTTTAATATACCAAAAATTATTTTAAAAGCATACGCAGATACACCGACGTTGCTTGGGCTGTCAATCATAGCGATGCTTGCAAGAGGTTTAAGAGAAATCCTGAAAAAGGGCTGATCACTGAGAGTGTAAAAATTAAATATTGGTAGCTCTAAAAGGTGTTTGACAGAGTTCTCTGAGAGTTTAACAATCAAATAATGGTAGCCCTAAAAAAAGTGCTGGAATACGTTCCCTGAGAGTGTAAGAATCAAATAGTGGTAATCCTAAAATGGCCTTTTTTTCGTTTATGCACAGCAAGAGGCTAGTATATCAGAGACATAGCAAAGGTTTCTAGTGAAATTGACGCGGAATCTAATGCCGACAAATGAGAAACAGACAATCAGTAAGAGTTCAACAACAGGAAAAAAACAAACATGTGAAGCACATCGCTCACCTAAATCATGCGTAGAAACGGGCAAATCTGAAGGACTAAAGTGTTACAGAATTTTTGTCTAGAGGCGGACGCGGGAAGAGCCTACCACATCTCCCTGTAAACAACATTTTTAGTTTTTTTCCGTTTGAAATGAAAATGAATAAATTTCCCACTCTAGAAGCATGGCGCATCTAATATAGACGTTGAATGAAATCTCGAAGCAAAGTCTTAGTGGAAATTGGAGTCTGTATAGAGCAAAGCGGATTTCCGCACCTGATGGAGTGAAAGGTATCCTAGGTATGACCACATCCTCCTCTCCCATACTATATCCTCTGTAAATAGTGGCCTCAATAACATGTGGCTGTTTTTTCCTAACCACAAGGCAGGTTCCATTGCAGTGCCTTGACGGTTGCAAGTTCTTCAGCAACATTACTGGGTCTCCGATTTTGAGGTACAATGCATGGGACGTTAGTCCGTAGGGTTTCAAAGAGTTTAGAAACTCTATTGGATAGTGAACCACCTCTTGTGAATCGGCAATGATGTCAATTGACTTGTAGAATTGAAGGTTACCTGGTAGGCGTTGCACAGTTCTTCATTCATTTAGGCAACACTGACGTTTTTAGGAGCCAATATTGCCCACTCGCACATCCAACTGGTCGTTGAGGTCGTGAACAATATTTACAACAGAGCATATTTGTGAAATATTCAGCTTCATACAATGGCAGGTCGCCGTCATTGACATTTCGAAAGTCCTTTAAATTTTGCGTTTACATTTGGTACCCAAACAGTTCATCTCTCATGTTGGTTTTAAGATGCAAAATTTTCACCTGTTGCCACAGAAGTGATGACTTTATGTGTGCTTTTACAACGTCCGCACTTCTACCTTTGAGAACAAGATGGAGAGTTTACCTGAAATCACCTGATAGAAGGATATGTACTCTTCTCTGACAATCTCTTATATATCGGAAAGAGCTCCTTTGTGGACCATCGTGCACTCATCCCACACTATGAGCTCACACCTTTTCAGGACGTCAACTTTATCCGAAACCTTGCTGATGTTGCAGGTGAAATAAATAGTCAGCTTAAGGTGGAGTGCTTTATCCTTCCACGGGGCAGAAGGGTTGCAGTAATTCCAGAGAATGCCAGAGCCAAAGAGATCCCCTTCTTTTGCCATACTTTTGCGAGGAGGAGTTTCGTGACAACTGTTTTACTTGTCCTTCCAGGCACATCCAAGAACAAACCACCTTTCCGAAGATGAACGGAGTCGAAAATGGTATTGTAAGCCAACTTCTAGACCTTAAGCAACTTTGTCTTGGTTTCGCTGACATAGCGTTTAAGAGCATCGGCGTCGTAGGAAGTTTCCTCGCTTATGCCTGTTGGAAGAGTATTTGAACTCGTTCGGTGAACTTGGGGCAGAGTGTAAGTTTGCAATGCATTTCGGCCCAGAGAAATAATCTAATCTTCGATGACAATATTCGTTCTGTTTATAAATTCGTCACTGAATCCTGCATCAGAACCACGAAGCATTAGTTGTCCACGGTGTTTGAAGTTTTCAGAAAGGCCCTCTTTGTATTTCTCCCTGTATTTAAAGACACAGGATCACATAGCTCACACGTGTGCAATAATACAGCAAAGAGTTGTCGGAGATTTCTTGTTGTTCTCATTGCACAAGCTCCTGCGAGAGTTGTATCCTACTGAGCACCATCTAGCCCATATTTTAAGTAGGCCTCGTGGTACGTGCTGCAAACATTCCCATTAAACTTTTTTAAGTCATCGAAACACTTTGGGCCTCTTATCTCATGTAATAGAAACCGAACGTGGAAGAACTTCTGCTGGCTGGTGTGGACTGTATATACTCTGTCAAGGCAATGGTCAATTTTAATACCTAGATGTCCATGAATAGTTTATCTGTGTCCATCTGTTGCCTTTCCAAGTGTTGTATGATGGTACTTGAGGGTATAGAAAGGTCTGAACCAATGAAATTCTGTCATAGAAATGATTGGATAATTAGTAGTGTTCACGCGAACAGGTCAAAGGTCATGTTTCCAGTTCACTCCTTATTGTCAGGCCATGGGCAGAGAGGGGTGAAGTGAGTAAACACTAAAGACGGGTTATAGGCAGACGTTCACAAGAATTAAGGGGGTGAAAGTGGGGGGAATTATTACTGTTTACACGCAAGGCTTCATAAGTTGCGTTGGCAGTCATCCCCTTATTATCACGCAATTCACCAAATGTATTAAGGAATATGCTGATGGGGCATTATGATGGGGGGATATTATGATCGTGGGCGTTAATAAGTAAACACTAAAGACGTGGTTAAAACAGTACTTTACACCAAATAAGCTGCTGAATGGGGGGGGGATATTAATAGTGTTCACGCGCACATGTCATAGTTCACCACGTGTTATTACACCATGGGCGGAGTAAAGTTTAAATAGCAGAAGTTTAATCAGTTTAATCAAATAAATAGCTAATTTAAAGCGATTTAACTTGGTTCGGCATAAGTAATATTTGTGTAAAATTTAGAAGGAATCGGTTGAAAAATGTGCAAGTTAATGGCAAAAAAATACAAATTTTATGCAGTTATTCGGGGATTTTTCGCGATTAATACGAATGATCTTTAAAAATTGAATTAAAACAACTGTTGTTGAGATTATAGCAAAAATAATGTTTTTTTATTATAGGCATCGTGCTTGGAAAAAATAAAGTTGGTTGTGACATTTTCAGAGCACAAGCTACCAGTGTATCAAATTTGAGTGAGATCGGTTGAAAAATGTGGAAATGTATAGCGAACACACACATACACACACATATATATATATGGAAGGCAACAGTTGTATATTAAATACAACACTTAATCTACTTACATGTACCTTATATGCATATCCAGTAGCTCATTTAATGTCAGTAGACATTTTTGAATTTTGTAAGGCCAAAGAAGATTACATTTTAATTACTTATATTATTAAATACAACAGTCAATCTACTTCCACGCCGTCGTAGAAATTTCTACTCGGCCGTCTTTTACGCTGTTCTTTGCTTTCCTCTTCCCCAATGTCAACCAATCAAATCTTACGATTTGCGTACGACCAGACAAACCAAGAAATAAAAGTTTTTAAATACAATATAGGTTTGTATTTTTTCTTTTTTAATCTCGAGCCGCTGCTTTGTGGAACCGATTCCAAAGAGCAACTTAAAGCAACCCCGCCCCACTAATTCTATCCGTATTTCACTCAATCAGTTTTTCTCCGCGAAACACTCCAATATGAAACTGACTCGCAAGATGTTTTCCGGATCAATACAATCTTAACCTGTTCACATCTAAGGTCATCGGTTATCTTCCCCATATATCTCCATAAATTGTGCCTTTTACTCTGTGAAGCTCTACCTTGAGTGGCTTTTGAGCCTTGTGCAAGGTGAACATCATTGTGGCTTTCTTTATTAATCATTTAATTTTTCTTTCTTGTTTGTTTCTTTCTCTTTTTTACTTTCTTCTCAATCATTTATTTTTTTTTCCATTCTTTTCCCGACTTTTTGTTTGTTTGTTTCTTTCTAAAAAATACTTCAATCCTCATTTTTGTTGTTGTAGCATTTACTCTGGTCAACAAATCATATCAAAACCTAATTAATTTGCCAAAGCTATTATTTGCGGTGCGATGGGTAAATTGTCAGCATATTATATTTTTAATTTCGCTCATACGCTTTGTTTGATTTTGATTTTGTCGACTGCACAGTATAGTAGGGTCAGTTGGGCACCCTCTGTGAGAAAAAGAGCAGAATGACGCTATTCACTGTGCCAGAAATTTGGAAACAGCATGCTGCACTGCTTGGCATTCGTCACTGAAGCTCCAATACGAACATAGAGTGTTTTGCTGTCAATCTGAGGAAGTACAGGGGATTTGCAAAGAGTTTGATGAGTCTAATGCTGATTACGAAGAAGTTTCTATTAATGTCACCATTCATCTTCCCACAGGGACTCAAACTAAACACAGACGCCTACATCAAGTGACTTGAAGAAGTAGTGCTGTCCTGCGTCAAGAAAGTTGTTGCTGGAACACCCTATGCCTGACATACAGGACTCTGCACATGCTAAAAAAGCAGGAGAACCCAGTCATAGCTGACAGACAATGTCAGACAAAATGTAACACCAAAAATGAACTGAAGGCAAGGATTAGACAGCATTCACCAAATTAAACAAGGAGGCCGCCCAGATGGATTGCAGGAGATTCCGAAGTTTTCTGGAGGCCGTAGTTGAAACCAATGAGGATTTATTGAATAAATTTACTCTTTCGTATTTCTAAATATTTTTGTGCAATTTTGGTAAATATATCTGTTAAAATGAGAAGTCAGTGTTTTTTTTCATTTTTGCCTCATTTAAACGACAATTCATCCATCGCATCTTGTATATTCATTTTCTATTATTAAAATCTCTATCAAAAATTTTACTCATAAATTTACAAGGAGATTAAACGAGACTAAATCTTCATTTAGTCAAATGATTACGCACGATTAATACTAACTTAATTTTAACATGAAGCAAAAATAATCTCATGTTTTAATTCCCATCATGCATTTCGTGTCTGAACTTATCAAAAAAAAAGTGTTGTTGTCATAATAAAAAGAATGATGCATAGAATTGTTTTTTCAATATTATTCATCTTGTTCCCTTGATTTCTATAAACGCCTCTGATCAGTTTCTGTCAAGAGAAACAAATTTCTATCACGCAATCATTACGTAATTTACATTAAGCAATCTGTGAAATTCGTTTATAGGATAGGGAATAAATGAAAATCTCTATTGTGAATTCATCGCCTAAAAGTGAAATTTAATGAATCATGGCTTTTTGCAATTTTTCACATCAAATATATTTTGGAAATTGCCAAATACATTTTTCAAATTTGCATCTCTCAGTCTGTACCTTTTGTAAAAAAGTGGATTGTCAGTGGTGAAGAATTCGTTTTATTGTCACTGAGAGACTAAAGAATATATAATATTTGAATAAAATCCTTTTTAGTGTGTTTCCAAAAAGTCACAAATAAATTTACACTGTTTCTTTTTCGATAAATAATCAATAATATATCTGTGATAACAACTCGGAGGTGAGATAAGTCTTAAGCAATCTTTACTGAGCCTGAATGGGGAGGTATGGCTAGAGAACCTAATCAACGGCAAGAAAGATAGGGGAATGAAGCGTGTTTGTGTAAATCGATAGCCGAGCAAAAGGAGAAAAATTACTAAGAAGTAGAAAGTCGTGGAGAGCCATGATCTCCCAAAAATACGTGAGACGTCGAAGAAGAAGAAGAAGAAGAAGAAGAAGAAGAAGAAGAAGAAGAATGGATAAACTGAGAACGTTTCGGCCGATATCTTCTTTGGTCTGACCGAGACTCCTATGTTGTTATTTAATAAGGCATATTGTCGTTTGATAACTGACAGACAATAATGAAAGCAGCAAATGCTAAAGCAGACCCTTTGAACGTTAAAAGAAAGACCCCTAAAGTTTTACTTACGAAAATCGCCTTGGGTATATATATATATATATATATATATATATATATATATATATATATATATATATATATAAAACAAACCGTAAAACCTATTTTATTATTTGGAGACGTCCTTGATGGTTTGAAGACCAGTTTTTAGATTTATACCAGGAATGTCACTTGGTCCAAAACATTTCTCACCTAAAATATTGTCCTTCTGTATTCTTTATCCCAATGTCGCATTTGACAAGATTTTTTCAATCTATCAGATGTTCCATAAAAATAAAACGGCTTACGTTGTAAATGTTCGACGAAATATAGCAGATCAAATATTCCTTGCAAATGTGAAAAGCCAAGCGTTGTTTCACCGCAAATATGAAAACTATGTGTATCAAAAGATAAGGGAATACGGTTGGAGTGTGAGAAAATAAAAGAAAATGGTAGACTTCAGGTCAGGTAAGATCAATTTCAGCGTGGCGTGGGTTCACCAGAAAAAGATAATTGGATAGCATCCTCGCAAAAGTTATAAAGATGAAATCAAACCTGCTTATTGAGAATAGTATCACCTGTATGTCTTGGAGTACTGGGAGTGTTCTTAGCTTGTCACTGTAATTGTCACCATTTCTTTTCTCTTCGCCGCCAGTCTGTAAAGAGTCTCTTCTCTCTTCACTTATAGAGTGTAACCCTGAGAAAAGCCGTAGAAACCGTCGTCAGAAATATTGCCTTAACAAAACAATAGAGACAATGAAATGAGTATTTCCAACAAATATTGTATTGATAATAAATCAAATACAAATTATAAATGATACCATAATATTATATCCTTATGGTTGCCTATCGAGTTCATGCCTTCCGGGATGCTCTTGCCTAATAACTGACTGTACTCCAACGTCTCAGCAGTCTGTTCAAAAGTGAAAACTTAATTTATCTTTTTTAGTTAAACAGGAACGACTAAAATATTTCAGCGCGTTTGAATGAATTTCCCAGGTTTTTATACTAAATTTCACCCAATAAAAGGCTCGAGGGCCACTGGGGTAGAGTGTTACTATTTAAATTGTAATGATGAACGACGAGTGTTTTTTTATGATTGATTGAATCGTTTTTTTACGATTTATCAACCCTTTTCACATTCTTTAGATCAAGAATATATTTATTCTTTAGATTGGAGGAAGTTTTCTTTTTAGATAACAATAGTTTAGTTATACAAGTCATACTAATTAACCCTTAGCTGGGGGGAAGAGATGGATTTATACCTTTTCCAATGGTATTTGACGTAAGTGAATATAACCGAGCCAACGGGAATTCGAACTCGATTCTCCGATTAACAATTCTGAGGCATTATTCGCATCACATACAAGCGGTCACCTATTTGGCTCCTGACCAGGCTCGATGTTGCTTAACTTCGGTGATCGTACTGGAACCTGTGTTTCAACTTGATATGGTTGTATGCCAACGATGTGAGTGATATGGAATAAGTTATGCAAATTAATGCTAAGATCAGACCAGGTTTTCTTATAATTCTATAAAAAATATGTTTATACGATGATAAAGAATTCGTTTGTTTTATGTTGTAAAAGACGTTTGTCGAACCTGAAGACGAAAATTAAACTTTTAATTTCAGAAATTAACTTAGAAATGTCGGCAGTTGATCATCATGAAGAAAGTATGTTTCTCTTTCCTGACTAAATACACCTTTAGTGATTTCGATTCACCAGCAACAATGTCTCACATAAAAAGTTCCGAATCTAGTTCGAATAGCGGTCTTAAAAATCACAGCTGTCGTAAACTTGCGTCATGGATCAACATTAGAATCTTCTGACCTGACAGTTCAACTACAAGTCGAGACCAAGTGGGAGACATAAATCTTTATTTGAACGTCTCTTCTTTTGCAACCAACTTGGTTGAAAATGTATATTTATACGCACAATAACAAGAGCATTCTGTCAAGACAGAGATGTCAAAATATGGTGAGCGATTATAGTGTTAAGTAAAAAGTAGTAGACAACTCTATTTTCAAACAAGAACTTTTACTTACAATGATCGAAAGATGCATGACAAAAGTATATAGACATGTCTGTTTTATTCGGCAATGAGCAAATTTCAATCAATCTTCTCATTGCAGAACAGAACAGTTTGGTTATCCTGAAAGACAAGGTAATAAGAAATACGATGTTTATTCTCAATACTAGCTTAAAAGCCATCCTATCGGACAACATATAAGCTAGCTGCTGCTGTGGGCTCTTGATTAGGCCTTCGCTTTGTTCAGGCGTTTGAGAGTACCTAACTCTTTGTATATTCTCAGCAATGAAAGTTCTCCTGACTGCCGTTTTATCTGGCTTTTCTATTGAACAGGACTTTCTTTTCCTCGTTCTTTTGATTGCAATTTGGTCCAATGTTCCCAGGGATTTCTTTTTACGATGCATAATGCTGTCGTATAAACAATAAACTACTTAATATTTCAGCTTATGTTTTAAACGTTCAACGATAATTCTTCTGTTGCGACTTAATTTAAATATAATTTCATGCACGTGGGTCCGGTCCTTACTTTCAACTATTTTTATTTCATGGATGACTTACGCTGGATATCGCAATTAATGTCCATTATTCCCAAATTTATTTCCAAGTTACAAAAATTGTTATCGTATAAAAAATTCGCCACAAGAAATCACAAAAAATCGCCGAAACAATCGCAGTAATGAAAACTGAGAATCCAAAAGTTCTGTCACATGAGCTATTGAAAGTTAGAGAGTTGTGTCCCTTTAATTGTAAAGGTGTCAGATATAACAACAATGGCATTAGAATTTATTATATGGCGTGGGAAAGAAATTATCTTGAGAAATTTCCACATTTAAATTTATAAAACCAAAATCTTTTTAGAGCATTGTCTTCAGAATAAGGAATTTCTCTTTGTCTCTTCTTTTACACCAAAGGCGCACAAGTATGTATACGTGTTTGTGCGGGACCACATTTACATTATTTAAATTGTTCGGACTGTTGTCCTCAATAACACATGGTCCACTGGATAAAAGCGGTTGTTAGATTCAGTGACTTGACCCTAAGAGTTGTGAGTTCAATACCTGGCTACGGGCGAACAAAAACTTGGAAACTTGAGTTAGAGGGAAATAACTGAGACGGAAGAGGCATAGTATGTGGAACTAGAACAGGTGGATGAAATAGAGGGATCAGTTCGAAATTCCAAGGAGGCCGAAGCGTATAAGATTCGAACAACAGTCCTAACAATGTAAATATTTACACACACACACACACACACACACACACACACACACACACATATATATATATATAAATAATGTAACCTGATGTACGTAGGTTCTTACTTCCCATATAAACAATTATTCTTATTTCATGGGTGACTTTCGCAGGACTTCACAATTAATATCGATTATTTCAAAATTTATTTCTAAGTTATAAAATCTGTTGTACAAAAAAATTCATCGCAAAAAATCACGTAAAAAGTCGTCAAAAACATCCCCAGTAATGAAAACTTAGCAATCCAAAATTTCTGTAACATGAGCTATTGAGAGTTGTGTCCCTTTAACTGAAAAAGTGTGACACAGTGATACACTGACATTCGCATTTATTATATAGATGAAAGCGATACAAAGGCCGAATACCTTATGGTTCCTAGAATACACAAATGTATTTTATAAGGTACGTTTCAAAGATCTATTTGAATTGCCACGGAAAGAATTTATTTGGGGAAAGTTAATAGAATAATACAGACAGTATATTAACAGAAAATCGCCTGAGTATGGACAAAAAATAGAAAGGATTATAAGATAAGCGAGTGTTTCTAATTCTGTTTGGATTATCTATCCCTTTCTGCCTTGAATCAGCACGGCTGATACTAACAACGAGAACAGTGAGTCATTGCAGCTGCCATAATGGATGGCAGAAAGAGGTCCCTTAGAGGATTAAGAAAGAGCAGTTTTATAATAATAATAATAATAATAATAAGAGCAAGGCTCATTAAATCACGTGACAATGTTAAAATGTATTATAAGGAGGGATTTGAGTTATCTGGGTACACATTCTGCTATTGGCGGAGAGAAATCCTGGTAAGGTTTCTACTTTACTTTGGATTCTCTATTATTTTCGGCCATCTATCAGCATGGCGGATCTGTGCCATATCTAAGCTGTGCTTAGAAAATCGTTGGGCATCTTGGCGTGGTGTAATGTTTAGCAAGCTTGTCTCGCTATATCACTTACGACTGAAAAGTGAGTTCGATCCTCACTAGGTGCTTCATACTTTCGGCCTTGTTCCACATCTAAGCTACGCTTAGAAAATAATTTTGGGCACCTCGACGTGGTGTAATGGTTAGAAAGTGTGTCTTGTTAGATCAATTACGACTGAGTAGTGAGTTCGATCCTCACTGGGTACCTCATACTTTCGGCCTTGTGCCACATCTAAACTAGCTTAGAAAATTATTTTGTTGGGCACCTCGAGGTGGTGTAATGGTTAGCAAGCTTGTCTCGCTAGAACAATTACGGCTGAGTAGTGTGTTCAATCCTCACTGGATACTCCTTACTTTCGGCCTTGTGCCACATACAAGCTACGTTTGGAAAATCATTATCTGTTGTAGTTTCTGTGGAATTAAATAAGAGGCATTTATTTAGCAATTTCCTGGCACCCCCAGTCATATATCTATCTATCTATCTATCTATCTATGTGTGTCATGTGTCGGTTTCGAGAAACCTTGAAACTATCTATCCATATTGGATGTATAATTGTTAATTTTAAAGCATCCAAAACCAAACGTCTCTCTATTAAACACCTGAGAGATCTCTTTCTGTGTTATGGTCCAGGTTAGGACCAAAGAAGAACAACACAAACACAAGAGTAAAAATAACGAAGGTATATTACACGAAATAATAATACAAGATGGGGAAGGTGTTAGTATGACTGTCAGTCTGGTTTGGAGTGAACTACTATCGGCTCGACTCGATTCAGTATCTAGCCACCCACACGAGGGTTGCATGTGACACAATGCCGAGTTTAACGTGGGTTTCCCGAGCCCATAGTCTCGACCAAAAAATGCCCGTAGAAACTATAAAAACAGAATCGGGTTGGTCAACCTCGACGAAGGAGGCTCTACCCTTCGGTGGAGCCTCGTCCGGGTTCCTCTCTGCTCAGAGGCAGAGAGTTCAACCGCCAAGCCGAGAAGCTTGGCTTGATTCGGTATCTAGCCATTCCCCCCCTACGAGGGTTGCATGTGGCACAAGGCCGAGTTTAACGTGGGTTTCCCGAGCCCGTAGGCTCGCCCAAAAAATGCCCGTAGAACCTGTATAAACTGGATCGGGTTGGTCAACCTCCCCGAACGAGACTCTGCCTTTCGGCGGAGCCTCGTCCAGGTTCCTCTCTGCTCAGAGGCAGAGAGTTCGACCGCCAAGCCGAGAAGCTCGGCTTTATTCGAGCCTCTCTCTTGAGAGGCGTAGTATACATAGTGTAAGAACCCATGATATTCTGCCTTCCATCAGCATGGCTTGTGCTAACCTCTAGGAAAGTGTCTTTTTGTGCCTTTTCGGGCTAACATCTTTAACTGAGATGATGTGGAAAGAGTATACTGATTTTATTGTTAGGTCTGCTAATGTTGTGTCGTGGTAGACAACTTATTATCACCAGAATCTATCTTACATATCTATAAATCTACCACTCGTTCTTGCTTTGAATATTTCTGCCACATATGGTCCGGTGCTCCTGCTATATATTTAGACATTCTTGGTAAAATGCAAACACGAATCGGCAATATTATTGGTCCTGCTCTGAAGTTTCGGCTTCAGTCACTTTTCCACCGCCGTAATGTAGCTTTCATGTGCCTTTTCTATAAGTACTTTCCTGGTAGTTGTTCCGGTAAGCTCTTTGCTATGGTACCTGGACTTTATGAATTTATGCGCAGTACTAGATTGGCGGTTAGGTCACATCATTTTACAGTTGAAATGCCTAGTAACCGTAAGCCATTTGTTAACCGTATCTTCCTTTGCATTTCTTGCTTGTGGAACTTTCTTTTGGTTTGTTGTTTTCCAGCCAACTTTAATCTTAATTAAAGACACAGACGCAATTCCAATCATTATCATCTTAAAACTTGATCTTTTATTGATCGCGGCTTAATACTGGTTTCTTTTTATCATATTTTCTCACACTCAGTAGCCCCTTGCGTCTTAGTGGCATCGTGACGTCGTCCCCTGGTCGCAGCGCCAACCGTGTCGTTGTATCCCAGTCTACCACGGCACCAACGGTGACGTCCTACTTTGATTCCCAGTCTGCCTACCCACGTTGTGATTTGATCTAGGCAGAGGAAATCAATCAGTCATCGGGGCCGTACTGCAAACCGAGTCCAACGGAGGTGATACCACAAAAATACGCATAAAAGGCAATAAAATGAAAACTCAAAAGTTCAAAGTATCAAAGAAAAAGGTAACAAACTTTATGTCTAGTTGTTCGATACATAGGACTGCATCTATCTCCCGACCCGTTCTATGGATTGTGACACGTCGTTTTCCGCTAGGCAAGTTTTAACACTTCAAGTCGTCTGCTCTCTAAGAAGTTGGTGTTTCGGTGGGTCTTTGGATGAAAGTCGAAAGAAAAACTTATTTCGGTGATCTGGATCTAAGTCGCTCTTCAAAATAATTGTTCTTGGTTTGAAGAGATGTGGGTCTGGAAAATGTGCGGGAATCCTGGTCAGCTATCTGCGAGACTTGCCTCAACCGGATACTGACTCTGGGAACTGCTGGGTCTCGACTCATTTCTGCTCGTTGTGGCTTGGTTTATATGGGCGCCGATCAAAACCGGGGTGGGTTTGTCGGCACCGGGGGGTTCCTCGATAATTCTAAATACATATCCACCTCTCTGGTTAGGAATTTCCACCTTTTTCCATTTTTGGGAACCTTTCCTCACTCCCACCTTCTCATCATACTTCAGAGGGGCGTGAACTGCCCTCCCCACATCTTCGTGGCAACCTCTCTTACTCATCCTCCAGATGGGCGGCAACAGCCTCCCTCGTGCATCACGTGATCACCACTCGACCAATGATGTCTTAGTCGGGCGTAGACGAATCTGCGGCTTTGCTTCAGGAAAAAAATGTTTGCTTAAAAAAAAAAATTATCTCTTTCTTCTTTCCTTTTTCTTCCCCTTAATGGTTTATCATTTCTCCAGCCGCGAACGGGACAATATGACAATGGCGGTCATAACTCTTGTTCTACACGTGGTTTACGTCAGGTGTTTTATCGCTAATTATCAGAATGTGTGGTCTTCTCGACATGGTCTCAAAAAGAAACATCTCCAAAGTTCCAGTCGGTCTGTCGCCTCGAAGAAAGAAAAAAAAAAAAAAACACATTTATTTTCTTTCGGCACAATTCCTGATAACAAAATTTTATTATCGCAGGCCAAGGATGCTCGTGGGTGTTTTTTTTTAATTTTTCATATCTGTCTAAGTCTTTTTGTCTGTTTTTCGTCACTTAACGAAATAACATTTTCATTTGAATATTTCTCTCTCTTTCTCTGGCCAGTCGGTTTGTAGTTGATAATAAAATGTCTTCCCGTACCAATAGTTTGTTTTCATACCCTTAGATAACACGGCCGATGCCAAAACATATCTGATTCTTTCCTTCCTTCCCTTTCTTTTTACTCAGAATTTCCCTGTCATTGTAATGACACTCTTTCGCCATTTGTTACTTATCAAAATATCCTTTTATCCATTGTCTCTTAGCTGTGTGTGTGTTCTTGCTTAACACTCACGATTCGGTTCTTAGCCTCTCTTTTTCTTCTTTTCTTTCTTTTCCTTTTCTGCCTCGTTAAATGGTGCCACAGCATTGTTACATTGCTTGAGAGAATTAGTTGAATAATCTGTGACAGCGTGTATATATATTGACATATGTGTACAGCTCAATATTTCTGACTCGACAAAAAACCTGAATAGATACGGAGTAATCATGGCGGGTAGGAAGAGCATCAGTACGACAGGAAGTGTCGCTATTTGTCTTTGTTGAATTATTTCGTTTACCCACTTTTGTTTATTTCTACAAATTATGCGCAGTACTAGATTGGCGGTTATGTCTCATCATTTTACAGTTGAATTGACTGATATGTAACCGTAAGTTCTATGCTAGTAGTTTCTTTTCTAACACTTCTCGCCTGTGGAACTCTCTTCTGACATTTTGCTTTCCATTTAACTTTGATCTTCCTAAATTTAAATGCAATGCCAAGCGTTACCACGTGTCTTTCTGATTAATCTTTATTGGTCTCGCCCCTTCATAATGTTTCTGTTTTCTACTTCTTCCACGTCCAGTGTGCTAGCGGCGTTATACCTTGTTTGGGGTTAAATCGATTAAAAATCAGTTACCAAAAAAGGTACTTTTTTTTCTGTCGGGTCCACATCATAAAAACACAACGGAGCATTCACTCACATGACTCAACTCTTCCGGCAGGGTTCATTTGAAATAGTCCTGTGGTTTGACGAGCCTTTCTCTACCATGCTGACCAGTGGCATCTTGGAAGGGAAAAGAATCCGTAACTGTAACTATGATTTTTCCAGATACAAGTCCTACTACTTAACCCATAGCGGGAGGGGAGAAGTAGAAGTTACGTGCATTTGCCAACGGTATTTGCACGTAAGTGAAGGTAAATCGAACTCAACTGGAATTAGAACACGGCTATCTGATTTCTCCTTACATCACGTGCACATGTCCAAGCTTTTAACACCTGGTATTCTCAAGCGGTCACTCATTTAAGTGCTGATTAGGCTCTAAGTTGCTTAACTTCGGGGATCAAGAGAGAACCGGTGTTTCGATGTGTTGATGGTAGATAATGAAAGAAAACTGAAAGAAGTCCTAGGCATGATAGTATAGGAAAGCGGGAAGAAAGGACTATTCATCAATTGTAAGAAGACAGCATCGATTCTTGTACGCAAATAGGGCAAAAATCGAGCTACGAGCTTGCGATGTCAAAATCAAGCAATAGGAGAAGTTTAAAAAAACTGCGAATTTTTTAACATGGCGTAAAATATGGCAGCGAACTCTAAAGGCGCATTGGAACAGAAAAACGTTCCTTCCAAAAACTAGGAAATTGTTCGTTTCAAACAAATCAATAGACAATGAACTACTATACATTATGAGTCCTACTACATGTCATTAATGCGGGTCAATCTCTCTTCACAGAGCAAGAGGAATCTTGAGGCAACAGATTGTAGTTCTACAGAAAGATGCTTAAAATGGAAACAAAAGTCATGTTTTTAGTTAGAAATTTTTCCCTTGTGTAAGATTCCTAAACGTTCGTTTTTTATTCCACAGACTAAAACGACCATTTTCATCGCATACATATTGAGAGTGAATCTGATTTTGCTTCAAGCCATGCCGATCCATCTACCATGAACATAGCTTTTTTCAAATATCTATCAGAGATATTTCTCCAGCAGAATCATTCTGAACTGATATTACCCACACCGTGAATTAAATGGCCTCCACCACATAACAACATCATTACTAGTGGGCAACAGATGATTTATGCAACGGTCGACATCATTTTTATGTTTGTAAAAGAAGACAGCGATCAAACAGCGGCGGTCTTTTCAATATCTCAAGCGCCCATTATTTTTCCACTGAATACATTATTATTGAAAAGTGGCTTTCCTCTGCCTGCTCTGCCATAGTAATGAAAGTGATGAGAAAATAATAACGTCATCTTGCTTTGATCTTGATAAGAGTATATTGATAAAAAAAGGAAGAAAAAACATTAAAAACGCGAAACAGCTGCATTACTTACAAAAATATAGTATTTATAAATTATACGAATCACCTACAAAACAGGTTTGTAAGTAATCAATATTCGATTGACAAAATATTTTATTCAGGACTGGGTACAGTTTGACTAGTATTATGTTGATGGCAGTAAATGACTTTCTCCAGGAGAACAAAATTTTCACCAAATAAAGCGGGTGTATTCCAAAGATATGACATTTTGGTAGTGCCAACGAAATCGGGGCTCATCTAAAAATATCTGCTGACATTCAGATGAAAACACTTTGATTTTATACGTCGTATATGACCATGCTAACCTTCATCAGAAAGAAAAGATTTCTACAAAATTTGGCATTTAACCTCTGAAACTGTCAATCGTTATATATATATATATGTGTGTGTGTGTATATATATATATATATATATATATATATATATATATATATATATATATATATATATATATATATATATACAGGGTGGCAATAAAGTCAATATACAGTTACAATAACAATTATGACAAAACAATTAATCATAAGTCCAGAAATTTATTATTAAAATGGTTCTGGTTAATTCTGGTGGTTAATAATAAAATGCTTTGATAAACAGTACTAAATAATTACCGATACTTTTCGAACAGTAAACTACCGGTTTCTAATCATTCACTACAACATGAGAGAAGTGTATAGCAACTTTATTGCCACCCTGTATATATATATATATATATATATATATATATATATATATATATATATATATATATACATATATATACATATATATATATATATATATATATACATATATATATATATATATATATATATAAATAAACTTTGGGGGGTTCTTCAAACCAAACCAAGGACAAAGGTCCATATAAACATTTTATTTTTATACGTCGTATATGGCCTTGCTAACCTTCATTAGATAGAAAAGATTTGTACAAGATCTGGCATTTAACCTCTGAACCTGGCTATCGTTATATATATATATGTGTGTGTGTGTGTGTATATGTGTGTGTGTATATATATATATATATATATATATATATATATATATATATATATATATAGGGTGGCAATAAAGTCAATATACAGTTACAATAACAATTATGATAAAACAATTAATCATAAGTCCAGAAATTTATTATTAAAATGGTTCTGGTTAATTCTGGTTAATAATAAAATGCTTTGATAAACAGTACTAAAATAATTACCGATACTGTTCGAACAGCAAACTACCGGTTTCAAATGATTCACTACAACATGAGAGAAGTGTATAGCAACTTTATTGACACCCTGTATATATATATATATATATATATATATATATATATATATATATATATGTATATATATATATATATATATATATATAAAGACTTTGGGGCGGGTTCTTCACACCAAACCAAGGGCAAAGGTCCATATAAACATTTTATACGTCGTATATGGCCTTGCTAACCTTCATTAGATAGAAAAGATTTGTACAAGATTTGGCATTTAACACGTGAACCTTCATAAAAGGTAATCGTTATATATCTATATATATATATGTGTGTGTGTGTGTGTTGTGGGGAGTAAAGGAAATAAACGACCACGGTAAAAAACACAATTTCGTGTTAACTATGAAGGTGTAAATATTCAACAATGTAATTTCACAAGTCGTATCTCTCGACATCTGTATTGCAAGTTGTATTCATGCGAACGTAGAACAAGAAGATATACCGAACAGAAATAACCTAACATTGCTCAAGATTAACAGAATTGAAGATTGGGGTAAGTATGAAACTTATGTTTAATGATCGCATAAAGTCAGGATCTTTCAACGTATGTTTTCAGTGTAGCTGATTCAAGTTTCAAAATGGTGCGAATGAATTTAATGAAAACCATCGAAATGTCAAAGAGAATATGTCAACGTGAAATCAGCAAGGAACTTGGAATATTAATGCATGATGGCAAAGTCAATCAGAAGAAAAACATTGATGTTGGTACCATTATTGTTCATATAAAAACGGTTATGCCTTTAAAATTAGACAAAAGAAATCAAAGAAGCTTAATGATGTTATTTGTAACCAACCCCAAAATAATCAGCTCCTCAAATAATGAATGAATACAACAATATTATTACTGGAGAGTTAATCCATAGAGTAAGAATACTACAGAAAAAATCCATCATTAACCAGAATACATGGCATAAAATGAAAACACTGGACAGAGGAACTTCTGTTATATGATAATGAAAAATGAGAAAAAGTGACAAAAGCAAAATTGAACTGAATTCTAATACAAGCGAGTATGCCCAGAAGACCAATTGTCACAAGAAACAATAAAAAATATATACTATTTGAGCGTTCGGTTAGCAAGGTCGATTTTACTGTCTTTAACCAAAATCTTCAGGCTATATGACGGTTCCGTATAGGATAGAGGTTCGAATCCTGTCGGAGGACGAATATTTTCTATGAAAAATTCTCGGACACTCAGGCCGGTAAATGTTGTTTAATGCTGTTTATTATTAGGTTGGTGCAAAAATAATGTCGTTTTATCACAGATGTTACTATGTGAGAAAACGACATTATTTTTGCACCAACCTAATATAAACAAAGCATTTACTTAAATATTTGTATCTATAAAAAGAATGTATAAACATAAAATGTCTTAAAAATAATTGTCTGACTTTGTCCATTTCATAATATATATATATATATATATATATATATATATATATATATATATATATATATATATGAATGAATTCAAAAGGAATTCAGTTGTTATTATTGTTATAAGCAGTTTATACAGAAACATCACTCGAAATTAAAAGATTCATATAATTAGGGTAAAACCGGATATAGCCCACATGAATGACAACAGATAGAAGTTCCAAGCTGAAGTCTAGAAGTATGGAGTACATTAAACGCAATACTCATTCAAAATGGCCAAGAAAAGTAGTTTGTTAACTATTATCGGAAATATAGGCGCTCTATTCAAATTTGGAACTTGGTAAGAACCAATCAGAGAAGGTCGTATTCACTATACAAAATGAGAATCCAAGTTTGCTGTGTATTTATAAATATCCATTCGCACTTTCCATTCTTCAATCAAAGGTTTTCTATTTATGTCCTACTCCTGAAGGACTTAGGCAACCATGGCTGTTAATATTTTATTGGTGGAAGTAATTTTTGACCCTTTATCATCTCTCTTTTTTCATTTGCAATGCATTTAGACAAACCCATTAATTTGCTTCTCTTACCGTTATGTGTCATGTGAGTATTAGATTCTCCAGACCTTATTTTTTCATTAAATGTCACAGAAATGTCTTCTGTCTAAATGGCAGAATACAAATTTATGTCTAGCCTTACATTTCGATTAATTAATATTATTTAATAATCGCGATTATGTTTAAACGCAAATTGCATGTTTCTGAATCCTCAATGCAAGCAAATGTTTTCCCCCAAATGTCTTAGTCATTCCAGACGTTCATCAACATTCAACCATTTGTTACCATATATATTTCGACAGTGTTGTACTAGTGAATCAAGGATTTATTCTGTATAAAACATTTGTTTCACAGAAATGGTGTTACGTATCATGGAATGGTTACCTCAAAGACTGAAATTCTAATGACCAGATGTGGGATTACATAGATTGAATATTACAGAAGATAAAATCATATCAGAAACCCATTATGACAAAACATCAAAAATGCTTTGTCATGAGTATAAGAAAACACACTTTTCTTAAATATTTTGAAATGCCACGAAATGTCTTTTAAAGATAGTTTATAGTTACCCAAAATAGTAAACTAATATTTTCTTCAGTCTTTTGCGTTTCTTCAAGAATTTTGGATTTTTGAATTGTGTTGTGATTGGAATTTAGTTATTCTTAATAAATATCCCGTGTTTAAGTCTTCAGTCCACACCATATATAAACATGTTCATTGGAATACTTATAGAATATACTCTTCATAGCTGTTTCAAAAGCTCAAAATCTCTTTTTATTGCCTCAGAATGATGGCCTATTAAAATTTTAAGCGGAAGGATGCAAATTAATTTATTTTGGCAACTTTTCCTAAAAGCAATGTTAATTTGCCTTTTCAGTTTCGAAGATTATAAAATATTCATTTTTTAATTTGCCAATTTTATAAAGATTTTCAAAACATGACACATTCAGAATCACAAATCATGATTATCTAAATTATTCTGATGACCTTTCCTCCTCGGTACGAAAGAGGAAAACACATCAAGATTAGCAGCACAAGATTAGCAGCACAAGATTAGCAGTACAAGATTAGCAGTAGGTCTCATTATTTTAATCTTAAAATTGTTCAGTGTAAGCGCAAGTTCTATGCTAATGTTTTTTTTTTCTTTCACACTTCTCACCTATGGAATTTTATTCTGATTTTTTTCCTTTACAGTGAATTAATCTAAATCTAACATCAATTGTCATCGTCTGCCTCGTTGAAAACTGTTCTTTTATTGTCCTCTATGTTTTTCTCACTCTCAGTCATTACTTGCATGTTTGTGGCTTTTACTGACGTAAGATGATTAAAAATGAAATGCTTTCTGTTAATTGCAATCAATTTTGCTTCTTAAGTAATGATCCTGTTTATACTTCTCAAAACAAATCGATAAGATATTAATAGATATGTTACAATACTTATCACATGCAAAAATTTAAATAAAAATAAAATAGAAAAAAATGTATGCCAGAGAAAACCTGGGAAGATTTGTAAACTGTATATAAATTAGTAGAAAGAGACAAGTCGTTGAAAGATAAGATGAGATAAACTAACTTTAAATCTTTAGGTGCAGTATCATTGTGATGAATGAATTGGAATTCCTGTTAGATGGCTTATCATTCAATAGGACATACATTGGATACGATGTTGGCAGAGAAAGAAAGAAAAAAGGAAAGGAAAGAATGAAAAGGAAGGAAGGAAGGAAAGATAACTGATAAATTGGACATAGCACGTGGAACTAGAACAGTCTACCACAGTGAGCGAAATAAAGGGTTCAGTTCGAAATTCCAACAACCTGATGAAGGCCGGAGCGTATAATGGCCGAAACGTTGTAATTAACATGGCGACAGAGATGAGGACAATAGTCCGAATAATGTAAATAGTGTACATAAAACCTCATCTCAGAAATATAGACAGATACTGAAGGGCCGAAATGTTGTAATAAATATGGCAACAAAGATGAGGACAATAGTTCAAATAATGTAAATAGTGTACATAAAAACCTCATCTCAGAAATATAGAAAAATATTTCTTATCTTTTCAATTTTGAGGAAAACTGGATTTTGCATTATAGAAATAGTTCAGCATAAATTATGGATATGAATGAGGTCCCAAAACATCATTTTAATTAATGGAAAGTTATGAGTGAATGTTTTTGGAAACAGGAGTAGTTTCCTTTTATCAAAACTGTCTTCAAAACGAGTAAATAGCTTTAAATCGAACATGGACGTAAAAATAAACCAAAGTGTAATCTGATCGTATGATAACGGCTATACACATCATTACCTATTAATCTAAAATTAATTGATTCTTGCTATAATTTTAAAATCAAAAACTCGCATCACATTTAATAAATTTTCTGATTTCAAGCTGAACCCTAACAGGTCTTAATCTCTGAAAATATTTTTCTTTTATGTTCCGAATGCGATCATGGCCATCCACACCCTCCTGTCTCTTAATAATTTTTACCTTTTTGTTATTTCTCAGACCCTGTCCTATCACCCACTTGCTCATTCACATTAAGTATGCCACGCCTTACTTTCCTCTGTCCTCTTTCCCTCTATCAGTCCTGTGAGTATCAGATTTTCCAAGTTCTCTTTCCTTATTACGTGTGCCAGGTAATTTCAGGTGATTGTTCTAGATGTTAAATATAAGTTTCCTCTTTGTTTCCATTCTCTTCAAAACCTCGTTGATGCTCACATGTTCGGTCCATGGTATCCTCAGCATCTCTCTGTCAACCATATTTCTGTTGCATCATGTCTTTTCCTCATCTTTGAGGAGATTTTTCAGTATTCGCTGCCATAGAGGAAGACAGATATCACGTAGCAGTTCAGTACTCTTTTCTTTGTTTTCAATGAAATTTTCCTGTCTCTTAATACTCTGCCTAGCTTTTGGAATGCGTCTTTGGCCATCTCAATACGTCTTCGGATCTCAGCGTCGCACTTTCTGCCCTCCGTTAGAATACTACCCAGATGTTTAAATTTCTCTACTTACTATAATTTAGCATACCCGACCTGTAATTTGCATTTTGGGCTCATCCTTTTGTTGACGGCCATGAATTCTGTCTTCTTGTAGTTTATGTTTAGTCCTTTCTTCTCTCTTTCCTTCGTTACCTTCTGTAGGATGTTTTCTAGTTTCCTTTCCGTGTCTGCTTCTAGCGCTGTGTCATCTGAATATTCTTAAGACGATGACCTCCAATAAAGAATCCTGGAAGGGTTTCTAGTTCTCTCAGAATTGCCACGCTGTATAAGTTGAATAAGTCCGGTGAGAGGACATAGCCTTGTCTTACACCGCTTTCTATTTTTGTATACCTGCAGAACAGACTTTTTTTTTATCCGTATTCAAGCGATTTGCTGCCAGTAAGATTCTTGATTATTCCAATGTCATTCCCGAATATATCAAGGTCGCTGAGCAGCTCTAATAGATCTTTGCGGCGTACTGTGTCGAACGGATTTGCGTAGTCTATAAAACACAGATACACCTCTTTCTGCATCTGTATTGCTCTTTCTGATAACATTTCGAGCATAAAAATAGCGTTCCTTCTTCTGGTGTCTGACAAACCCGCACTATTCTTATCCTATCTCTGGCCTGATTCTGCTGCTCGCTCAATTCATCAGAATTTGGATGATGAGTTTTGTTATGTGGCTCATTAGGCCTAGTGTTTAGTGTAGTTCATATTCCTTTAGCCTGACTTTAATCGTCAGTGTATTGAGAATAGTTCTGCTTTGGTCTTTCGTTATTACGCCACTGTTGTAGATTTAATTTATTATTTCTGTAAACTTTTTTATGCCGAAGTCGTCTAAGGCTGCCAGCATCTCTCTTACAATTCCGTCTGGCCTTGCCGGTTTGTTTTTGCTCAATTTGACCAGTAGAACTTCCATTTCGTTTTTTAATATTTCCGACTGGTCAGTATTTTTGTGTATTGTCGGTTTTTCTCTTTCGTCCTGGAAGAGATTTTCAATATATTCGTTCCATCGCTGAAGAATTTTTTTTTCTTTTTCCAATATGAGCGTTCCGTCTTGGAATTTATTCAGTCTGTTGCATGAGCAACAGCTTCGCGTACTTAATACTTCTCGTTTTCACTCTCGCGTGGTCATGTGTGACGTCACGAGCTGCAACGCTATTTTCTCTTCCGCGTCTCGTATACACGAGTTTGTCGATGCTTTGAAATTTTTCATGCAACAAAAAAAGACTATTATTATTGTATCGTCCGTGTGTTGTTTGATATATTGAAAAGTAATTGTCATCTTTGATAATTGCTTATATAAGCCGAAAGCTTCGATTGGATTTAAACATGTATCAATATGGTGATTTCCTTTCGTATTTCAATGATAATGTCATTAAACTTATCAGACAATATGAAAGGAACTTACTTTATACATACATACATATATATATATATATATATATATATATATATATATATATATATATATATATATATATATGTGTGTGTGTGTGTGGTCCCACACAAACACGTATACATACTTGTGCGCCTTTGGTGTAAAAGAAGAGACAAAGAGAAATTCCTTATTCTCAAGACAATGCTCTAAAAAGATTTTGCATTTAGAAATTTAAATGTGGATATTTCTATTAAGAAAATCAAGATAATTTCGTTCCCACGCCACCAGCAATTGGAAGATGGTGATAGAAAATGAGCCAAAAACAAAAAAACAAATAAAAAACAAAAAAAAACCTTTTGACGGAGCAAATAGAAAAAAAAAACTTTAGTCCGCTAATTGGAAAAATCTAAAAACATTGAGTAACAATTAAAAAGAGAATACATATCAATAAATGTGTTGCACTTAAAATGATGGACGTACAAAAGAGCCTTGCCTTTATATATGTGTACAATATATATATATATATATATATATATATATATATATATATATGTATGTATATTGGGAGAGGCATAGAGAGCGAAAGAGATAAATATATATATAGAGAGAGAGAGTGAGAGAAATATATATATATATAGAGAGATAAATATATATATATATATAGAGAGAGAGAAATATATATATAGAAATATATATATAGATAGATAGAGATAGAGATAGGAAGATAAATATATATATAGATATATATATATATATAGAGAGAGAGAGAGAGAAATATATATATATATATAGAGAGAGAGAAATATATATGTATATATAGATAGAGAGAAAGTGTGAGAGAGAAAAATTATCAACTGATGAGATGCTATGTTACAATGAAACATTAATCATTGTTGTAGTGGTAATATGTCTGTTTGAATGTAATAACCTATTATCAAGAATTACAACTTTCCTTCTGTATTGGCCTCTATTTGAAATTAATGTTATGAACGTACGTTTGATTTTGTGTTTCATTCATTCTCATTGCATTTGTATATATATATATATATATATATATATATATATATATATATATATATATATGTATATATATGTATATATATATATATATACACCTGGCTTGTCGGTGGTGGTTTCTTCTATAATGGCTACGCACGTTCAAACTCTGTCTGAAAGTATATTTATTTTATTATGCACCGTTCATCTTGCGTAAATTTATACTGCTTGAAATATATATATATATATAAAAGTGAATATTGAAGTCAACACTGAGAGGCGACAGACTGTTGCATGTTAGACGCAATCGTCGCGTGTCGCCTCTGAGTGTTGACTTCAATGTTCACTTTTATATTTATATTTACATATGCGCTATTTCTGATATTGAGTACTTTATCCCATAAATATACCACAGTTTAAAACTATATATATATATATATATATATATATATATATATATATATATATATATATATATATATATATAGGTAAAAAATCCAATAATATAAATAATTCTAATAATATAAAATATTAAAAATGATCCACAAAAGGGATCATTTTTTTATTATAACAGAGCATTTATAAATAAATATATATGAATTACATATAAGAGAAATTCAAAAATACCCCTTTTGTATACCTATCTTACCCCACAAGAACTACCTTGCAGTGACCGTCAACACCAAGGTGTTTTGTGAAAATAATCCGTTTCATTCCAGGAAACGTTTGTCATTCACTGTGCAAAGTGTTAGTACAACTATCAGTTGAAATCCTTGTCTGCAAGCATTTTTTCAGGAAATTACATTTTTCGAATTCTTTTTAAGTAATGATGGCAGTTTCCTTCATAATCTTTTGTCTAATGTGGAAAGTAAACATCTTAATTAAGGCATTATTCTCCCTCTTACATGTGCAATGGATGCTTAAAGTGTTCAAGTGATGTGTTTTTGTTATTTGTAGGTTTTTGAGGAAGACGTGCCTTTTTATGAGTTATAGGATTCATTTGTTTATAGTACCTGTAGAAACAGCATCCGATGTTAGTATGTAGGAAAGCTTTCTTTTTCTGGTATGGAGCCTGTTCTTATATAGAAAAATGTTTGTGACAAAATTTAAATTAGGTAGGTGTTGATGCACATATTTTCCACTCACTTATTCAACCTATCGTTTCCTGAGAATTTGTGGTTTTGTTAAGTTTTCATAATTCTTTACAATTAAGCCGTTTAGGATCTCTGATTTAATCGGTCTTTTGATTGGCAAATTATTTCGAAAATTGTTATAAAGCTTTTTTGCAAGCAAGAATAACTTTTTTTTGGCGCTTAAAGGAAATATTTTGATTAAATAACATTTGCAATGCATTTATTTATTTTTTTCAATCTCTTTTTCTATTTTTAACAGACCGCCAGTTTCATGTTGGACATTTTTATAATAAATATGATTGGTTTTATTAGTTTAAGAAATTACCAACACCAAATTCGTTTAGCGGATCTTGTAAAACCGATTCAGGAATGATAAAGTTCTTACTAAATCGAAAATATCTCCATATAATCTCGTTTTTGCTTTGATTAAATCGAACCATACGTCTGTCTGATTTTTATTAGATTCAATCATTTACGAAATCTCACAAGCAGAATCGTTTAAAAACTTTATACCAGTTTCTAAGTAAACTGTTTTCAATGACCAAATTGATTATTTGATTTTCCGGCTGCAGAAACGGTCTACTATTGCAAAAAAAAAGAGAACATATATTCTTTTATATTACTGTAAAAGTTGGTCTGATCTTTTAAGATATCGTCCATGATTTTATATAAAAGCAGAGATGTTGCTTTTGGTTGGAGATATTTTCAAGAAAAAATAAATATATTAAAATTTGACACTGCCCTATACAAAAAATTCGAGAAGCTAAGGCTTCCTAAATAAAACAATATGACTTAACAATGTCAGACTCCAACATAAAATATGTCAATTTGGTATGAATTTGTGGCAACCTATCAAACGGAGAAATAATATATCACAATAAAAGATATCATACAGCAATAACTAGAAAAATATGGACGTAGCTGAGCGCCAAGTTAAACGTCTGCCAGGTATGTCAAAAAATCTCCCGGAGATACATTAAAATTGGCTAGGCCCTGATAGACAAAACCATAGAAAAGCTATTGTAATAATTTTGATTTATAGAATATAAACTCCTATATTTTGCGGCCAATAAGTGAAGTACAAACAAGTAAGAGACGCCTACAAATAAATCTTACTAAATTCAGTAGATACGAAAAACTTTTTTTTACAATTCTGTATAAAGACGGCTCCAAATTAAATAATTGGTTTCCGGAAGCTGATTGGATAGGACTCTCTACGACGTTCATGTAGATCCAAATGATCTGGAAATGGGACGGGGCTCTGGTTACTGAATAGATTCCTGTGAAAAACTCAGATAGTGATTCGAAACCGGCCTGTAGCAATAAAAACAGCCCGACGGGAATAGACAGGGGCAATCAGTGCCTCGATCTATAACAGACACACATTACCATAATAACTCGTCAGTCAGTGATTATTTTTCTACGCTGAAAAACATGCAAAGCTGTGACGAAAGCCCTGTATCCTCACTCTTTTTGTTCACCTTATTTAAAATTATTTCTATAGCACGCAGTCGGTCAGCAGTCACACACATGTTTTATTAGCGTGTACTTCTCACGCACTCACACACATAATGGCATACCATACCTTGATTTTCACACTTGCAACAAAACACTTCGAAACTATATAGATTCCCTTGCGACAAATCATTTTGAACAATCGAACTATTGATCTCTTCATGGCATCAACAAAGCACATTGATTTTTAACATCAAAATCCATCTATCTGACTGTATAAATCCATGTATCTGACTGTATAAATGTTACTGTCATATTTAGCTTGGTTTTCTTTCAATTCCATGTAATTTATACAACCTAAGTTTTACGATGAAAATAGACGTGTAAAATTCTATTTTCTCGTGAGTATGATGACATTTAATTCCGTACATCTGTAGCATTTGTTTACCGGTACATAACTAATACTTCTGCTATATTTGGTGCCATGAAGGTGCTGAGCTAACGAGAATCAACTTGCCCTTCCAGCTATGACGACCTTGGTAAAGCGTAAGCGTTAGATTAATCTGATGTAGTTTCTACCGTCGCCTACGAGGTCTGTCGCGAGGTCGTCGCAGAACGTGACAGAGAACGAAATGTTGAGCAAAGTGCGGAGGATGTTCGGCTTGCGGGTCCTTTGTTGGAGCTCGTCATTGAATACAAGAGAGGACGGCGGCAATGTAAAATCGCAGCTTGGTGTCTCGGGAGATTTTGCAACGCCGCCATAGTTGTCTTCAAGGTCCTCTGAAAACACTTACAACCAACACAGGTTTTCTGTTGATCTCCGTGAAAAGATCGCCGGTGTTGGAAATTTCTGAACCGAAATATACAAAAGACGTTGTGAACTCGACCTCCAAGCTTACAGCTGTAACAATGTTATTTCTCCCACATCCTTAGAAGGCTAGTAGATAAATTTCATTTCCTTTTAAGTCCACGTGTCTGTGTTTCTTAGGAAATTCGCCTCAAATCTATCTTTGAGTCAGTTGACTTTGTATTGGCAAACATAAAATGTTGTTAATAACTTTAGATAATCATAAAAGTAGTCCTTTGAAGAAGCTGATCAACTAAAGAGCCAAATGGGTAATCTCTTGTTCCGGAACACAAAGGAACAGATAAGGGGGATCGGACCCAAGCCAGTATATATATAAGCAGAGAGAAGCAGGACACCCAGGAGAAATGGGTCCAGCAGTCAAAGAAGCAAGTAGGTGACCAGTGAGTGAGTAGCTTCCCAGCAGCCAGGGAGGAAGTCACAGCGGAAGTTAGGTTGTTAGCAGCAGACGAATGAAATCATAGACGGCTAAGTGAGAATTCATATTGTTGCTTTTTACAACTAGTGAATTCGATTACGGCCAAGTAGGTAAATCTGTTGACCATAACGAGTCAGGTGTATATGCAGATACAGCTGATCTTGGATGTCCTCACAGGTGCAGTGAACGACAAGGACAAGCGGAGGACGTCGTCACACAGTAACGTGGTATTTCTAAGCGATCACCCATTTAGGCACTGACCAGGCTCGACGTTGTTTAATTCTGGTGAACTAGTGTTTCAACGTGATGTTGCCGTAAGCCTATTTACAGAGGTAGAATAAGGATGGTTATATAATTAACCAGCCATTTGCTGCTTTTCACGGCTGGGTTGTTACACAAGCAAAGTTTGGAAATACTGAAATTTACACCAAATATCCAGGGATAATATATTGGTCAACAATTCAAGTATTCAATAATCATTTCAATTTGAAATAAAAGAATTATTTTGTCCAACTTCATGAGTTTAATAGTGTCAACTACTTAGCATTATTTTACTGTTTAAATTCCTAAATGCAGTCACAATTTCTATTCTAACAGTGTATCTTGTATCAGAAGTTAAGTTGTTTATTCTTTAAGTCACAGTTGATATTTTTTGTTCAAAATAACGCCTCGTGTTCACTCGGATGTTTTAGCCTCTGACTATATACGAGATACATTCAGAGACTTTTGCTCGTGGAAGGGGAGAATATACTTGCTAATGCTATCTAAATTACATTTTCTGTCTTATTTAAAAAGGTCATTAGAATCTTATAGCGTAAAGCATTTAGCGTGACGCTAAATATGCCTTAAAGTCCTTAACTATGTGACATGTGAGAAACCCTATACATGTGTCTGTGTACGCATAATAAATACATATTATATTTGTATATTTAAAGACACACAGATATCATTTCTATTCATAAACACATCTGTACATGGTTCTATATCTATTACAAATCATTAGTATCTAAAAACATATAACAGTTGATGAATGCTGCAACTCAGTTTCGAGGAAAGCAATCGCTTGATTCATCTTCAGATATGGTGTGTATAATTTAGATAATTAAATAATGGCGGCAAGCCGATGGATGTCGCAAACTACGACTTAGACACTTTTGTATTTCTTTAACGCCTACAGAGCCCACTTGAGATTTATAATAAAACTATGCTGAGCGGACCATAGTTACAGGTTTAAGAACAGAGCGTACAATCTGGCGTGATTGATAAGCGCAGTACATTAAAACCCTCGGTCACGATGACTTGTGAGTTCGTGCTAGAACAACCATAATTTTCTACCAAACAGTTTCGTCTACAAAATTTCACTTACAAGGGTTGGAACAGCCCATGATAAAGTCAAACTCTTTCCAAGATTTTAAACAATATATATATATATATATATATATATATATATATATATATATATATATATATATATGGATACACTTATTTGACTAAATAACGGATTTAATCAATTTCATTTATATAGGACACAAGTTCGTTTCCTGTTGAAGAATGCATAGTTACTACAGAATTCCTAAAAATTCAAGCCGGTAAAAATTAAAACTGTTTATTTAAAAAGCAAACCATTTACTTAAATAAATTGTATCTATTAAAATAATATATATATATATATATATAAAGAAATATAGTCTTAAGGTGTGCTATATTTATGGAATAAAGTGCTCAATATCAGAGATAGAGCGTGTGTAAATATAAAAGTGAACATAGAAGTCAACACTTAGAGGCGACAGTCTGTTTCATGCTATATGCAATCGTCAAGCCACGTGTGCTGTTATTTTTCTCGGCTATTTATATATATACGGGTTAGTGGTGCATTGTGGGTATTCTATTATGGCGGTTATTTCACCGGAAGTCGTTTGTTTATCTATTTAGGTCAAATTATATTGCTTGTTTTTATTTTTGTTTCTTATTTTATTTATTTATTTATTTATTTATTTATTAACGTAGTAAAAATTTGTTTATATCACTTATTTAACAGTTTTGTTTTGGTTTGGGAATTTAATTAAAACTATTTGTTCAGTTTTGGGGTTGATTGTTGTAGTTCATTCTAAGTATTATTTTGGCGGGAACAGTTTTTAATTGATTATCTTTATTTGGGATTGGTTTGTTTATTTATTTACTTGGATGAATTTAGGTTAATTTATTTTACTTGTATATTTTCTCTTTTCGGTTTTCGATTTTTAAGTAACATAGTATTTTTTTATGTTTTATTTCTATTTTTTTTTTTTTGTTATTTTTGCTTATTAGTATATTTATTTGTTTTTATTTTATTTTTTCCGTTTTTAATTTTTTAGGTTACGTAGTAAAAATTTATTTTCATGTCTGCATTTTGAGATGAGTTCGGATCTTTTGTTTAATAATTTATTTTGGTCGGGAAAAGTAATGATAGCTATTTTTTCCTCCGAGCAAAGTTTGCAAGTTTTTGATTGGTTATTGTAGGCTGATGATTTTTTCCTTATCTTCCAAGATATTTTTGGTGTGATGTTCGTTTTGTTTTTAATTTCCCAGATATACTTAGAAAGCATTGTACTGTTTGCATATTTACTATTTGTGAAAGATGTTTTGTGTGTATAATTTCTTTGTTTCCAGGGTCCTTCAGTTACTCCTATGTATACTTTTTCTTCATTATCTGGTGATTTTATCGTGGCTTGGTATATTACGTTGTTTTGTAAACAATTTCCGTTTAAGGGACATTCGTTCTTTATTCTGCAGTTGCACGTGGGTTTAATTTGTTCGTGTGGTTTGTTGATAATTTTCCTATTGTGCTTTTTTATTATTTGTGCCATGCTCTCGGTGCAGCTGTAGCTGATTTTTACAGTGTTTTTGTTGAATATCTTGTGTAAGGTGCTTGATTCTGGGAAGTGTTTGTGTAAGAGTTTGAAGAATATTTTCCCTACGTTTGTTTTTACGTTCTTGCTGTACGGTGGGTTGAACCATATGATATTTCTTCTTCTGTTGGCCTTTTTTGTATTCTGTGGTGAGTATGTGAGTGTTTCTGGGAATCCGCTATCTTTTAGGGCTGTTTCATAGTCTTTCTTAGAAAGACTATGAAACAGGGCTGTTTCATACAGTTTTAATAGTTTTAATTAAATTCCCAAACCAAAACAAAACTGTTAAATAAGTGATATAAACAAATTTTTACTACGTTAATAAATAAATAAATAAATAAAATAAGAAACAAAAATAAAAACAAGCAATATAATTTGACCTAAATAGATAAACAAACGACTTCCGGTGAAATAATCGCCATAATAGAATACCCACAATGCACCACTAACCCGTATATATATAAATAGCCGAGAAAAATAACAGCACACGTGGCTTGACGATTGCATATAGCATGAAACAGACTGTCGCCTCTAAGTGTTGACTTCTATGTTCACTTTTATATATATATATATATATATATATATATATATATATATATATATATATATATATATACAGACAACATGCATTTAACGGATGTCAGAATTCGTTGAAAAATACACCTCTAACCTATCTAAACTTAACCTCTTTTTCGAACGTAACTCATAACTGATACAATAATAGTTAATAAAAATGAACACGCTGCCACCCCTGTCCAAAGTGATTGGATTTCTCTGTATCCTTGGAAAAAAAAATTATGAATTGTATGTGCGTTTAAAACTCAGTAAATTTCAAAATAAGTTATTCCAAAATTCGCTTGAAGATGAAACAGAACTAATGCTTTTAATTTAATTATATAATTAAATTTTGAAGTTTTTAGCTCCAGTTTTTGAAACATGGTTATTACGGTGTAGCGAAAAACATATTTTAAATCAATTAATTTATAATATTTATGCTCTGTAAATTTACATTGAGCACTGTTAAAAATAAAAATAAAAGATATCAATAAGAACACCGGATTATATATCTTACTGTGCTTTCTTTGTATATATATATATATATATATATATATATATATATATATATATATAGCCATTGACAAATGTTTTATGCTCATTTACTTATAACAAGGTTATTTTCGTTTATTTTGCATTATCTTTTATCATATGTGATTGCATATTCACACATGATTTAGGGTAAAACGTTTTTTTGTCATAGCCAAATTAACAGCCACTGTGTTAGCATGAGTAGTGAATTAAACTTAGAACATATCCCCCCCACCTAAAAAATCTGCCCTTTCACCGGCACGAAAGCCCCAATATGTGATTATACGCCATAAACCATATTCTAAACTTGGAATTAGTGTAAATGCTGTTTGCAGCCAAACAGAAGGACTTGAAATTATTTTTCTTTGCTCGTTTCTAATCCAAAGAGAGATGTCCACAAGAAGTTGTTTTTTTCCGTTTCCCAAAAAGGAACCAGGAATTTGATCAGCCATTTTGTTACCGTTAGGGGGCTTTGAAAATTGCGTTTCTAAACACTAGAATTAGATGTGTATGGTTTATTTTCCGTTGAAAACAAGAAACTGCTCGGCATATTCTTTTGCAAAGAAATTAGCACGCGAGATTTACAATGTAGATATCCGTGTATGCCATATATATATATATATATATATATATATATATATATATATATATATATATATATATATATATATATATGTGTGTGTGTGTGTGTATATATGTGTGTGTGTGTGTATTATTGCTTTGGACCTTCTCATTTTCAGCGGAAGTAGGATCACATGCGTGATACGAAAGACGGAAAACAGTCGGCAAAGATGAAGACGTATCTATTTTCAGCTTTACTGGAATTGGCAAAAAAGCGTTGTTCTTTTTTATGAAATACGAAAGACAGGAAATCAAAATTCGAACATAAAGAAAAAAATCCCATATCAAAATTTACTAAATTTAGACAAGATACAAGGTTAGATGATGGGTGGGGGTCGGAAGATTGTTATGCCAATCATCAAAAAGTGGAGGGCCACAACCCAAGAAAATTAGCATTCGGAATCCTGGTTTTTAATTGCCCACGAACACCGTTCACCAGAACTGATGAGTTTAATATGAGAAAAGGTTCGTAGAATGATTGTGTGACGCCAATGTTCTTTAAGTAGATTGGGATTTTCCTGTTTTGTAGTCCTGGGTATGACGATATACTACATTCAGCAGCAAGGTCTCTGTTCGGGGCATTGGATGTTTTGAGAAGCGTAGAACCACCTTTTAATTGCTGCTGTTCCCAGCTCCACTCAGACCCGAGATGGTAGCACCTGTTAGTGCTCCAGTTATAGAGTAAAAAACATTTAATATTTGCATACATTTGTTAGCAATAACGGTATCAAGCCTGCGATGCTTTAACATCCGTTACATTCTTCATTTGTGATGTTTTTTCCAGACTTTTAACGCAGCCTTTTTCATTTCTTATTTGTTTCGCCGCATTTCTTTATTCAGTCTTCTCTCCAAGATATGAAATGCATGCTCTATTGAATTACGGTCCAGTGACTGGCCGGCCTGAATGTCCGAGAAATTTTCACAGAAAATATTCGTCCTCCGACAGGAATCGAACCTGTATCCTATACGGAACCGTCATATAGCCTGACGTGATTTTAACCGATTGGGTCACAGAAGAGCGTTTGGTTAGCAAGGTCAAATTTACCGCCTTTAAACTTCAATCTTCCATGAATCTTTCACGCACATTCATATCTGTTCAAAGCGCATCCAGATGTAAACAAATGACGTCACACATTATGAAATGGACAAAGTCCGACAATTATTTTAAGACATTTATGTGTTTATACATTCTTTTCATAGATACAAATATTTAAGTAAATGCTCTATGAAAATTTCTCTGTAAATTGGCAGACAAAATAGTTCTGTAGACTTCTGAATTCATTCTACAGCTAACATCATGAGTTACATCATCAAAAAATATGAATGAGCCTGACCCAGAAGCAGACATGGAAGCCGAAGCCACGATACTTCACAGATAAACTTGTGCGCTTTGCATCATAATTAGGTCGTTTCTTTCTCCACAAATTGGCCTTTCGATCACTTTGGTAGAAATTAATCTTTGTTTTGTTGGTCGATAAGACTTTCTTCCAGAACTTTTGTCGCTCATCTCTGTATTCCTTGCAAATTCCAATATGGGCTTACCATTCTTACTGCTGAAAAGTGCTTTGTTTCTTGTGGTATGGCTTCTATATTTCTTCTCTCAATGTCTTGATGGATTCTGGAACCTTCATCCTTTCATCGTGGAGGTTGTTGGCGATGACACTGACTATTGTTGCGGGGTTTTTCTCATCGCTCTGAAAATGCTGTTGTCTTCCTTGGCCGACCTGTTTTATGTCTGTTGCTCAGTACAACAGTAGTTTCTTTCTTTTTCAGGAGATTCCAAATTGTTGATGTGGTTGTACTCAATAATTGTCCAATGGTTCTAATCGATTTTCCTTCATTTCTTAACTTCAAAATGGTTTGCTTTTCTTCCATAAACAGATCTCCCGCCCTCATGCTGGTTTATTCTTTTTGACAAGAAATACAAATCTAAAATCAAGAATAGTCATTCAGAGCTATTTAATATTTAAACAATCAATCTAAAAGGCAACATCTGGGCAACAAGAAACACCTGACAGTCACGTGTTCCATTTGTTTTGATCACGTGAAAAATGGGTGGATTCAAACAAACAGTTTTATGTCCTAAGTTGTTTAACATATCTAAATGTAAATATTTGGAATTAAAAGCTAAATTTCTGAACTCATGTCTCACTTTCATCTGTACTTGCCATTCCAATAATTTTGTAATGGGTCAGTATACAATTATAGACGTTACTTTTTGTGGTCTTTACTTAACTCATTAATATATACTGACCCATTGCGAAGGCGGTGCTTATAATGTCTTATAGGCAAAAACCTATAATTAATACCGAGTATTTAAAAATAAAAAACTATAATTAATAACTTTTTGGCTTCAATTTTTATAACTAATGCATTTTTTATAACTAATTAGTGTGTGTATTAATGGACTAAATGTTGTAATTTGGCTACTTTCGTATCTTTAGCCAATATTCGGCCTATTTTCTCTATGTTTATATTCACAATGAGGAGGCACGGTGGAGTAATGGATAGATTGAGGAATCGGAGAGCCGAGTTCGAATTCCAGTCAAATCCATTACATTCACTTACATGCTAATACCCTTGGGAAAGGTGTGAATCCTCTTCTTCTCTCTCCAGCTATGGGTAAATAGCAGGACAGACTGTGTTCTATAGCCTTGGATGGCAACTGGTCTAGGAGAAGGACAATTCTGAATTCAAACCCGGAGGACGGCACTTTGTGCTACCTTCCTGCAACTCCTGCAGCCGCGCTGGTACCAAACTGTATTGGTTTATCCTCTTCTTTGGACTCTGCTAGCAAGGCCGAGAGGGGGAACTAGACGTCTAGGCAGCCCTAGTTCTCCATATATCCCGCGCAGGATGCCGACGACGACGATATTCACAACACCAATGTCAAATATTTCTTTGCTTGCCAATTCACTTTTCCTACTGATGACTCTTTCCATATTGTTGTGACATTCTTGAAGAAAATCACTTTCATACTTCATTTGTGACTATTTTGTGAATTGCTGTTCAAAGGTTTCGCAATATTATAAATTAGCTTCCCCCACTCAATAGCTTAGCAGCATTTTATTTTGTTCAGCTTATATCTTTCCTAGGATCCATTGCTATCCATTGCTATCGTTATAGATTTAAAATTAAACATAGATATCCGTAAGTATACTATTATAATATTTATTTACAATACGATGAACACACCCAGAGTTGCATATCAAAAACCCACACTATTAAATAAATTACAGTAAACAGTATAAAACAAAATTATAACGTGAAATTAATATGTTGTATATATAATAAAAGTATATCTTGAAACTTATGACTGTATCAAGATAAAACTTTCATTCTCGAAGTTAAGCAACATTGAGCCTGTTCAGTAACTAGATAGGTGACCGTTTTGGAATATCAGGTGCTATTAGCCTCTACAAATAAATACACATAGGGTCTTCGCAGTAGTATCATGGTATTACTTCTAATAAAGATCAAAGGGAAAGATCTGGGAAGGGCCTACGTCCAACAAAGGACTTTCACAGACTGATGTAAATGTCCTCAAAATTTATACCAATATCGTTTAATTAAAACCAATTTTATTATGAAAATGTTTCCCGGTGACATTATATTGAATGAATTGCTAGGTTGACCTCTTGGAAAGTTGGTTCACTGTGTCGTACTAAACAATTTCATTTGCAAGAATTTATCTCATTTATCGAATAAGTCTACCATTCATCCACATATTGAATAATGCTGTCACACCTGGTATTGTGCTTCTGGTATGTATTTAGTGATCCTTGATAAATACAACTTAGTATCAGAAACGTTATTGGTCCTGAACTGGTATCTCGACTTCAGTCACTTTCCAATTACTGTAACGTAGTTTCCCTAAGCATTTTTTATAAATATTTTCATGGTAATTCTTCTGGTGAACTTTCTTCTTTGTTACATAGAATTTTATGAATTTAATTTACATTGGCGCCAAGGTTTCATCCTTTTACAGTTGCAATGGTTAAATGTAACCGTAAATCATTAGCTAACAATGTCTTCCTTCGTATTTCTCGCCTGTCTTCTCATTCTCTTCCACACACAGTAACCCCTTGCGTCTTAGTGGCATTATCGCCATCTTCTGTCTTCCTGAAACCTGTTCTTTTATTGTCCTTTCTCCTCACTAATGTCTTCTCATTCTCTTTCACTCCTAGTAACCCCTTGCGTCTTAGTGGCATTATCGCCATCTTCTGTCTTCCTGAAACCTGTTCTTTTCATTTCTCTTAACTAAAGTCTTCTCATTCTCTTTCACTCATTGTAACCCCTCCCCACACGCTAGTGTCATTATTGCATCATTGCTTTGCTTACGGTTGAAATGATTAAAAAATAGTTAATTTTATATCTACTTCTTAAACTACTGTTCGCCCTGAAATTCGGTTCAATAAACGAATGCTGTGAATATCTTGGAGCGAACATGAAAGCCATGAGGAAACTCTTTAGAAAATGGGAATTAAACGAACACGTTCTTAAAATCAGAAAAAAGACAATTTCTGAGACACATAATGGTAAAAAAAAGGTCTTCAGATATGTAACACTCAAAGACGTATTTATTCTATCATGGAGAAATATATTTTAGGTAGACATCATTTCCAGATGAAATATTGTACGCCCTCAGATATTTCAGTACCTAAGTATCTTGTTTCGTAGTCGGGTTTCTGAAAGTGATTGTAAAGAGATCAAATTTGAAATTAAATATTTCATTTCAGAATAGAACATCCGACTTATCACCTACACAGGTCATGAATTTTGCTTTCGTCGAAGTTTTTGTAATAAATGAAAATTAAATTGATAATTTTTGTTAAAATCTGAATTGACTTTTCAAGGTTAATCAAAATGTAATACTCAGTTTGTATTTAAAATATTTTAAAATTTAGAATACTTTAATATATATATATATATATATATATATATATATATATATATATATATATATTTAAAATCAGTATTTATATATATATATATATATATATATATATATATATAAATATATATAAATAAAATCAGTATTTTTATGGTTTCGGGTTTCTTTGAAATGTTACCTGATGTAAATGCAAACATCCAGGTGTTATATTTGAGCGCGAAAAATGTTAAGAGGTTAGATTCGAATAATTTGGATTGAACGATGTTATATTTTTGGCAGGTAATTTGATAGCTTATATAGGGTCGGAATCTGATATCTCGGCTACAGAAAAGGAAAAAAAAAAACAAGCACTGCAAAATTTCAATGGAATAACCGCGATATTTTTATCTGATCCCATGAGAAATACTTTTTGTGAGTTTATTGCAGGTGCGTTAAACCACATTAACCGGTTTATGTACAAGGATGTGAAATTACATACAGGTCAATTTACCTATGAATATATATATATATATATATATATATATATATATATATATATATATATATATACATACACACACACACACACACACACACACACACACACACACACACATATATATATATATATATATATATATATATATATATGAAGAAATAAAGTTTTAAGGTGTACTATATTTATGGGATAAAGTGCTCAATATCAGAGATAGAGCGTATGTAAATATAAATATAAAAGTGAACATTGAAGTCAACAGTCATAGGCGACAGGCTGTTTCATGCTTGGCGCTAGCGTCCGGCTGCAATCGTCAGTCTGACCATTGCATGAAACAGCCTGGCGCCTCGGAGTGTTGACTTATATGTTCTCATATATATATATATATATATATATATATATATATATATATATATATATATATATATATACTAAGAATAAATATACATTTTTCCTCACTGGTCGGAATATCATGCGCGTAGCAATCGTCAGGTACAGACGTATATTTATTTTTATTGTGTGTGTATATATATATATATACATATATATATATATATATATATATATATATATATATATATATATATATATATATATATATATATATATATATAATTTATTCGAAAATTATAACATAAATATGTTATATTTATGTTATAATTTTCGAATAAATAATTATATTTGCTCTACTCAGTATTGAGTACACTTTTAAGAATAGTATTTTTTGGTTATTGGAATTTATTCCGTATACATCAATCCTATACTTGTGTGTGTGTGTATATATATATATATATATATATATATATATATATATATATATATATATATATATATATATATATATATATAGTGGAATTTACCCTCGCAGACGAAAAATGTGTGCCCAGTAAAATAAACATTTGCTCAACTTCTATCGACAGACATCTGAGTTGCCGTATTGCAACTATTTACACTGATATTTTCGAACTGATGTTATCATTTTTATTGTAACATCCACAACGTTTCGGTCGTTGTACGCTCTGGCCTTCTTCAGGTGATATTTGCTTGAATTTTGAACGGGACCCAGCATAGTCATTTTGTATGTCGGAGTTTCTGAAGATGGCTTCGATGACGTTTGTGTAGACGTTCTTCATATAAGCATTTTTTAATACGGGCCGAAGTATAACATTTATCTTCTGGGTCGCTCAGTAAACACGCTCTGAAACTCTTCTTTTTTCTCGACGCACCGCATGTAAATCTTGTGACAGGGTTTAGAAAAGTTCTTTTTCCATGCCGTTCATAAATGAGAATAGCAATTCCAATGCAAAAGTCGTCGCATTTATTTTGTTTCTTTGTGTGTCAGTGTATATTGCGCACACCATAGATGTTTTCAATATTTACATAGTTATTGCAAAGAATGCAATCTGTGCAAGCTGATTTGCTGCGATTTAGGACTTGATAGAAAAAACGTTCTAAAGGTCGGAGCGTAAAACGGCCGAAATGTTGTGAATGTCAGAATAAACATGGCGACAACAGTCAATGTAAATAGAATAAATCATTATCTTTATTGCATACTACACTCTCGGATTTATTACCAAATGAAAAAGTAATAATCTAAAACTGAAACGTTGCAAGTGTGTAATTTTTAAGGGAAATATTATGACTTTGATGATTATTTATTAAGTGTGTGATATTTTGATGATTATTTATTAAGTGTGTGATATTTTGATGATACAGTAGAATCACTGACAACCGGACTAAAAAGGCCTTCCGGATATGAGGAATTGGTTACGAAGTCTGAATATGAGGGCTTATATTTAGATTAAAATAAAGGAACTGAGGTTTAGCATTTATTTCAATGTTTTATAGTAAACAAAAGAAGCTAATGGCGAGTGAAATATAACGGAACTGATTTTAAGGAAAAAGAAATAAATTATGTAATGTTAATGAAAATTCATTAAATTAAGTCTGCCACGTATGCAAAACAAATAATGTAACGAGAATTTTTTAATCGCTGTTGCATGATGATTCTTTCTCTTCTAATGTCATTCTCAACTTTTTCTGCATTTCGTTTTGTTTTTGTTCTTGAAATTTTTTAAACGTAAGACACTTTTTAACTCTGCGTATGTTATTATAATCGTCATAGCTGAATGCTAGCTTTCTTTCCATAAAACTGGCAACCTTTTCCATTTCAGGCATCGCGTCGTTATCTTGTTGCAGATGTGTCTCATTGTCATTCTTTCCTCTTATTCATCTTTTGCATCGATACAAGCCATTAGGGTGAAATAATCATAAGCAATTATCAAAAGTAAATAAAGAGAAATATTAAAAGCGATAAGGACAGAGCTAAATAGCGCATAACTCCGGCCTCGTGTGTAAATGGTTAGGAGGACAAGGAATTGGATAGACAGCGAGACACCAAAATTTACTCAGAGCTACAAAAGATAGGAAATTGTGGAGAACCAAGATCGCCCTGAAGGGATACTGTATAAATAGGAAAGTGCATTTATATATATACAGGGAATTACATTTATTTGTATGTGATATATATATATCAATTTCATGAGGTTCATCTTTGCTTATTTTCATTTTACTGACTGGTAATCTCTTGTTTGCGGGGCTTTATTCAAATTTATTTCCTGTGAGACAGCTATATTGGATTTCGTATTTGCTCTTTGAACCCTCGAAATATTGCTTCATTGCAAAATAGTGTCTGTTGGATATTTCTGTGAAAATCGAGAAGTATAAGCAGTCAATTGCTGATAACCCCTGATGAGGGGACGGTACGATTAACGGAGGGTTTCTATACGAAAATCTAGAATTGTGTTGCTGAAGGTAACACTAATCAAGCTTTTAATTGTATTAATTATATATATATATATATATATATATATATATAGTAAACCTAAAGATCTGGCAAGTTCACCGTGACGATCCGCGTAGGTGAAACCTAGGTAGGTTTGTCCGTCTCTTTAGGTTTATTTAGTTTGCTCTACTTAGCGTATTGAGCACTTTGCTTAGTTATTTTACTTTACTCATGCTGGGTTTTTTTTTCTTTGGATTCTGAACTTTCATTCTAGACGATTATTTTCGCCGGATGTTCTTTGTTCGTTCTTTTTTTACCCTTTTTTTCCACTTGGGTATTGGTTTGTTTATTTACACGCTAAAACACCTAAGGTTTTGCCAGATGAGTATAGCTGCTTATATTTATAAGATTATTAGTATTACACACACATACACACACACACACACACACACACACACACACATATATATATATATATATATATATATATATATATATATGTGTGTGTGTGTGTGTGTGTTTCTTGAGAATTAATAGATTTATGTTCAATCCGATATTTATGTTACTCATGCGTTATTTTTAGTGGATACCCTATTTGAAATAGACGTCCCGTTTTTATCTTTTTAACAGTGTGTATTATTACATCTATCTCTGCACTCCATAGCATTTTCAGTTCACTTTTCCTTTTCAAAACCCTAAATAAACCAACTGATACTTTCGCCATTATTCGAACAGTCCCTTTATTCCTTTAAAATGGGAGGGACCCATTTTCTTCTGATGAGTTTTCCTTGTGAAATGAAATGAAAATTAATTTATAAAACAAAACACGTCAGGCAGTGTGAAATTTGGTAAACATCCGATTGATTTGAACGCTCGTAAGATAGAAGAAACTATGAAATCTGTTTTGCAACATATTTTAGTAGATTGCATTTAATTTCAGATGTGATATTGTCATGGTTGCAGATTGGTGATCAGTCGAGTCTGCTCGGAAAAGAAACGGGTATTCGATTAATTAGGAGAATGAAAGAAAGATGAAAAGTGAAAGAATGAAAAATGAAAGAAAATCTATAGAAAAGAAAAACTAAAGATCAGTTAAAAACGATGAAATAAAGAAACGCGGGAAATTAATTTCCCTTTATTCAGCTTAGGACAAAAGGCCAAGCCAGACAACGAAATTCTATTATAACAATTTCTCAACCAGGAAAGGCTCGAGAGTTATGGAAAAAGGTCTAAGACTCACCCAGAAGGAGTGGGAGATACAAGAAAGTTTTTCACTATTTTTAAAAATAGTCCCCTTTGACATCAATGCACTTGGTCCAACAAGGCTTAATTATTGCATCACGGAAAAAGTTTGAGTCCTGGTCTTCCATAAAACCCCGACACAGTACACATGATTTCATCATTGTTTCGAAAAATGGTGATTTGAATTCAGGAAACAGGAAGAAGTTAGATTGAGCTAAGTCTGGTGAGTAAGAAAGACGTGGTAGCAATTCAAATAAAGTTGGCTGATTCAGCTAATAAAACTACTGGGCTGTGTGAATGGGCGTGTTATCTTGGAGCAATAGCTCACCAACCATCAGCTTCTCTCTGCGTTTCGACTGCTTCCTTCAATTGTCTTGCGTCTGATGCACAATACCTCCCATTAATAGTTTTCCCCTTTTCCATGTCGTCTATTATGATTACACCTTCAGAATTCCTGCAAAAAAAAAGAAGCCATCACCTTGCCAACAGACACTGACTGCTTGAATTTCTTCGCTGCCAGAAAACCAGAATTTTTCTACTGTTTGCTTTGAATCTATGATTTAGGCTCGAAGTGGTGAACCCAGGTTTCATCTTGAGTTACTAATCTGCGGTGGAAATTCTCGGGGTCAGCCTGGAAGCGAATCAAACATGTCCTGGAAAAGTCAATTCTTTACAGCTTCGGCTGTTGTGTCAGCATTCTTGAGACCTATCTTGCAGAGATTTTTCTCTTCTCCAAGATTTCAGTTTAAACAATGTGGACAGAGTCTGAATTAATTCCTATGGACTTAGCTACCTGCTGGACAGTAAGACGTCTGTCAACCAAAACCATACAGTCAATGGCATCAACTTGTTCATCAGTGATTTGGATGGCCAGACCGAGAGTCGTCTCTTTTGTGGTCTCTCTGCCTTGCTTGAATTCTGCAACCCAATTCTTCTCATATGCATAGGAAGTGGGGGGGGTCCTCGGCAAGTGTCTGTACCATTTCTTCATGAATTTCCTTGGATTCCAAACTTTTCTTTAGCAGATACTTTATGACTTCTCCGGCCGCTATTTTGTCAAGTTTTAAATTTATTGCATATCTTCTCACATTTGTATGAGCCTCACCTTCACAAAAAATAAGACAGAAATCGGAATTAGTTTTTCTAGTTTTCTCAGAAGTGATAGTGTGTTGCCACAACAAAAATATTCAGCTATGAGTCTTCTTTCTGGGTGAGGCTCGTATGTTTGCCTTCAAAACCAGAAATCTCAACCCGGCCTTTCATACGAGTTAAAACGCTATTGGCAAATACTTATCTATGCCAACTACGAAACAAATCCCAATTAAGCCATGCTTCATGCCCACAAATTTTGTGGACTCCAATAGGGAGGAAAGTAATTCCTGGCTATAATAATAAGTCCTGGCTATAATAATAATAATAATAATAATAATAATAATAATAATAACAACAACAACAATAATAATAATAATAATAATAATAATAATAATAATAATGATAAGAAGAAGAACCATTTTCAACAATTTCCCTTAATCTATAATAAACAAATTTATTCATTGATTCGTTTGTACAGCTAATCAGCCCTTTGCATGTTATTTAAAGCCAGCAAACTTTTTTCTTACTAATGTTCACACAATAAAAAGGCTCAATAACCACTCATGGTAGAGAGTTACTGTATGGAGTTGTATTAGCGTAAGAAAGAGCAAGAAGTGAAGTTCTTGGAGTCTATGCAGGAAAGTTTACAGCTAATTCTAGACTTGAAGAGATCAAAATTTAATTAGTGTATAAAGTTTCAGAGGCGTTAAAAATATAGGGTAGAAGTAGAACCGAAAATCGAATCGTTAACATGAAACAATAAATAAAACTTAATTCCTTTTCAAAAGACCGAGTAGCAGTGTGAATCGAAAGATAGGCGAACATACCTTCCACAATTGAAATATTAAATTTAAAAAAGAAATAATATAATAATGATATAGTGATACAAGACTTACTAATAAACCCATAGCTGGGGAGAGAAGATGTGGTTTCATATCTTATCCAGGTGTATTTGTACGCAAGTGAATATAACGAACCCAACGAGAATTGGAATTCTTCGATTAACAATTCCGAGCCATTAATCAATACACCACCTACACGTCTTAGTTTACAGTAACGGCTATTTCCAAGCTGTCGCCCATCTAAGTACTGACCAGGCTCCACGTTGCATTCGGATCCATAATTATTTCCACTCAATAACCGCTGGAATAATTTGAAAAGTAACCATTACCGCCCACCCAATAATCTTTAGAGCAATAGACCTACTCATCCATCACTGACTAGTATCTATAAATAGCCGAGAGAAAAAACAACTCCTATGGCCAAACCATTGCGTTCAAGTATGAAAGACTGTCCCCATTCAATGTTGACCCCAATGATCAATTTTATAATTACATACACCCTATCTCTGATATTGATATAGCTTAAAACTATATTTTATCTCACACACACACACACACACACACACACACACACACACATATATATATATATATATATATATATATATATATATATATATATATATAATTTAAAGAAAAACAGACCACTTTAAGGCTCCATTGAAATAGTTTATTTCACCAGAGACCTTTTAAAGTATTCTGGATCTTCAGACATCACTTTCAAACGGTGAAACGAAAAATGAAATGGAAATTTACACTTTCGACTCAGTATGCTAGATGAGCATCATCAGCACACAATGAAAAACCCGTGTTTAAGAAAAATGCATTTTGAGAAAAACGTAATAAATAACCTCCTCAGATCCAATGACCAGAATATTTTTTTTTATATTGAAGCCATTAAAAGCCGCTGAATTTGAAATTAGACCACTTCGAGTAGATCTGTTTTTTTTCTGAAGAAGTTTGTAGGGCGGATTTCATTTTCCTGATATAGTACCCAATATACCCGACGGGCAGAGTCATATAGAGTGTTAAAGGCTGCATCTATATAGATAATAAACAAATTTATTATTTGTAATGAATATCTCGCAGTTTATTAGAACATTAAATTTATTTAGAATCATGAGAACTTTTCTTACAATCACACACAGACGCATACATATATACACATACACACAGAGAAGTAGTTTTGCCCAACACTGGAAATTGCTATAAAACTAAACTATTAATATGAAAATTCGAGTCATGCTCTTAAATAACCTCGTTATCTCGAGACTTTCATATGGATGTCATGCATGACGTCAGATTTGTTTATAAATATCTAAACTGTCAACTGCATGAAGATGCTTTCGAAGATCCATGGTTAAAATGGCTTTGTCGAGTGAAGACTGAGGGTCTTGCCGAAGACCACCCTTTTTCGAAATGTGCACAGAG
>OZ010573.1:5305841-5440841 GCA_963932145.1 Acanthosepion lycidas
TAATTTTAGCAATTATACAGGGTGTTCATAAAGTTTGTGTACACTTTTAAAAAATTATAACTTTATATGTATTTGCGATAGAAATAATCTGTCAAAAATGTTATAAAGTTTAATGTACCTAGTTTTAAGTATAGCTAAAATAACTAATGTGATTTCAGGCATTACTGTAAATCATTTGGCAAATATTTCTCGTGAACTGCAAAATCGTATTACCCTTTGTATTGCTAATGATGGAGGAGATGTGGAAACTTAAATAAAATGTCTACTTCTTTCTAATCCTTTTTACAGATTATTTCTATCACAAATACAGATAAATTTATAAATTTTTTAAGTGCACACGAACTTTATGGACATCCTGTATATAGGCTATTAAGATATAAGATTATTTACGGATAATCCAAAAAACAGGTTCGCTGCATCTATGTTTGTATATTGTCTAGTATGTATGAGTCTAGTCATATTTATTTGTATGTGTGTTTATGCTCTTTTACTGATATAAATTTTGTATGTACGTTTATTTTGTAATTTCTTTTTATAAATAATGGACGTGTATTTATAAGTATGTATTTACAATGTGAATGATAGGATTATACATGGGTATATATTTGATGCTAATATATTGCTTGTAATTAATTTCCATTTAACATATGTACATAGGTTATATTGGAAGTTATATATTCACGCGCATTTCTTTTCTATTAAGGCAGATAACTTCCGCCCCCCCCTTACCACCACTCTAGCTGTAAGTCCTACCGAGGCTTCGATATGGGTAGGCGCTGTATCAATTTTTCAACTGCTTTGTTAAATTTTAAATCTCTTGTTCCGACACGAATACAGTCCATCTGTCGGGGTTGAATAAGACTGACGTACTCGGCGTCGGTTAAAATATGAGGTAATTTTGGACTTCTTTAGACTTGTGTAATTTATATGTGCATTAGTTTTAATATTTTATATTACTAGGGCCCACTTGGATTATATACCAACGGATGTTTTACCTGTATCTTTTTATGCACAGGTACATGGAGGTATATCTATGTATATTTAGGTGGTATATATATATATATATATATATATATATATATATATATATATATATATATATATATATATATATATATATATTGTGTATATTTAGGCGGAAATTTTTCATTTTTTTGCATGCCTGACTGCGTACACAATTCCGGAAAATCCTTGTTGAAAATACAACTATACTTAAACATGAAAACAATAAACAAAAACTAAAAAATATTGAAGCTATATACATAAAACAGTTGAAACCTAACCTGAACAAAATAAACTACGAAATCTCCACAAATATTCTTAAATGCCTATAATTGATAACAGAAGCCATTGGTTTATACCATGGCTTCCCATACTTAATACTTCTCGTTTTCATTCTTGCGTGGTCATGTGTGATGTCACGAGATGCAACGGGATTTTCGCGTCTCGTATACACGAGTTTGTCGTTGCTTTGAAATTTTTCATGCAACAAAAACAGACTATCATTATTGTTTCGTCTGTGTATTGTTTGATATATTGAAATGTCATTGTCATCTTTGATAATGGCTTATGTAAGCCGAAAGCTTAGATTGGATTTAAACATGTAACAATATGGTGATTTCCTTTCGTCTTTCAATGATAATGTTATTAAGCTTATTAGACAATATGAAAGGAAATTACCTAAAATAAATAGACAAAACTTATCTATATTATTTAATGAAACATGCATCAATATATATATATATATATATATATATATATATATATATATATATATATATATATATATATATATAAAGTGTGTATATATATATATATATATATATATATATATGTAATATATTATATATATTATTATTTATATGCACGGTACATGATCTTTGAATTTCAACATACAAATGCGTATGTATATAGGCAACAGCACACATATACATACAGATGTCAAGTCCCATATTGTTCACATTATGTTTGTATGAGCCCCGGCGAGCGAGCGAGCGAGTGTGTACGTGTGTCTTTTTACCTCAACGGGTGTACGGAGATGCATCTATTTTTGCGTTAGCATGAGTGACATCACGTCGACGATCCCCCCACATTTCCATAATAACACCAATACACGCAATCTACATAAATCCAAAATTTAAAAAAAATTAATCACCATGATGCAATTCACTCTGCTTATAATTTTGAAACGGCATGCTGTACTGCTTCACCTTCGCGCCGATGGCTCTAATGGTGATTATGAAGGTGTTTGCAGTGATTAGTGTTGATGGCTACCTTATGCCTTCGTTCATCTTCCCCAGGGATTCAGACTCCACACGAGAGCTTACATCAAGTAGGTAGTGCTGCCCTGGGTCAAGAGGCTGACTTCTAGAAGACCCTATGTCTGGAAATACGACTCTGATTCATGTCACAGAAGCCGAAGAAACCAGTCAGGCTGTCAGACAACTTCTGCGACCACATCACCCCTCTGGCCAGCTATCTCTTCAGATTGCAACGCCACTGATTATTATGAGTGGGGTGAAGTTGAGTGAAAAACCAACAAAACTCATTGTAACATCAAATATAAACTGAAGGCAAGGTTTATGGTAGCATTCACCAACTTAAACAAGGACAACGCACAGAAGAGTTGTAGGAGATTCCGAAGTCGTCTTGAGATCGTATTGAAACCAAACGGCGATATTATTGAATAAATTTATTCTTTAGTATTTCAAGATCTTTGTATATATTTGGTGGATTTATCTTTTAAAATGACATTTTTATACCGTGCAATTACATTTAGCTAGAGAGGAAGCGACTGGTTAGCAAGGTCGATTTACTGCTTATAAACCTTATTACCCTGTTAACCAGACGCTTCCTCGGCAGCTTAATGGCACAGCACGTCAGGCTATATGACGGTGCCGTAAAGGATACAGGTTCGATTCCTGTCGGAGGGCGCATATTTTCTATGAAATTCCTCAGACATTCAGGCCGATAAATGTTAATACTGTTTATTATAAACAGAGAATTTACTTAAATATTTGTATCTATAAAAATAACGTATAAACAATATATATATTAAAATAATTGTCAGTTTCATAATGCACACACATATATATATATATATATATTCAATTATATAATCTTAAATATAAAACAACGAATGTCTATTATGTTTTATTATGAGCCTTCAAAGTGTCGTATAATGGTTTTAGTTTCAAGACAAAATAAATACATTCGTTGTCTGTTATATTTAACAATATATCTTTGAATAATGATCTACTGCCCTATTAAATTAAATTCAAGTTACATGATGCCGCAGCATTAAACGATCCCAACACCAAGAAATTTAAATGGAACCTCATCAGACGCCAAATAACATAACCACACAAGAATTACAACAGCTCAACACTGAAATTGTACGTATTAAAAGAATCTCGACTGAAAATTCAAAGAAATACTGGCTTTATTACATAATATAAAACAAAAGTGAAATCCCGTAACAAACTGAATCCTACAAACAAGTCTGATGTAATGAATATGCATACACCTGGTTCCCCCACACACTAACATGATTGGCTGGTGTCAGCTATAAATACAGACTGATATGGAAGTACATGGAGGACGCCTATTGCCTAAGCCTATTGGCTACCACTACGACGAGGACCAGTCCATTATGGTTACCTGCTAGTTTGTCCTACTCGGTTACAGTAGTCAACAACTACTTTGCTACTTCGAACAAATATATCCCTTTCTGGGACATATCAAAGTCATACAAAAAAACAAATATATATATATATATATATATATATATATATATATATATATATATAATGAGAAAATACTTCTGCCAAACATCAATGATAACTTCATTAACCTATCAGATTACCAATTCACTCCAAATGAAATGGAATTCTTTAATCTTGGATCAAATTTTCGCGTCACACAAAAACTTAATCTAATGTTTAAACAAACGCAAATTGAAGCTTTATACCAAAAATTCTTCTATTGAGCAAGATAACCATATTACTACACAGGTAGGTTTAAAAGATTTACTTAAAGCCGAATCTATTAAACACCGATACCATAAAAATTTGAATAGAATCATAGACACTCCTTTAAAAAACAGTATTGTTATCCGACGAGCTGATAAAATTTATATTTTCGTTATTTTAAACAAACATAAGTACCACTCAAAAGTACAAGCCATTTTGGACAATCACAATAAATTTAAGAAGTTAACTAATAACACCAACTTAAAAAACATATCAATAAACTTATTACTGCTAACAATGCTGAAACAGGAGCTAATAAACTTCAAAAGATTATAGGTGACTATCAACCATGGCTATTTTTATGGAAATTTAAAAATCCATAAAAATAACATCCCTCTCCGACCTATCGTTTTACAAACACCAGTATATTATCTTTCAAAAACCTTTAACAAATTAATTATTCCGTACCCACCCAAGTAAATATTGTATTAACTCCGCGAAATAATCGCATCTAATGTTCCTGTCCATGAACCGATTGAAGTTCTTATCCCACCGATTAACCCTAAACCCACTATTTGAAAAAAATTATTAGTATGTCCCACTCAACTAACTTTTCATGACCCCCTAGGCAATATTTATACTCAAATAGATGGTAGATTCTTTTTAGGCCCCTTTTTTAAAATTATTATATGGCATATTTAGAAAATAAAATACTTAATGATTCTAATAAACCCACTATATATGTAAGATAACTAGATGACATTTTCATTTTAGCTAAAAATATTCATCAAATTACACAACTTAAAAACAAATTTGAAAGTTACTCTGTCCTCAAATTTAAATATGTTAATATTAATAATAAAAGTCCATTCCATTGATTTTAGCGCACATAAATTTACTACTTCTCTATATAGAAAACCCTCTAGCATTAACTCTTCTTAATTATAATAGTGAATATCCCCAATGGTATAAGTTAGCTTTTAATTCAACGCACACAAATGATATCTTCTTCCAAAACCATATTCTATAAAGAATTAGATAATATCAAACACGTTAATAATCGATTCCCTAATCCCGTCATTGATCAACAAATTAAAATGTATCTCAATAAACTTAATACCACTAACAAAACTGATGCTAATAATAATTGTAAGCACAATAGTGTACGTCAAAATAAAAACATAATACTATTAACTTATACTATTGTAACCAAATGCATAATATTTACAAACATGATGAAACAACACTCAAAAATATAATAGGTAGAAATATTAAACCCATTATTAATAATAAACAAATTAAGTTCATCATATATTATAAAATATTTTAAAACAATTGACCTCATAGTCACTACTAACCCTACAATCGACACAACTATATCATCTACAAAAACAATGTAGTGTATCAATTTACATGCCTGTTCAGAGATTATATCTCTGATACTAATAATAAATCCAATACATATATTGGTTTTACTACAACCACGCTCTCCCGTAGACTTACCTGTCACTTTTCTGATCTTAGTTCTATTAAACAACATTTCTTAGAAAAACATAACCATGTACATAATATTAGACAGATATTAGGTTGATAACACAATAATACTCACACATACACACAGTAAAACGAACTTTAAGATATTGGAGGTTAAATACATTAAAACAGCAACCAACACTCAACAAAATTACATTTAAAACCATTCACAAGATATCACAATGCATTTAAACATATTTTCTGCTAATAACATTTCTTTCTCTCACGTTGTCATGTACGACGTCATCGAACCGCAATACGAATTTACGACAACTGCATCTGCCATTTCGCATCTGTTATTGTCGCATAGGAAACTTCTATGTAAACAAAACAGAATGTCAACTTTGACGGTGAACATATCTGGTGTAATGTCCATATATCCACTCTGATGATGGCTCATGTGAACCGAAAGCATAGATCGACGACCAATATAATAAAGAAATATTTAAATGTTGGACAGTTGAATCTAAAGCAATTATACGACACTTCGAAAGACTCATGATAAAACATGAATAGACATTCGTTGTCTGTTATATTAAACAATATATTTTTTAATAAAGAACCGGCAAACCCTATATATATATATATATATATATATATATATATATATATATATATATATATATATATTGTAGGCAAAACATTAGAAGTTCAAAGTTGAACGATAATTTTATACGAAAATTTTATATAATTCGAATATCCAACAAATTAGATATAATAAAGTATAAGGGGTTTGCCAAAGGATATTTTAGGATTTTCAGTTACTTCGGGTTGATATCTGAATTCTATAACCTCTGTCGTGGTCATATGTTGTAGGCTTCTGTTTTTACTTTTTTTGATGCGTCAAATCTTAATTGAACATAAAATTGCAATTGAGGATATTAAACTAGTTTTTCATTTAAATTCAAGGGAAATAACTGATAACAAAAGGCAGTCGACTGTTTAATATTGATGTTTGATAGAAGCAGACGTTTGTTGAACCACTCCAACTTTGGAATCAGATTACAGGCCTGAATACAGGTAATTGTATTTTTTTAGAAATCTTCTCAGACTTTACCTTAAGATAGAAGGTGATCAATATTTTAGTCTATGATGAATTATGCACTGATAATTGAATTGTAAATGTGATGCATTATTTAATATATTAGTTATATTAGAGATAATTTAAATAGCGAGTTAATCATTTTGTATAGCGAGTTAATTATAGGTCGGATGTGGCTGCGTTTATTAAAACAGAATTATGGTTTACAAACTCACATCCATACAACTAAGTATGTTAGCTCTATCATTGATATTGAGCACTTTCCAGTAAGCACATATATAATATATAATTAATAATTATTAAAACAGGATTGGTTAACCAAGTTGGAACTGCGGCTACAGTTGGTTAAATATTACAACGAATGGCGCTTATAAATCTTCCTTGACAAACCCTAAAGATAAAAAGAAGCCTAGATTTAAATCAATTTTTAAAATGTTGGCATCTGATGACCTTGTTTTGCTTATTTCGATCTCTTTTTTATCTGTTTTTATAACTATTGTTTTCAATATCCCATATTCAGAAATACGCTTTCTGATCATGGGACAGAGATTTACTGGGATGGTTGCTGAAATAAGCGAACTTACTAAATTATTTCGTTATTAATTAAAACTTCATTCTTTAATTCGAAATTATTCCCAGACCTGTTGAGATGAACAACTAATGCAAAATGAGCGAATAGATAAAAAATCCTTTTGTATTTATATAATCTTTTATTTCTTTTTTTCGATGTTTCATCTGCGTAACTCGCTGCATATTTTAGAGTCCATTTTTTAATTGCTGTTTCCGGTTTAATTGTTTGCGAGGTTTTAACAAATTTTATGTCAAATTTAGATGAATTCGTTTCAGTTGTAGCCGTTATTAAGTTTCTAAATAGCGTTATTGTAGTGATACAGTACATTTTTTAATGTTTTTTATTTGGCGTTATATACGAAAGGATCTTTTCAGTGGGAATTTTTAATGTACGGGGCTTGATCCATAGCGAGAAGCAAGAACGGTTAGCGATAGATATTGAAAAGTATAAAGTAGACGTATCTTGATTACAAGAATTCTGATAGGGAAAAAGTACTCTCATAATTTCTCCAACAATAACTTGTAGACAGATGAATTTCATCTGTCTTCGTTCATTTTGAAAGCAAGATGGAAACTTCTTGGTCTTGGACATATTTTGCGCCTGGTTCCAGAATGCCCAACTAACAAAGCCATGGAGTTTTACTTTGAAAAGTCTGAGTTCAAAAAGTTCAGAGGTCATCCAAGAACCACCATAGTCACAACGCTGAACCGAGACATTCAAAGAACAAAGCAGAAAGATCGCATTTTTTTTCTTTGGAGAAGTTTACAATCAAGGAAGGTTTGTAACGAATCTTCAAACTCGCAGAGGACAGAGAAGGGTGGCAAAATATTGTCGAAACAGTATACAATTTTACTGAAGATGTTAATTCATGACCTCAAATCAAAACAGTTTTGATGATGATGATAATGATGATGATACAAAATCTTCCCTACTTTGTAATTACCGCCCAATTATAAGCACAAAAATTACAATTTTTTAATTACCGTAGCTTTTCTGATTGGTCTAAACGATACAATTTTCAAAGCGCTAGACAATGACAATCTCATATGGACACTTTGAAAGGTTGATGGTGCTTTTAACTAATGTTATAATATTTTTAAAAACAATGTAAAAATCTATTATAATTAAATAAATAACAAATAATTGTATTAAAAATACAATTTTCATTGAAAACATTTTTTGCTTTCAGAAAATATTGTCCATATTCATAAAAGCAAATAAAAACAAATAAAAGCATTTGAAATGAAATAATATATGTTTTATTGAGTTTTGTATGTTACAATTTAGAGCTGATTTTCAGGTACGTTGGCTCCAATTAAAAAACAAAACAAAACATGATTTGCATTCTTCAAAGACTTTTGCTTTTAACTATTGTAATCACTAAGGTTGATGCGCTCAAATTTCTAGAGCTTTTCATAAAATTAGTTATGGGGGTGTTAATAAATATAAAAAAAAATATTTCTGTCATGTCTTTAATAAAAAAAAACATATTTATAATAATTTCGATATTCTGTGAATAGTTTCTGAAAGTTTCATTACCATCTGACAATTATTTTTATTTTTGCAAGATTTTCAAATTAATGTGTGTAATACCAAAAAACGTGCTAAAAATTATCTATGTTATTTACTAGCCCATGTTGGTACAAAGAGAAACAAGGTTTTTTTAATCAAAAATTAGAATGTTCTAAAAAGAAGCAAAATTTTTTAAAAATAATTAAAAAAAACTTTGGTCTTTTCTCTTTATAAAAACATAAGCATTTAGACGATAAAATTTTGTTTTCATTAAGTTTGGCGTCTTTTTCATCAGACTATACTCTTTTTTTAGCGATTTCGTGGAGTTACATATATATATATATATATATATATATATATATATATATATATATGGCACAATGGATAAGATGACTGATTTGGAAGTGGTTTTGACCATTTGGAGGTTGTTAGATGGAATGTATGTTGATCTTCATCGTAAATGTTATGAAGTTTGTAGGTAGAGTTATGTATATGTCTTTTTTTAATTTATTATTTTGGATAATTTATTTTTGTCTCGGTCCCATATTTTTTGTTCCTTTCTTTTTGAGGTGAGATGTTGTGTGCTTTTGAATATAATGCATGTCATCGCATTCATATTAATACTATTAGCGAATCAAATTTCTATAAAGTTGCCATCTTTCTCTGAATAAATGGTCTCTTTTAACAAAATTCCATTATCTAGCGTTCACTAACGAATGTGAAATCACTTTTCGCAAAAACTCGATCAGATAGTGGCTTTATCAGTCAAAAAAAAAAAAAAAAAAAAAAAAAAAAGGGACAAATGAATAATTAGTTTAACACTTTTCTCTTCCCGGCAATAAAGAGGTATTTTATTTTGCCCCTTAGATGACTCCAGTGTTTGCATTCATTTATAAAATAATGCATGAAAAGCATTAATTCGTGTCTTTTATTCAAACTCCATCTTATCTGACTTCCCTGCTTCGCTAATCAAGTTTATATGACAAGATGCTCAATATAGCTGCAAATGTCAGGGCAAAAAAAAAAAAAAAAAAAAAAAAGAAAGAGAAAAAAGAAAGGAAAAAAATGGAAGCCGTATGATTTATTTTCCTCTATTTATTAAAAACCAAATAATGGGGAAATCACATTTGAATGAATGTCGCGAAATCACATTTGAATTAATAACATCTATTTTTTAGCGTGATTCTACGATTTTCTGATAAAACATCACCACAAAAAATGTAAATAAAAACAGAAATATTAATCTGATGATATCACGGGGGAAAAGGCACTCAAACATAGGATTCTATGAATTTGATACTGTCAATCTTGCAAAAACATGTAAACAAAAATATTCAAAATGTGACAGACACAGATACGCGCGGGTGCGGGCACAAACAAATACAGAGTCCGATGGATAAATCGTCGTCTGAATTACGCAAATAATGAAAATAACACTGACATCTCATTTTAAGAGGCGTATCTACCAAAATTACACAAATATATCTTGAAATACTAATTCTTATTTAACTAATTTTTATGATAATACATTTATTATAATTTACAGATTGCGTTCCCAGACGGAAGGCATCCGTGTAATTTAAATCTTTCCTGCTGTTTATCGTCGCGAAACAGGATCCATGGCAGCACAAACTGTGGATCAAGTAAGATCACGAAGAACATATTCTACAAGCTGTCGGAGACGATACAGATACCTATACACGCCAAGTGGACATAGCATGTTGTACATCTTATAGTACCACATAGATGGTACATCAAGAGCAGCTCTTATTAGAATTTACTAATAAATGTTCTTCAGGTACAGAGGAGTGTGTGAATAACGGTGGCAACAGTTTCAACATTTGAGGGATCGATATGTTTATTATTGATAAGTTTGTATAATCAGTACATAGTTTTTGATCGAACGTTCTGGTTTTCATTACTGTTTACCTACTTTTGCATAAACCTTATCAACGCTCCATCTTGGGAATTATTATATTTCTCAATAAAATTAAAAAACTGATACCGGAAACATATGCATACATTTGTGGTGACACTAAGCACAATAAAAAAAAACAAAAAACGATATAATCTAAACTTCAAATGCAGAAGATGTCTTTTTTTAAAATTTTAATTTGAAGCCAGCGAATCGGCAGCGAATTATGCATCGAAAAATAAATCATATTCTTCAGGCTTTCGGAGACAATACAGTAGTACATTTTATAGTACCACATAGAGGATACTTCAAGAGCAGATCTTGTATCTGTGTCATTTGCAAAGTATGCAGGGTATTTTATCCTTCGATCCCTCACAACGGGAGAATCTTTTGTTGATGGTTTATTGCACAAACTGCCAATCTGTTATTTCTCATTTCTGTCTTGTTTACAGATGAGGCAACACTTGGGAGAGATGGAATAACAAATTAGCACAACCAACATTTGTGGGTGGATAGGAATTCCCTTGGTACACTAGCCATAATTTACGGTTAATCTGTGGGCTCGAATTGTAGGTGACTATCTGGTATGTCCATATGGTCTCACAGCACGACCTACAGAAGCTGCCTACAGGGACTATTTCCAACAAAACCTCAGACCTGTTAGGGGATGTACCACTGCTAATATAAAGACGCATGTGGTCCATGCATGATGGAGATTATAGTCTTATTGTTGGAGATGTACTGGCTGACATCTACCATAAAAGATGGATAGGTAGAGGAGGACCGGTTCCATGGCTTGCACGTTCTCCTGAACTCAATCCTTTTGATTTTCATGTGTGGGGCCAACTAAGAAAATTGGCTTATACAGCAGACATCAATAATGCAGAGACGTTTCATCAACGTACCATGGGAACCTGCGAAACAATTCGACACCGTGTGGGAGTATTTCTATGGTTGCGCACGCGTGTACAAAGCAAGCGGAGGACATTGTGAGAATTTGTTATAAGGTGTGTTGAGGTACAACAATGGCCTTTTAGACTATGTTTATATGGAAGTTTTTATCTTGTTTTGGTGTCATGAACCCGCCTCACAAAGTTTATAAAAGTATTTTTGATACACCCTGTATATATAGGGACTGCAAATGCAGATATACAGTAAGTATTATACAAGTAAAACCACTATCATCATAAGTATTATACTAGTATAAACAGTATCCTAATAAGAATTGTCCTAGTATAACCAGAATCATATTGTGCTTCTAGTATTCGTTTAATACAAGATTCATTTAATTCAATAAAATATTTTTCTATTTCCATAATTTTTATGATAATGCATTTTTACAATATATATTTTTCAATAAATAAAAATAAATGTTTTGCAGGTAAACAAAATTTGGAAAAAAGTTCGTTTCGAAATATAATATTCGATAATGCATTTAGCCTCTAATTATCGGATATTATTTTTCAAAATATACGTTTTTACAAATGCCAATAAATTGTAACTCTTGGGATTATATAGCTTTATTATATATATATATATATATATATATATATATATATAGGCAGCAATTTTTCAAATGCAAGTTTCATTAAATAATATATACAAGTTTTAACTATTTATTTTAAAAGTTCCTTTCATATTGTCTGATAAGCTTAATAACATTATAATTGAAAGACGAAAGGAAATCATATTGATACATGTTTAAATCCAATCTAAGCTTTCGGCTTTCAGCTTAAACAACATGCCTGGCCACATACACAATTCCGGAAAATCCTTGTTGAACACAAAACTATACTTAAACATGAAAACAATAAACAATAACTAAAAAATCTTGAAACTTTATACATAAAACAGTTGAAACCTAACCTGAACAAAATAAACTACAAAATCTCTACAAATATTCTTAAATGCATAAATTGATAACAGAAGCCATTGGTTTATACCAACGATTTCCCATACTTAATACTTTTCGTTTTCACTCTCGCGTGGTCTTGTCTGACGTCACGAACTGCGATGCGATTTTTCTTCCGCGTCTTATATACACGAGTTTGTCGTTGCCTTGAAATATTTCATACAACAAAAACAGACTATCATTATTGTTTTGTCCGTGTATTGGTTGATATATTGAAAAGTAACTGTCATCTTTGATAATGGCTTATGTAAGCCGAGGGCTTAGATTGGATTTAAACATAAATTCTGTAGAAATTCTGACAATGTTCTCTATGCCCGAGCGCTTTCGGCTATTCTTTTAGTCATTATCAAGGTTTTTTATTTTTTATTTTTACCTTTAACTGAATGCATGTATTGATAGAAAAATTAAATTCGGCTATGCTTTTAGCCATTATCAATGATGAATTTTATTTTACTTTTGCTTGAATATATTCATTGTTTATATACGTATTTAGAGTTATGGGAAAATTTTATTTTCCAAAAACGGTAAAAAATTGTCGCCGTGTTCATAGTTGATATTATTGAGTGTCGGATTTTTTTTAATTAATAATGCTTCAATTATTTTCCGTCGTTTTTGTATCTATGGATGATGCTATTATATTTGTATAATCAACGAGTATGTTGTGGATAGAGTTTGGTAGGTCTCCATGTGTGGTTAAATGAGATTTAATTGAGCTATTGTCAGTGATATGTAACGTGAGTGTTCTTGTTAGGCATGTTGTAGTATATCCAATATAATTATTTACGAATTTTGATTGGTCAGGAACACAGTTCCGTAAGGGACATTTATATTCGTAAATAATATTGCTTCTGTGTATTTTGGATCTTTCAGGTGAATTATTATTTTTAACGATGAGGTTAGTGGTTTTAAATTTTTCATAATGAATAATTAATTTAATTTTCTTGTTCTTGTTAAGTGGAGTTGCGTATTTCTTTATAATGTTTCTAAGTGGAGATTCACCTTGCTTATAGTAACTTTGTATTTAATCTTTGTAGAAAATGTTAATGTTTTTTTTTTCTTCTGTGTGTTAAGTATGGCTATTGCTTAACTTAGAAATGTTTAATATACTAATCTATAAGATAGTTTGGAAAACTGTTATTAATGAGAGTTTATATCATGTGGTTCTTTAAAGAAAAGCAGGCGGGAGGGACGATGAATTTTCGTGCGCACTGATAAGGAAATTTTTAATAACACCTATTTTATATCTGAGAGGAGATTGACTAGTAAAATTAAGACGGCAAGAGGTTTTACTTGTGGATTTTTATGTAACAAAGTAGTGAATGTATTATTACTCCACAAGATCATCCAAGAATAGGAGTTATTTTGGCGGGTAAGTTCATAAGTAGAGGTCGGGATTATTTTCGAATGTAGTTTTGATATTATTAATTTCATTTTTGTTCTCAGCTAAAATAAAAATATCGCCTACGTAGCCGACGTATATTTTCGGTTTAGTAACTCTTTTAAAAAAACTTGTTTTTTACGTGGGACATGTAATAGATAAGGACGTATCGAGAGGATTTCCCATACTTACTCCATTAGTTTGAGTGTAAATTTTGCCGTTATCGTTATAGAAAGGGACTTCAGTCGTGCATGCAGGCAATCATTTTTTCGGAATATTAGGTTTGATGGATGGAGGTGAAATTGAATTATTGTTATATAAGGAGTTAAGTATTATATCGAAAGTTTCGTCAACAGGGACAGTTGTAAATAAATTTTCAACTTTAAGTGACGCTAGAATACTTTGATTTAGTTTTGTAGTTTGAGGAATTTGGAGAAATTCATGGGTTGATTTGATGCTATAATTAGTAGGTGGAATATCATTGAGAACTTTTGAAAATTGGTATATCTGAAAATGATAGATCTTAATGGGTATCCGGGTTTGTGTATTTTAACATTTCCATATAGGTATCTTGGTTGGTAATCTCCAATAATTTTATCGATCTTCAGGGATCCTATATCAGCATTGATATGTTTGTTGACAGGCATTTTTAGAGTGCTAATGATGTTTTTATTTAATTTTGTAAATTTAGATCGATCATCGATGAAGTACTGTAATTTTCTGTAATAATTAAATTAGTCCAAAATTACGTAAATATTGAATTTATCAGCTCTGATAATGATGTTAGGATTGTTTTTTTTTTAATTCTTTAGCAGCGGTTTTGAGTTTTGTTGTTGAAATGTTATTATAGCTATTTACGCGGAGTACGATCTTTTAGTCCTTCTGACTTGAGATGTTCTCTCAGGTTTGGATGGTGATTTATTAATTTGTCATATTCCAGTTAGGTTAATGACTGGTAAAAGATTTCATTTTCAGTCTTCTTTGTGAAGAGGTCAGATTTAGTTGGCAATTTGATTCTAGATTTATAAAGTCTTCCTGGTCATATACTAATTCATGACTGGATAGGTTTAGATATTTATCTTTATTTTGAGGAATTAGAATATTTCCTTGGTATAAGCTGCAAAGCTTTTTTTTTTGTAATTATTTGTCTGTGTTTAATTTCATCATTGCTATTAGGTTGGTGCAAAAATAATGAACGCAGCTTGAAAATCCGACAAAAATCAATATCTATTCCCCCTATGGAATCTTGTTATCAACAATTTAGAGATCCATTAAATCGCTAATTTCAATCTTCATATGATGATCACTTTTTCATTATTTCCCCTTGCAAAGGGTTTTTCATTTCACATATTCTTATCGTTTCGCATTCGGCATTTTTATTTCTTTGTTACCTCAAAACATTTCAATAATATCAGCTATGAACACGGCCACAATTTTCTGAACGTATTTGGAAAATAAAAAAATTCCTATAACTCTAAATACGTATATAAAACAATGAATATATTCTGGTAAAAGTAAAATCAAATTCATCATTCATAATGGCTAGAAGTAAAGCCGAAAGCACGTGGAAAACATTCAGACAATGCGAATTAATTTAATGCAAAAAAAAATATTAAAAAATTAAAATCTTCAGACACACTGGGTTATTATTCTTTCGTTTTTATTATTATTATTTCATTTAGATTCCTCGACTAGTTTCGGCCAACATGGCCATCATCAGGAGAAGAAATATTTCTCCTTGCTGGTAGCAGTGAACTACAAAAATGAATGGAGAAAATGAACTTTTGTCTGTAGTTTTCACTTGTTTTTTTTTTTAATTTCTTTTTTATCTTTTCACCATGAATCTTTTAACATTGCTTGTGTTAGTCAAACAGTTTCTTTTAAGTTGTTATTTGCGATAAGAGCTGGATGGATCCATGCTGCTCTGAATTACCCTGGTTAGTTTGACAGTTTTATTGGTTCATGGAGAGTGGGATGTGTCTCTGTTAAGTGTTTGTGTGTTTTTTTTTGTTCTTAGGGTGTGACTGAGTATGATATGTGTAAGCGTGTATATTGCTGTTGGTGTGTGTTATCATTTGGCTCATTAGGGAGTGAGTGAGTATGATGTGTGTAAGTGTGTATATTCGTGTGGGTGTGAGTATAAGTGCGAGGCCTCAACACCTCCGTAAGCATGTCTGTCTTGTGTGGGTGAGAAATGTGGGTAGGTTTTGATTTGTAGGGTTATATATTAGTACTATCTATATTGTTAAATTTATGGTTTAGCCCGGCTGGATAGTGTGTTTTTAAACGTTCTATCCACTTATTTTCATGGAACTTTAAAATCTTTCTAACGTTATCTGCTCTGAACTTTTCTATTCTCTCAATTATAGTGAATTTGGCATGGGTTTTGAAATCGTGTTTTTCTAGGCGGAAATGTTGTTCTACAGGTAATAATTTTTCATGGGGAGTCGACTTAATTCGATTGCGATAATTATTAATTCTGTAGTGAAAGGGCCATTCAGATTTTCCTACATATTGTTTCTGGCATAGTGTGCATTCTAGGAGGTAAAATTATGTTATTACTTCTACAGTTAGAATCGTGGTAGATTTTGAAAGTAGATTTAGTGACTGAGCTAGTGAATGAATTCGTGTGTCTAATGTGGTTGCAGCATAAGCTTCTTTTGTTGTTACATGGTTATATATATATAACTATGAACCTAAAGAGCCACGCAGACCTACCTATGTTTCACCTACGCGAATCGTCAGGCTACCCTGACAATCCGCGTAGGTGAAACCTAAGTAGGTTTGCCTGGTTCTTTATGTTCATAGATTTGCTCTACTTAGTGCATTGAGCACTTTATTTAGTTACTTTTGCTTTACTCGTATTGGAGGTTTTTTCTTTGGACTCTGAGCTTGGATTCTGGACGATTGTTTTTGCCTCAATTACATTTTCTTAGTTCTTTCTTTTTTTATCCCTTATTTTCCCTTGGGTATTGGTTTGTTCATTTACAAGCCAAAGCATCTAAGGTTTTTCCAGACGAGTAGAATTATTTAATATTTGGGCAGCAATCCCTTTTTTTTATAAAAATTTCATTAAAATCTACTGACAAGGTAGAACAGTTAAGTTTTTTATTTAATTTTTCTTGAAATCTTGTACGCTTAAATCGAAATATTCCATTTTATCCCATTTGATTGATTAAAGCCAACACTTCTAATTTGAGAAAATTTTAGCATGAAATAACATGAAGATAATTGAAAATTAAAATGTTTTAAGAATCAGTGTAGAAAAGAGATTCTTTTTCAAACACTTTATTTCTATTTAATTTGATTTTCGCATATGTCCACAGGTATAAGTGAATTTCATTTTTCATATTTAAATCAGCCATTCCTAATTTCTTCATTCCTCCGTAGATTAAATCTTTCTTTTCTCGGGACTTATTTTCAAAGAGCGGCTGTTCGTCACATCCTGAAATTCAATTCTATCGGGATGACTCAGATAAAGCAAAGCATCATTTTAGCTTAAAATCAGATTTTAAAAAAATTATTCCTAGTTCGTTCATTAGAACTTTTAATTCTTTAGCATTATATCGAAATATATTGCTGTCAATGCAAGCGAAAGTTTAGAATTTCATAGAGTAAGATGATCTTTTAAAGATCTCGAATACCGAGAGCGAATAGAGTGAGCAGAGAAGAATTGGTAATAATGGAACAGGGATCAAATGGAAAGGTCGAACAGGATGTAATTATCAGCAACGTGTATTCCAAAATTCGAAGAATGAGAAACATTGTCGTCGAGAGGAAATCACTTTGATGTGATTAGATGGATCGCTGCCCAGCAATGAATTCAATCTTATTTATGGCATACGACAATGCAAAAAAGGAAGGATCAATTTCATACAAATGTCATATATATGACACAAAACCCCAAAGTATTGATACGCCCAACACAAAGTCTGCCAGATAAGCAAAAGAAAGGCCAATAAAGCGAAAAAGCAAAAGAAAAAAACGAATAGAAGAAAAGAAAACGAAAAGAAATCATAAACTAAGAAGAAATGACATAAAGACTTATATCTACCTAAATAATATTATAGAGTGCTGAAGACCTAAATTGCAAGAACGAAGAAAACACGCTTCATAGCGCCACGTCTAAGAAAGAAAAAAGCTTCCGACCACTTCTGGAGTTTCACGCTATCACGAGCGTCGGGCGACCAATCGGTGGGTAAATTGAAACTTGAGTAGCTATCCGAATCAACTTTCACTCTCTCCCTAATTCTACCTCTCTCTACACACACACACACACACACACAAACACACACACACACACACACACATATGACAGAGCTAATAAAGTATTTATTAATAAATATAATCAGTCTAACCTCAACACCGGAAGATTACTTTGTTCATGAAATTCCGAGTCGTGCTACCGGTGTAGGTTAATATATATATATATATATATATATATATATATATATATATATATATATATATATATATATATATATATATATATATATGTATATATACATATATATATACATATATATATATATAAATATATATATATATACATATGTATATATATACATATATATATACATATATATATATATATATATACATATATATATACATATATATATAAATATAAAAGTGAACATAGAAGTCAACACTTAGAGGCGACAGTCTGTTTTATGCTATATGCAATCGTCAGGCCTGACGATGTTCACTTTTATATTTACACACGCTCTATCTCTAATATTGAGCACTTTATTCCATAAATATAGCACACCTTAAGACTATATTTCTACACACACACACACACACACACACACACACACACACACACACACACACACATATATATATATATATATATATATATATATATATATATATATATATATATATATGAGTTTAAACGAAGTCGTGCTAAAATTTTCATGGTTTGACTCACTTCTTCAAATCTCACCATATGTCCAAACATCAGAATATTTTTTGCGGTAGGTACAATTATTTACTGGTTGGGCCGAGAACTATTATTCACACCACACATATAGACATTATGTATTGTGGCCTCGAGAGATAAGTCTTTGAAGTATTTATTTTCCCATTTACTATATATATATATATATTCTTGTAAACTTCACAAATTAAATTAATTTTAATTAATTAATTAATATATATATATATATATATATATATATTATATGTATGTATGTATGTATGTATTGCGTAATACCTTTCGTACCTAAAAAGAACTTCCTCCTTGTACTAATATTTCCTCGATGGAGTCACCCTCTATAGTTATATAATGGACGACTAATGATGACAAATGCCGATTATAATTTTATATCGACAACGCATCATTACAAGAAATTTTAATTTAATTTAATTTTATAATATATAAATTTGTATTTCAAATTTTCCATATATATTAAATTGTTCAGTTAGTATTTACGCATTTCATTTACTCATCCACATTCAAACTAATCTTCTTGGTTTACACCGGCCTATTTAGCAACTATAGCCTACGGGTATCACTTTTTCCGTTCGTAACAGCGTGATAGTTCCGAAGACAACATGCACGTCTTTGTACCTGCTCTTAATTATTGTAAACGTCCCCTCCAAGTAACTAAGTTTTTGTTTGCTGACAGAATCAGTCACTATATAGCCTTTAACAAGTTTAGTTCCCATGAATACTGGCGGTTCTGCAATGGTGTATTTAATATAGAAAGTTTTCAATCCATCCTCTCTTCACTCAATCTGCGGTATTAACATCTGTCGATAAAGCAGAAGGTTTTGGCCGTAAATCCTTTGTAAATTCTACACTTGAATCTTCTGGGATTTATTTGCCTGACTTTCCACTTAGAACTGAGTTTCGATTGAGTGATATGCTCATAACTCCTTCCATGTTTTCTGCTGTCATCTCTAAAATGGATCTTTAAAAATCATGTAGATTTTATGGCATCCCTGCAATCGTCCTTAAAATATGCCCCTGAAATGGTTCCTGTTCTCTATAATTTCTACAATAAATGCCTTGCTGCTTCTTGATTCTATATATGTTGGAAATCCTCTTGTGCAGTTCCAGTATTTAAGAACTCAGGTGAATCGTTGGATCCTTCTATTAGCCTTCTACCACTTTTGAGCAAAGTATTAGAGTCTCTAATCAACTCTGAATTCATTTAGAATGTTACCTTTTCGATAAACAATATGGCTTTATCTTTTCTAGGTCAACCACTGATGTATTAACGATTATTGTTGAAAGCGTTTATGAAGTTCTAGATAAGAATGGTGAAACTCGGTCTTTCTTATCGAATCGCGAAATAAAAATAGACGAGAATGTAGATCTTTTTGCATTGATGCAGGTGTTCGTTAGGGCTCTATCTTTAGACCTAATCTTTTCCGAATTCTCATCAAGAACTTTCATCGATATATGAGCTGATGGCACAGCTATTTGTTTATGTCTTAATAGTAAGTATAATCGTTTCGATAAGCTAAAATTGGCAGCTGATCTAAAAAATGACCTCCATTGTTTGATTAAATAGGGCAAGGAATGGCTTGCTAATTTTAAAGCCTTCAAAAAGAAGCTGTAGTCTTTTAATCGTCTGAGAGACCACATTCTGCCTACCATCAGCATGGCTGATGCTAACCTCCTTTCACCTTCTCGGGCTAACGTTTACCACTGACATGAAGTGGAAAAGATTATATTGAATCCGTTGCTAGATCTGCTGTTAGGAAATTTGATTCACTGTCATTCTAGAGAGTTTTTCTCGTCAGAATATATCTTTCATATTTATAAGTCTACCATTTGTCCATACCATGAATATTGCTGCCACATTTGGTCTGGTGCTTCTGCTATGTATTTAGGTAATCTTGATAAAATCCAAGGAAGGATCTGCAAGGTTATTGGTCCTGATCTACTATCTCGGTTTCCGTCTCTTTCTCACTGACGTAAAGTAGCTTTACTGTGAATTTTTCTATAATACGTTCATGGTAAGTTTGCTGATGAATTTTCCGGTATGGTACCTAGACTATACGAATTTAAGCGCAGTACGAAATTGGCGCCAACATCTCATCAGTTGACAATTGAAATGGCTTGATGTAATCTTAAGTTCTATGCTAACAAATTCTAATCATGCTATTCTCATTTGTAGAACGCTTTGCCAATCAGCTTGGATCTTCAAAAATTAAAATAAAATTTCATTTTGCCTGCAAACAAAATACAATGTTCCACTATCTGTAGGAATTTTTTTTAAAAACCAGGACTGTCAAACTTTTATTTTTTGAAATGCATTGTTACAAAGTGATGAAAAATAGGTTTCGCGTGGCAACAGAAGAGAGTGTTTATAAGAAAATGCGAAACCAATGGTAAAACCACAAATATGACTACATCTACAGAAGTCTTTGCTTTGTGTCTGGTGGAATATGAAAGTAGGAAAGGTGTTATTTTCCAACGTGAAAATAAGAGTGGACATTCTACGAACCATAGCCAAGTAAAATCAGATCAATGTTACGTTTTTCGACAAACACGCTAGATGTAGACCCGATAGTTCCACGAAAGTCTTTGTTAATACCCACTCTGTTGCAGATTTCTATGATAAAAAGATATATATATATATATATATATATATATATATATATATATATATATATATATATATATATATATATATATATTAAACAGACATAGATAGATAGATACGAACAGACACAGATAGAATGATGAATAGACTAAAATAGATAGATAGATATTAACAGGCGGAAGATAGATAGACTGTGATACCTAGCTAGCTAGATACGAACAGACTGATAGATAGATAGATAGGTGATGTATTGACCGATATAGATATATAGATAGATGTTGAATAAAGATAGGTAGATAATGATAGATAGATAGATAATGAATAGATTAAGATCGATAGATAGATAGATAGATAGATAGATATGAACAGACTGAGATAGATGAATAGACTAAAATAGATAGATAGATAGATAGATGTATTGACCGAGATAGATAGATAGATAGATAGATAGATAGATAGATAGATAGACAGACAGCCAGATAAAATGTACGGTTGTATAAGCAGATAATAAAAGGAATGAGGCAATCAAATTACGTCAACGAAGCAGATGTGATATTTCACAGAAGCGCCCATTATATATCTATATCTATATATCTATCTCTCTCTCTCTCTATATATATATATATATATATATATATATATATATATATATATATATATATATATATATATATATATATATATATATATATATTTAAGTTACGAAGAACTTGGTAAACCGTATGGGTAATTCCAAGGAGGATGAAATCCTGAGAGCTCAATGTGAATCCAGAGCTAATATTTAATGAAAAGCAGACCAGTTTAAGGTACCATTACAATAATTTATTTCACCAAAATCCTTTTTAAGGATTCCGGATAATCAGGTAACACTTCAACAACGAAATGAAAGGAAAATGATATTGAAAATTGATGGGTAGTGTAATTTTTGTAATTTAACAGTGGGGATGAGGGGGTAGTTAAATAGACAAGGTAGAGTATGCGGAGGGGTTAATTTCATATCTCTCTTAAGCGTGCTTTACATTGGGGTAGGAGAAGTGACCAGACCTTGACCTATTTAGATGGTTAACTTAATGGAAATGATATATAGAAATGCGAGGGTAAGTAGGGAGAAAAGAAAAGGAAAAATGGAAAAGAGAGAGGAGACAGAATACAGTAATACAGATATATACAAATGAGTGTTACGGCAAGGAGAGAGGGGGAGAGGGGAGTAAATCGAAAGAGGTTGTAATTGTGTTTTAACAAATTTAAGTAAAGGATAGATTTCAATGCTTGATAGAAATTTAGATGTCTAAAACAAAAAAAAAAATTGATGATTGTTATCAGTTTAAATATTTAATTTTTTAAGTTAATAGTTTAGGGACTTAATATAAGTTAATTACTATTTTTATTAGCACATTTATAGAGAACATATTAAAGAAATTTAATTTATTTACCCGACCAATTGTACTTCCTTAATATTGTAAAAAAATTTTTCGGTAACATCTTTATTAGCTTTACTTTTAATCAAATTTATATAGTGCAATTTTTCTTAATTATTATATGGGTAAACTTACTTAAGGTTTAGGTTTCCTTATTGAATAATATTTGAGGGTAATATTAAAGATTTTGTTTTCTTCTTATATATCTCCCAAACATATTCATGCAAATCCATATATACATACGTTTTTTTACATGTGCAAATACACACATAGACACACGTGTAACAATATACACAAATGTTCATCTGTTTTCATACATAAGTTATATATACATACATTTATCAATCATTACCTATATTTTAATATTTTAAATTTATTTAGATTTTAGTTTGATTTCATAGTTAAAGTTTAACTTTAGGTGACTTCTGAAATGCTTCATTATTAAAGGAATTTCGTTAATATTATTATTACTATTAATAGTTAAAGAGTGGTATATTTAAATTTAAATTAAGTTAACAATTTTAAAATGAAACTCCCTCCAGAAGATAAATATACATTCTCATAATTCTAATTATAGAACATTAAAAGAGAAAGTGATATTAAACATTAAAAAGAGTATTTTTAAAACACCATTAGAATGACCCATGTCCTTCCATTTGAAAATATTCCATACACGTACACACACACATATACACATATATACACATATATCTATATCTATCTATATCTATCTATCTATCTATCTATCTATCTATCTATCTATCTATACATATGTATATATATATATACCCATATACATACACACACCTTTATATACATATACAACCATATATATACACACATATACACACATACACACATATATACATATATCTACATATACACACACGATTATATACATAAAAAAGCATATGAAAAGGATTCTACACATAACTATCCACCCATGCATATGTATTTATATTACAATGTTATACATCTATTCACACATATATTACAAATATTAATTCTAAGATATTTACATCTATATACATATGCAAATTACAAGTAATTTTATATTCAAAATACTACATATATATAAATACACGTATACATATATACATTTATACATATACATACATATACACATACATCTACACATATGCACAAATACATATCTATATACATACACCTACACATATGCAAAACACATATATACATATATATATATATAACGATACCTAGCACAAAAACAACGCTAGTACCTAAACATACCCCATACTTATATATTCATACTCACACATATGTATATATATACATATATACACACACATACCTCTATACATATGTGCCCACAATTTATACAAGTACATATATTCATATAAGCACCCTTATCCAAAATGTTCATACATATATATATAAATTCACATACAAATGTCTAAGTTCATCTACTTTTTAGAGTACATACTAACAAGTATAGTATTCATGTGTTCATACATTCATTTCAAAAATAAAATTAATATTCTCCCTTTTAATATAGTTGTTTCTGGACATATTTAGTTAAATTGAGGTGGTTTTTATGTCTACATTTAAAAATCAACTCGTTATGTTTGTTCAGTAATATGTCCGGATCCTTATGCTTTATTATTAGGATTTTTTCTTTAATGCATAAATTACACCGGTCTCTGAAGTTAAACCGTATATATGGATTTGCATGAATATGTTTGTGAGATATATATAAGAAGAAAACAAAATCTTTAATATTACCCTCAAATATTATTCAATAATGAAACCTAAACCTTAATTACCCCCTCCCTATACTCTACCTTGTCTCTTTAACTACCCCCTCATCCCCCCCCTGTTAAATTACAAAAATTACACTACCCATCAATTTTCAATATCGTTTTTCCTTTTATTTCGTTGTTGGAAGTGTTACCTGATGATCCGGAGTCCTTAAAAAGGATTTTGGTGAAATAAATTATTGTAATGGTACCTTAAATTGGTCTGTTTTTCATTAAATATATATATATATATACACACACACGCACACACACACACACACACATACACACACACACACACACACACACACATATATATATATATATATAGATAGATAGATAGATATTAAACAGACATATAGATAGATAGATAGATAGATAGATAGATAGATAGATAGATAGATAGATAAGAACAGACTGAGAAAGAATGATGAATAGACTAAAATAGATAGATATTAAACAGACGGAAGATAGATATAGACTGTGATAGCTAGCTAAATAGATACGAATAGATACGAACAGACTGATAGATAGATAGATAGATAGATAGATGTATTGACTAAGATAGATAGATAAATAGATATGAAGAGACTGTGATATATATATATATAGAGAGAGAGAGACACACAGAGAGAGAAAGAGAGATAGATAGATAGATAGATAGATAGATAGATATGAACAAACTGAGATAGATACATGAATAGACTAAGATAGATAGATTGATAGATAGATGTATTGACCGATATAGATAGACCCATGGATAATGAACAGATTAAGATAGATAGATAGATAGATAGATATGAACAGACAGAGATAGATAGACGAATAGTCTAAAATAGATAGATAGATGATGTATTGACCGAGATAGATAGATATTGAATAGATATTGATAGATAGATTGATAAAGATAGATAGATAGATGATGTATTGACCGAGATAAATAGACAGATGGATAACGAATAGATTAAGATAGATAGATAGATATGAACAGACTGAGATAGATAGATGAATAGATAGATAGATAATGAATAGATTAACATAGATAGATAGATAAAGATAGATAGATAACGAATAGATAAAGATAGATAGATGGATAAATTGTACGTGTGTATAAGCTGATAATAAAAGGAATGAGGCAATCAAATTATGTCAGCGAAGCAGCTGTGATAAAATGCTTATTTCACAGAAGCGCTTATTCTAAACGTCAGGTTGAGAATTCACCTTGCGCTCCGGGAAACAGAAATACAGGTTTTCAAACTCATAATTTAATTGGGCGTAAATATAGGAATTCATTAAGATCAACTGACTAAGCGGTAAGCAAAGATCAACGTTTATGACAATGATTCGTGCATCTGAGAACCAAAACTGATCCGTCGTTGAACCACTTGATACAACAATGAACGCCGTAAAGTGAGCTATAAATATGAATAATTCATAGTCTGGCAAATTGCAGGGATTTACACATACAGTAACACCAAAAAGACAAAATTTATTAAGAGCTACAAAGGACAGGAAATATTGTGTATGCCGTGCAATTTGTTCACTGAAAAAGCTATCCCTTCGCGTCACCTTACAAGAAAATGTGTGTATGGTACCAGAATTTGTTAAAATCATTCCTGCTCAAGCAAGGCTGTACTGCCATTAGTATTCAGTGGGCTACAGGGAGTGAAAGAGGGAGAAAAGATGGAGCATATGGAAGACTGAGGAAAGGACAAAAGCTGAACGAGATTCAAGAAGACAGAGGATGAAGATTAACGTTGCCTTTAAATTTTTGAAGATTGTAGTTATCAGGCAAGCAAGTGAATGAAAGGGACTTCCACAGGCGGGGAGTGTGAGAAAAGAAACTGTTGAAGTAGAAGTGTCTGTTACATTTAAATATTTCAACAGTAAAAGGGTGAGACCTAAAACCCAATCTAGTAGCACGATAAAATTCATGTTGTCAGGACACGACATTAGAGCAGTTGCCATGAAAATATTTGTAGAAAAGACGGAGGGAAGCCACGGTGAGAAAGTAAATGATGTCGAGATACCAGGCCAGCGTCGATTACAAATCCTTCTTTGAATTTTGTCAAGAACTACGAGATGAATGGCAGGAACACCAGACAAGATATGGCAACAGTATTCAATACACGGACGAATGGTAGATTTATAAATTCCTTGCAGTAGATGCAGCTATTGATTCAATGTAATCGCTTCACTTCAAGTCAGTTGAAAACGTGAGGCCAAGAAGGCTCAGTGTGTTGATCTTCTGGAGTCTAGCCTTCGGTCATGCTGATGGCAGGCGGGAAAGTCTCTCTCAATGGCGGTTAAATTAGAACAGTTTCGTTTTGGAGGCTTTCAAATTTACATGCTATTTCCTACAACAGTTAACCAGTGATTAGAGGTCATTTTCAAGGGCAGCAGGTAACTTAGTCAACTCTGATAGATTTGCTATTAAGACAGGAATAAATGAAAGTTTCATCAGCATAAATACCTACTTGGGAACTGATAACACCAGGAAGGAAGGTTGCTGATGAAGATGATAAACAATGTTGTTCAAAGGAGAGAACCCTGGGGTACCTCCACACTATCCTCATATTTGTCGCATATTTATTACAACGTTTCGGCCGCTGTACGCTCCGGCCTTCTTCAGTTGCTTGGAATGTCGAACTGAAGCCTTTATTTCGCTCACTGAGATAGACTGTTCTAGTTCCACATGCCATGTCTAATGGGTGTCAGTTATTAGTTATCTCCTGTTAATTCCCCTCTCCAAGTTCTCCACTGCCTTAACCAGGTATTGAACTCACAACTCTTTGGGTCCTGTCACTTTAACATTTTAGCAGGAAAACGTGAATCCAAGAATGTGGTCTGGGGGAGATGGCAGAGGGAAGGAACTTGTTGAGAGCTGCAAGGGATAGACTGAGGTGGGGAGCCATTATCGCCTACGTCCTGAGAGGACATGGCACATTAAAAGAAAGAAAAAAGAACTCATAAATGCTATTGGTTGTCTGTCGTTTGACTCTTGCACGTGACTTGATGTTGACTATAAGTTTAACTGTTTTAACTTTTATAGTAAATAATTTTCTAGTTCTGCTCGACGGGACTTGTATATTTCTTTATAACTATTTAAGGAAAAATAACACCACATGCCTATCAAAAAGACCCGTTTCACACGTCTCTAGTCATAACTCAATTAGGAACCATTTGAACACACAAACCTACCAAACTCCATCAGCAACATACTCGTAGAAAATACCAGGGTGTCATTAATGTCCCCAAACAGTCATTTACAATAAGAATTAAGACAAATCAATTAATCGTCAGTCTAGACATTTATTATTGAAATGGTTCTGCTTAATAACAATAAAACGCTTTGGTAAACAATACTAAATTAATTACAAATACTGTTCCTATTGCAAGCCACCTGCTTCAATGCTTTGCTTTTTATTATAAGTAACGATATAATGACTTTATTGCCACGCTGTATAAATATAATAGCCTCATCTATATCCCTAAAAATCGCTAAAAATAATGGACGCGTTAATAATAAAAAGGAAAAAAGGCAACACCCAATAATATCGACTATGAAAACGGCCAAAATATGGTGACCATTTTAGGAAAATAATAATAATTGAAAGAAGCATTTATCTCACTTCAGTTACCTATAGAAAATTTACAAAAAGATCCTTGAAAATGGCTTATACAATAATTGAAAGCGCTCGGATATATTTTGAACATTTGCTCTGTTTTGACAAATTCTATGCAAAGAAAATGAATCACTTAAACGAACAAAAAACTAAATAAAAAGCTTAATCGGCGTGCCTTCTCAGTCGTCTTCAATGGAGCATGTATAAATAGATGCTTACTACTATATAAATTATATGTGTGTGTGAGTGTGTACAAGCGAATGGGTAAAATGTATAAAATAAGATTTATGCCCCAATACACAATTATATATATATATATATATATATATATATATATATATATATATATATATATATATATATATATAATACCAACTTGTTATTGGTACTGATTATTCCAAAGAGGACTTTTAGTGCATATGAGATGTCAATGCATAATTTGATATATATATATATATATATATATATATATATATATATATATATATATATATATATATGTATATATGTACGTATTCTAATGTTTTCTATACTAACTTATCCTTCTCCCTTCAACAGAAGGAAAATTTGTATAGAAAACATTATTATTCCCGTTTAAAAACATTGTGCCACTCTAGGTGCACCAGTTAGTTCTCTGTAAACAGTTCTTAAAAAAATTGTTTATAGTTCTCCACAGACTTACGACACTAGAATGAAAATCTTTACCTGCGGGTAGTTTAACTGTTCCGTTCCATTATATATATATATATATATATATATATATATATATATATATATATATTTTTTTTTTGAATAAAAACAGACCACGTTAAGGTTCCATGTAATAAATTATTTCACCATAACCCCTTTAACAGGGCTCTGGATCATCAGACTTTACTTCCAAAAATTGAAATGAAAAATGAAAAATGAAGAAAGGGATATCATCCTCCTCGGGTCTACCCATACGGATTACCTAAGTTTGCATAAACTATATATATATATAATATCTTAAAATAATTGTTCGGACTTTGTCCGTTTCATAGTGTGTAACGTCATTTGTTTACATTTGGATACGCACTGAGCAGATATGAATGTACGTGAGACTAGAGAATCATGGAAGAATCTTGAATAAGTTATCGCTGTTTTCCAACAGATGGAGTTCCCAGAACTGCGTGCGTGTAGTTTCAAACAGTAACACATCTATAAGGAAGTACTATAAGCATGCGTGAAATTCAGCGTATGTCATTTAGTGGAATTTTAAACAACTTCGTTTTTCATAGTGTTAAACATATCGGATTTCGTGTCAAAGAAAGTGCATTTGCGGGGAATTTTACTGTTACGGCGATCATGCTCTGTGGGAAACAAAATGAAGACATTGGTTTAGACGCTTCACTAATAATGGTTTTAATGTTGCAAATAAAGAACGCTCTGGCGCCCCGGGAAAGTTTGAAGACAAAAGTCAGGCGAAAGCGGAACTTGAAGAATCATTAGGAATTGATCACACAAAATTTTCGAAACGTTTAAAAACATTAGGAATGTTTCAACGACTAGGACACTGGGTGTCATACGAGTTGAAGTCGAGAGACGTCGAACGGCGTCTTGTCACGTGTGAACAGCTGCTTCAGCGGCAGAAAGGGAAAATATTTTTGCATCATATCGTGACCGGTGATGAAAGGTTGTTGCACTACGTTAAACCTAAGTGTAAAATATCATGGAGTAAGCCCGGCTATGCATCAAAACCGGAAGCATAGCAGAATATCCATGGTTCGAAGCTTCTGTTTTGCATTTGATCAGATCAATAGGGTGTAGTTTATTATGACCTACTCAAAACGACCGAAAGAATCACAGGAGATCGCTATCGACTACAACTGATGCGTTTGAGCCCAGCATTGAAGAAAAAAAAAGGCCTCTATACAAGCAGAGACACGACAAAGTGATTTTATCATATGTTGAAAAACAGGTGAAAACCTAGTTGGAAACGCTTAAATGCGAGGTTTTACCCCACCTGTCGTATTCACCAGACATTGCCCCTTCCGATTATCATTTGTTCCGATCAATGACACATGACCTGGCTGAGCAGCATTTTCATTCTTATGAAGACGCCAAGTTTAAATGGGTCGACTCGTGATTAGCCTCAAAGGACGTGTCGTTTTTCCAACGTGGTATTCAAATACTACCAGAAAGGTGGGGAAAGTAGTAACTAGCGCTGGACAATACTTTCAGTCACATGTTTCTTACCAATTTTTGTAAATAAAACATTACTTTTCATGAAATATATATATATATATATATATATACATATATATATATATATATATTATATATATATATATATATATATATATATTTCATATACAGATATATAATTTTGTATAATTTTTGTATAATTTTATATATCAACAAACAGAATTTATAAAACAATATGGCAAATTAAAAAAAAAAAAAAAAAATGGACTCGTTTTATCCGTAGCTGGATATCTTGTTTTATCTAGCTGGATTTTGTTGATGTTACCACGTCTACACATGCGCACAAAACGAGAGACGCTCGTAGTTTGAAAATGTTTGAAACAATATTTTTGAAAGAATATTTGTTCTTTTAAATCTTTTCAATCTAGCCAAATTCATCAGTATTCTTTTCTCTCCATCACCTTTGTCCTGGACTATCCCACATTGTGGCAACAAAAACTCTACGAAGAATGGTAATATATTGTAAGAGCCTTGACGCATCGGGGCTGGAATAACGATCAAGGCACTTTAAAGACAAATTCATTTTAGTGAATGATTTTCTCTTTTAATCAAAACAGCATTCCCTATCTCAAAATCGTTCTCAGTTTTCGTTACGGTAAAGAATCAATCCATTTTGTGAGTTGTTTTTTTTAAAATGCTCCATTTGTATTGATATAGGATGTTTAAATTTCTTGAGGTTTCTCCAATGTATTCATTCTGACATTCCTGCATTTGATTAAGTAAATTAATTCCTCCTTCAAGTTTTGGTTTGTTGTTTTGTTTTTATTGATTAAATCCTTGATTGTTTTAGAAGTAGTTGTGACAAATTTTATCTTCAGTTAAGATAAACTCTTTTCGGTTGTAACTGTGATAGAGTTATTGGGTAGAATAATATATTTTTTAATTCGTTGGGTTTGTCAGAAAATACAGCTATTCTACTTTGGAATATTTTATAAACCTGTTGTTTTGCATCGAATAAGAAATAGATAGGGTATTGAAGGGTCTTGAATGTTTTTTTTCAATATATTTCTCCTCTTCGTGTAAATATTGAGGGCTGCAAATTCTGAATGCTCTTAAACAGAATCCAAGGATCATTCCGGATTTTATCTATCTATCTATCTATCTATCTATCTATCTATCTATCTATGGTGTGTGTTTGTGTGTGCGTGCGTGTGTGCGTGTGTGCGCGCGTGCGCGTGTGTGTCTGTGTGTTTGTATAAAAGAAAAAACAAAAATGTTGGTGTATCCAACGGACAACTTCTCAAAAGACTTAACACCCTATATATATATATATATATATATATATATATATATATATATATATATAATTATTTATTTAAAAATATGATTCCAACACGCAAATAAAATAAATAAATTAAATAAATAATCATATTTATGCTCTACTTATGGTCTACTTTTGTATCGAACACTATTTTTAAAAAATAATAACAAAAATACTAAAGAACTTCGGATTATTTACGTAACCAGTTCTTTCCTATTTTATATATATATATATATATATATATATATATATATATATATATATATATAGATATGGTTTGTCTGACGATCGCAAAAGCGTGAAACCCAGGGTCACAAACTCACATCAATCCAACCAAATATATATATATATATATATATATATATATATATATATATATATATATACAGGGTGTTTAAAAAAGAATACGCCAAAATCATCACGTGATGTGTCAATAACGAAAAAATTTACAAACGTCTAGCATGAACACATGTGTTGTATATACATTGAAGTTTCATTTCATGTTTTATAAGTGCTCAATGTGGCCACCACCGGCAGCGCGGACAACATCAAGCCGATATGAGAATTCCTCCCAAACACGCCTCAGCATGTAACGGTCCACCGTGTTGATTGCATCTGTTATTCGATCTTTCAAGTCATCGATACTTGCTGGAAGTGCTGGAACATAAACTTGGTCTTTAACATACCCCCACAAGAAAAAGTCACACCCAGTGAGGTCCGGGGATTTGGCAGGCCAAGCACAGAGAGCAAGGTCTTTAGCACCTCTCTCAATCCATCGATGAGGTATGTTTTCATTCAGATAAGCTCTAACCCCGAGATGCCAATGGGGTGGTGCTCCATCTTGCTGAAAAATGAAGTCATTCGAATCTGTCTGCACCGTAACAATGGCGTTTGTTTTCGCAAACTCAAGCACGCAAAACGCCTTCTGCTGAGGAGTCGCGATTTTGATTGATCTTCCCACAATTCAGCTGCACCGGAAGTTATACTAACGACAGCGGTGAAATTGACACCCAATCAAACTTTAATAACTACTCTATCAAATAACCACTGATTGCGTCCACTACAATGCTATAGACCTAAAAAAAACGCGTAATGATTTTGGCGTATTCTTTTTGAAACACCCTGTATATATGAACAATTAAAATCTATTAATTGTTCATATATATATATATATATATATATATATATATATATATATATATATATATATATATATATATATATATATATGAACAATTAATAGATTTTAATTCGTTTTTATTGTTATAAGCGTTAGATTCATTGGATTCACGTGTCTGAGTTGACATCCTTGTTTTTATTTTTTCATATTTTTTACACTCAAATTAATATCTACCGTCGTAGAGATAGAAAATCTTATCAGAAAAGATATATCTCCAGGCAGGTTTGAACCTGTAATATTTGTTTTAATCTGAGAAACTACCTTCAAGCTAGGCGTGTGTACTATTTTCTTTATTAAGCATTAAAAATACACAGGTAGTTTTCCCAAGCAGAACATACATTAGTGCAAGGAACCAGTTTATCAGCGAATCCCATTTTAGGTATCGTCATCTACATCTTTTCTAAATGTGGAATGGAAATTTCCTGGAGGAGAAGGGATTGCATGTTTTGGATAATTTCCAGTTAATAGATAGGGAATGTTGAATGAGGATAAGGAAAATGAAAAGAAGCTATTAATGAAATAATGTAGAAAATTATATAAAACAAAAGAATATTTGACTTCAAATCAACATGGATGAAGTCCTTTGTATAAAATAGGGAGGTACCTTTTCCTTTAAGATAGTGTGAAGATAGTTTAATGGCTTGAACTTAACTCAAGAATTCACTACAATTTTTCTTTCTCTTCTGTCTTAATGTTTCCCTCGGAAGAAAAAAAGTGTTGGTAAACACGAACTAGAAAAAGAATATGTCCATACTTCAATACGGATTGTAGATCAGAAGAATGCCAATAAATGTTGCGGTAAAATTATAAAAGAAGCCATAAAATGCATGAGATCTATAATCGAAATAAATCTTGATATGAGTTTTAATCTTCTCAAAATTATAGGACTTAACATTAAAATTTATCTCTATTTTTCTTCTTTTCATTCAGACTTTATCTTATTTCAAAAGCATTTCGCGCCAATTTCGTGTTTCACAATCAAATTATTGTTCTGTCTATATTTCTGACATGAGGTATTACACTTATTCTCATTGTTTGCATTGTTCGGGCTGTTGTAGCCATCTTTATTGATATGTTCATAACTTGTTATATATAAGCATATCTACTTTCCAGTTTTAAATCCGTTTCCATTGAAATATCCTTATTGCTGACACCGCATCTGATTGCTATATCTGCCGTTATTCACACGACTTTTTTTTCATTTTTAGAAAAAAGTGCGAAAACTTTCGGATATGTTCAGGAACATTGCAGGTGTTAACATCTATCTATCTATCTATCTATCTATCTATCTATCTATCTATCTATCTATCTATCTATCTAAGTCTGTTCCCTATCTATCTATCTATCTATCTATCTATCTATCTATCTATCTATCTATCTATCTATCTATCTAAGTCTGTTCCCTATCTATCTATCTATCTATCTATCTATCTATCTATCTATCTATCTAAGTCTTTTCATATGTTTGTTTATGTATCTACTTGATATTTGCCAATTTTTAAATTATTAAAATTTTTTTTTATGAGGCATTAAGCGTTGTTTGTGTGTTTTAGCAAATTTAACAGAATACCTGTCTCTAACTGGAGGCTTAAGTCATTCCTTTATATCATATATTATATTTAAAATATGTAATAACTTACCTAGTTGTATCTTATTTTCTCCGGTAACATATCATATATATATATATATATATATATATATATATATATATATATATATATATATATAATAGTAATAGTAAACAAAGATATATTTTACTATATTTATTTTATGTAAATTCCTTTCATGTCGTCTGATAAGCTTAATAACATTATCATTAAAAAAAGAAAGAAAATCACAATATTGATACATATTTTTTTAATCCTACCTAAGCTTTCGGCTTACATAAACCATTATCAAAGATGACAATTGCATTACAATATATTAAACAATACATGTACATGGCAGTAATGACAGCTGTTTGTTTGTTTTTGTTATTGTCATCGTTGATCATGACTTATGTAAGCCGAAGGCTTAAATAGGATTAAAAAATGTTTTTCAATGATAATGTTATTTAGTTTATCAGACGATATGAAAGGAATTTGCATAAAAAGAAAAAAAAACTTTTATATATTATTTAATGAAACATGCATCAATGAAAAAATGCTGCCTAAATACACACACACACACACAATATATATATATATATATATATATATATATATATATATATATATATATATATATGTTAATAAGAGCATTTCAAAGTAAATATGTTCATGTATTTGTGAAGCTAGAATAATATACTTAATTTGTAAATAAATTTAAATAAAACTTAGGATGTCTATTTAATTTATTATCTCATTGTCAATGTCAATTTATGAACATTTAAATGTGAATAAGTTATTTAGAAGATTCGCAACAAAATCCATTTCTGCAAATATTTCTCGAGCAAAGAATAAACACTGAATAAAATTTGAAAAATGAAATGTGGAGAAAATTTCAATCCCAAAACATTTGTCATGTGATTTGGAACGAGAGTATGCAACAGGTTTAATGTGTTCGTTTGTCAAATCTGTCAGACAAATTCATAGCCTCTTTTTTTTGCAGCTGTTAATTCTTGTCATATTTATTTTGGAGGCTGATTGCAATGCAACGAAGGATATGGAAATCATAACCTACTGGTTCGTTTCTAGATTTAGTTTAGTCTGACAGAAGAACACCAAAAATCAATTAGTACAGAATTAATGGATGTGCTGCTAGATTGGTCCTTACCAGAGCAGAAAGTACATTCAGAAGCCATAAATAAGCCGAATATGTCCTTAGAATCCACTTCTCCTTTTAGCTATGGATTAAATAACACGACAGACGCGAACAGACTTATATTGTAGCCAGTCTAAGAATACAATTTTGAATTTCAACACAAAATCGAATTGATGTCGATTATAAAGTAAGAAACCTACCAGCATTCAGTTTCTCATGACAAATCTCTATCTATAAAAGACAGGATGTGTGTGTGTGTGTGTGTGTGTGTAACGAGTGCATGGCCGCAATTTTCGACGGATTTGCACCAAAATTTACATGCACATGCTCCAAGTTAGCGGGAAGGCCAAGACCGACTTTGTATTTCCCAATTCCCATCGATAGTGGAAATAATCGATTTTTTCATGCTTCTACGGCAGTTTTAATGTAGTTTGCGGCCATTTTCTACTGGCCAGAGTGAGAGCCTATAGCTGGCAGCCACGAAAGGCAGGATGATTCTATTGGCCAGCGTGGGAGCCAACAGCTGACTCACACGAATGTTAACTAGCATGCTAGCATGCAAAAAATCGATAGCTGCATTCGTCACAAGTGGGAAAAATTGAAATCTGCATGGCACTTTACTCCAATTGGCTCATTCACTTGCTTAAACTCAACATTGATTCTGATTCCGCAGAACTGGGTTAGTTGTGTGAAAAATCATCTGTTGTTAACATTCTTTTTTCATTCGGTTTTTCCAGTTACGAGTCCTTTTTTAAAGCTGATCGTTTTGTGTTCACTTTGTTTAGTTCTTTTTTCGTAACAGATTTAATGTTTAGTATAGAACTTAGAAAAATTCGCAGTGTGAGATAGGCAAGAAGTAAGGCATGTAGCAACATCAGCACGGCAAAGGGCATTCCTTTAAAGGCAAGCAAGGGTAAAAATATTTTAAGTCAAGTGATAGCGATTGCTGTATGAGTCGTACGATTTTTGAATAAAGCAGGGTCAACGCCGGGCCATACTGCTAGTATATTACTAAAGGGAGTAGCATCTACAGTTTTATTTCAAGTGTTATTATACATTATGCTTCAGTTCTGAAGTGTTGTGAAATTTCATTTCTTAGCTATTGTTGTCTATATCAAGAACGCTTTAGAATGACGATTTAGGAGGTCCTTTCATCGCACTTACTACTAACCCTTCTACATTAGTTGGATTCGTATAGATGAGTGTGATAAAAATAACCTACAAGCCTGAAAAGTTCAACCAATTCCACATATGGAGTCATTCAAAAATTTCTAAGGCTCATCCTGAAAGAAGAACCATACACGAAAATTTTTGATGCAAACAGGGAGGAAGCTTATAATTAACATAAGGGAGAGTTAGATGAAATTTCTAGGACACGTAATGAGAAAGGATGGCCTGGAGAATCTGATACTCACAGGTCAAAGGGAAGAAGAGACAAGAGAAAAGCAACGCATGACATACCTGGCGGGCTTCAGCAAGTGGATAACAGAAAGTAGTCTGGCGGTGTTGGCAGATGGACGAAACTTATTGAAAGCCACAAGGGATTAAGGAAAGTGTAGAGCCATGATCGCCTATGTCCTGAAAGTATACATAATCTATCAAAGTTGCTATAAACAAAGACTTCTTGGTTTATAGCAGCTTTAACACATTCATTATCATACTAAAACAACTGAAGGAAGCAATGAAGTCGAAATGCTAAAGGTAGGTGTGATCATGGTTGGCCTGGACGTGTCACAGTGATTAACTGGCAATCAGCTTGTATTTAAAAGCTGAAAAAATGGAATGACATATTTTGATTTCTTTGATATTGCCGTCCTCAAACTGACTTGCAATACAGATTTTTTTCTATATTCAAACATTTAAGATTGCAGATTCCTGGAGCAGAAGGAATTGTGTATTGAATGCTGATTTTATTATTTCTAGAAATTTCTTTTCCATCTGACTGAGCATACTTGGTTAAATATTCTATCCTAATAAATTAATAATGTCTGTAGTTCATATATTTTGAATGAGAGTGTGCGAGAAACGGGAAATAAATGGAGACAGAGAGATAAATGACAGATGCAGCAAGAGAGAATAAAACGTAGAAAGAATTATGAAAGGAGAAGGGTAAAGAAAGAAGATAATAAAAAGAATAGATTTTATGTATGTTAGAGAAAATAGTATTCCAACATTGATAACTGATTATTTCTTCTTGGGAGAATGTTTTGATCGAATTTAGTGTCTCATTCATTTTTCACTTCATCGCACTACTGACTAATGGCGACATTGTTATTGTCGAAAAGACGCGTGTAATGTAGACACACTCACCTGTCACAGACTAACTTTAACTATATACTTACTTTGGGAGGTAAAAAAATCCCATCAAAACATGGTCGCTACAGTAGTCATATAATTTAGTCTTCTTCAATGTCAAAGAATTTGAAAGAACTCAGTATTGTGATTGTATCCTGAAGTTCGTTAATACAATGGGAACAGAGTTAATATTTCGGATCTAATCCTTACAGTTCCTCACAGACTACGAGCATCGGAGATTTGGTTCTACAATGGAAACTGCGAATATCAAGGCTGGAAAATGTGAGCAACGAGGAAGTTTTAAAAAAAATGGAAGCAAGAAGACACTTAGAATAAGAAAGAGAAAGTTGAGAGCTCTGAGAATGTCCTCAGTTCATAAATTCAGAATCTGTAAATGCAGTTTCTTTTTCTTCAAATATTGGTAACAGCAAAAAATTGTTTTAACACATTTTATGATTAGTTTTAAGAAGTTCAATATATGTGTTTCTTTTTATTACAAATTTTTTACTCTCAGAAGCTTAACAAGAAAGACAATGATATTCATTGGGTTAGTCACCAATACATCTAATAAAATCAGAAATAAAAAATTAAAAAAATATGGATGTGAATGTTGCCGATAGAGATGTGTTTCTGTCATCTTGTCGTAAAAGGTTGAACAGATCGAATGTTCAGGAATGGAAGGTAAATTTCAGTCAGAGATTCTGAATTCCGAAGAACAGCCAAAGAAGAATAGATGAACTAAAATTAATAAGTAACGGAAATTGAGATGCCAGGTCAGGACTGGTAATATTAAATATCCTATGAAATGAAGATGTGGAGACCCATGAACGGAAATGGTGTTTCATTAGAACAAAATCTCTTTACAGTGTGTGAGAATATAAAATGATAACAAGAATGATAAACAAATACACTAATTTAAATTATAATGAAGAATTCTTATATGAAAAATAAAATAAATATGCAACAGTAAAACAACGAAGTTATTTGCTGCGGTTTGTCAGTTTCACATGTTGGCTAAAACTACGACTGTAACGTACGAAATATCTCGGCCATTTATAGAGACGAGAATTTATGTTACACATTGTATTGATGTTGGAAAGAATTGCCCTGATTACATAAGATTCTACCGGCAGGTTTCACCGTTCAGCAGTTATCCCTGCCGTGCGCCAACCAGTTAGTGGTAGAATCCCCGACTGACGCCAATTCAGTCGCGTTTCCATCCTAGCGAGAGGCAACCGGACGTCTAGCCACACTGATGGGCTGTGATACAGCGAAACAGTCTGTCTGTGGATGACAATATATATATATATATATATATATATATATATATATATATAAAGGAAAAAGACATTTGGAAAAGTAAAGTTTTAGCCGACGCGTTTCATCCAATGTGGACGTTTTTCAAAGCAAGAAAACGAAATTAATTTATTGAAACAAAGTATCTACAAACAACAAACAAAATGTGGTTAGCAAATAGAAGAATTTAGAAACACTATTCTATATTTATATGGTCAACTGAAAAATTACGTCAATTACTTTGAAGAGAATATTTTCACATGTAGAAATATTGTTTGTATTGTTGTGTTGATGGATTCAACTTGTTTTCTTTTGATTTTTTGAAATATTTGTTGTGTACGTTGTCTTGGGAGGGTAATGATTCTCTTAGGAAAAGTGATATTGGGAAAAAACCTGGGCATAGATTAATATTTGGATAATATTCAATGGCGTTACAATTGAGGATTTTTCTTCTGAGTGAATTATTTTCTTTTTTTATGAGAGTAGCTTTTATAAAGTCAAAATTGTGGTTGAATTTATTTCTATGTATGACGTAAATGACGTAATTTTTCATTGGATCTCAAAGATTTCTACACACCCATCACTAAATCTATGTTACATAAGGCCATCTCCATAGAAAAGCAATACACAAAGATCACAACAGGTTATGCAACACAACTGACAATCACAACTAGCCGTAAACAAAATAGCGTGATTTAAAAGAAAGAGTAAACATTTGATGTGACCCTAGAAAGCTACGATGGCCCGTAAAAAGTATACATATTAGGTTGGATTATAAAGAATTGTACCAATGCAATCGGCTCATAAACCTAAAAAATACGACAGATAAAATAATAATAAATTCAGAAAATAAATTATGAATATTTGAAAGAAATAGCACTTGAAAAATATGTTTATATTCCTTAGATGTAATGTGACATTGCCAGAATTGTATGTATCAAACGAAGCCAAAATTGATTTGGAGATGGAATTTCTTTCTGCAAAATTATTATTTATACCCAACAGCACAGAAAATGCACCAGAACATAATAAAAATGTCTACAAATACAGGTAAAATAGTCTCCAAATATATGTAAAAATTCCATCACATTCGTTTGGCTTGGTTTGATATGGTTTGGTTTTGTTCTACGGCATATCAATCTCAATGGGTTATTTAACGTCGACAAGATTTTTACTGCTGGTAATATTTTTGTTCAAAAATGTATTACTGGTAATATTTTTTTCTCTTTTTTACAAAAAATGCATTGCTGGTATTAAAACCTATTTTTACACTTATATATATTCTGCAAAATGCAAACAAAAAGAACAGCAGAAAATCAGAAAATCAAGCATCCTCATCTGAAAATCCAGTACAAACTCCGAATGCCCTCTAAATATCAACTGTCGATAAAACAACATAATATACGAAACTATAGTATACGAAAACATAAAAACCTCAAACAAAACACCAAAAAATACCATGATAAATAAGCAAAAAATTGTAACGTGACCTGAAAATACAAAGGATCTGCCGTCCATTTAACACCAAATTTAATATTGAAATTTACTTTTACATAAAAAACGTTCTTAAATGATTTTTCATTAATTTTGTAATCTATCTATCGATATCTCTGAAACGAGGTATTATGATTAACATTATTCCAACTGCAATCCTCATCTTCATTGCCATATTCACAACGTTTTAGTCTCTATATCTCGGAGATGGGGTGTTATGATTACTTGCATTATTTTCATTATCTTCATTGCCATATTCACAACGTTTCGGTCATTGTACGCTCCGGCCTTCTTCAGGTAATTGGAATTTCGAACCGAACCCTTTATTTCGTCCACCGGGGTAGATTTTTCTAGTTCCACGTGTCACGCCTCTTCCAAATGTCTCAGTTATTTCTCTTTAACTCATCTTTTTTGTGGCCTGGTATTGTGAATATGGCAATGAAGATGAGGATAACAGTCCAAATATTGCAAAAAATAAAATCTCATGTTTGATCATATTTTATGCCTTTTAACGGTAAATTAAACTCGAATTCAAAATACTTTTAAAATAAAAATACCTTTTAGAAAGAACGACACAAATTACTTATAAAGAAATAAATTTTAACATCAATATATTTTTTGTTATGATTAACAATATTAAAGAGAAAAGTATTAAATTAACTTCATATCACAAATAAATAATAGCATTTTCAAAAAAAAAAAGAAAAATAGTGTCAAACTTGAATCGAAGAAAAAGTCTTCTAAAGAAAAGTTTGTTAAAAAATAAACGTCACAAAACATTATCAAAATTAACTTTCTTGGGGTACCTTGTGACATTTCGTGTTGTGGACGTGACCTGGCCTTTAGAAAAGAACGCCATGCCGGGGAGCGATGAAAAACATAACCAGAGTCACATTGACTGCTCTTTTAACGAATGCCGAATGTTTCCTTATAAGGAAACCGCTAATAGTATCATTACCATTCACCCATTTGTTAATATTTTTATACATAAGTGTAATCTTAACTTCTGATTTGGATTATTCATGACCTAAATTTTACTTCTAATTTTTACCTAATTTTATTTTAGACATTTTTTTTTTGCCTTTATAGTCTATTGTTCTGGATAAGTAAATTTTCTTTTGGGATTTTTTCATTGTTTGCTTTCTTTCCTTTCATCTTTAAGACTAGTCCACATTTCTTTTTTTTATTCATAATAATTTTTCTTTTCTCAACTTTTCGTTCTTTTTCCTATTATTTTTTTTATTCTTTTTTTTTTTCTTGTGATTCGTTTTCTTTCCTTTTTATCATTCTTTTTTTTTTAATCTTATCGCTTTTCATTTTCTTTGTTTTTCCTTCTCCTTTTTCAATTTCCTTTCTTCATTCATTGTTTAACTTCTATTTTTCTCGTTCTCTCCTAATTTCTTTCTTTTTTATTCTATTTCTTCCTCTTTTTACTTCCTGTTTCTAATTTTTTTTTATTTCTTTGTGCGTTTTACATTTTTGGTTCTTATTTTCTTTCTTTTTCTTTTTTACTCTTCTCTACTTTCGTCTTTCCTTTTCTTTCTGTGTTCCATTTTTTCTTTCTTTTTTTTTCACTATTTGTTCCTCTTTTCTTTCTTTCATTTCTTCTTCCTTTTTTTCTTTCCTTTTTTACTAACAGAATTTCAAATTTTTCATCTCATTATTTGTATTTTCTTTCCTCTCTTCGCTTATTCTTTCTTCCTCTTTTTTCTTCCTCTTTTTTCATTCATTTTTTTTCCCATTTACTCTTTGTCTTCAAACATTATATGAAAGTTTGTTGTTATTTTTACCTCAAAATTAAGAAAATATATAGAGTTTAAGATGCACTCTTAATAAACATTTTTTTTTCTGTGTCAACATTTTAAAGACGCTATGCAACTCATATTTTGGTCAGCAAAATTTTCTTTTTTATTCTTTAAGTTTTCCTACTTTACTTTTTCTTTACTATAATTCTTTCTTTCTTTCTTTCTTTACTGTAATTCTTTCTTTCTTTCTTTCTTTACTGTAATTCTTTCTTTCTTTCTTCCTTTACTGTAATTCTTTCTTTCTTTCTTTCTTTCTTTACTATAATTCTTTCTTTCTTTCTTTACTGTAATTCTTTCTTTCTTTCTTCCTTTACTGTAATTCTTTCTTTCTTTCTTTCTTTACTATAATTCTTTCTTTCTTTCTTTACTGTAATTCTTTCTTTCTTTCTTCCTTTACTGTAATTCTTTCTTTCTTTCTTTCTTTACTATAATTCTTTCTTTCTTTCTTTCTTTCTTTACTATAATTCTTTCTTTCTTTCTTTACTGTAATTCTTTCTTTCTTTCTTCCTTTACTGTAATTCTTTCTTTCTTTACTATAATTCTTTCTTTCTTTCTTTACTGTAATTCTTTCTTTCTTTCTTTCTTTACTATAATTCTTTCTTTCTTTCTTTACTGTAATTCTTTCTTTCTTTCTTTCTTTACTGTAATTCTTTCTTTCTTTCTTTCTTTACTATAATTCTTTCTTTCTTTCTTTACTGTAATTCTTTCTTTCTTTCTTCCTTTACTGTAATTCTTTCTTTCTTTCTTTCTTTACTGTAATTCTTTCTTTCTTTCTTTCTTTAGTGTAATTCTTTTTTTTGTTATAATTCATTCATTCTTTCTTTAGTATAATTCATTCTTTCTGTCTTTCTTCAATATAATTCTTTCTTTCTTTCACTCTTTCTTTCTTTACTATAAATCATTCTTTCTTTTTTTCTTTACTATAATTCATTCTTTCTTTCTTTATTATAATCATTCATTCTTCCTTTAATATAATTCTTTCTTTCTCTCTTTCTTTAATATAATTCTTTCTTTCTCTCTTTCTTTAATATAATTCTTTGTTTCTTTACTATCACTCTTTCTTTCCTCCTTTCTCTCCTTCCTTCCTTCTTTCTACTCCTTGTTCCTTTCATTTCACTCGTCTTGTCAACTCCAACCTACGTTCTTCTTTCTCTTCTTCATCTATGTGTCATTTCCCTTCAGGACGTGAACGATCATGCCTCTCCACATCTTCCTATCCCTAGTTGCACTTAGTAATGTTTGACATTTCGTTTCTCTCCCAATGTGTCACCCATTTACATAAGCCTGTTATCTAACTTATTCGCTTCCTGCTTTCTCTCTTCCCCGGGCCTTCAGTATGTCTTGCGAGTATCAGATTCTCCACATCCTCTTTCCTCATTATGTGTTCTAAAAGTTTCTACTGTTTCTGATTCGAATTATAAGCGTTCTTTTTTGTTTCAATTTTCCTTGAAATTTCCATTTAATCACCAGCTCAGTTGCTGTTATTCGGGGCATCCTTCTGTAGAAGCAGATTTCTGTTACCTCAAGTCTCTCCTTCATTAACTTTTCTCCCGCCATTTTTTATACCTTCATCTTTTAATTTTCATTCCATTCAATGATAGTCTCTCTGATTTCTGTTTTTTATTCATTTCCTTTTTAAATTCTTTTCTGAAATGTCTTTCTTCACACTTTCTTTATTCGGGTTGTGTTTTGATGAACAAACTCACTACGGCAGTAAAGATCTGCAAAAGTACCTTGGTAACAAATGTTCGACACAGAGGCAAGTCGAATATTGACTCAGCTTATTTTATTAGGGCTCAAAGTCCAAGTAAAGAGTCACCCAGTGTAGATGCTCTTTACTAGTCTTCGATTCTAGATTAATAACCATTGTTCCACGGCGATGCGAAATCTATTAGGTTGGTGCAGAAATAATGACGTAATAATGTCGTTTTTTGATGTTAAAAAACACATAAAAAACGACATTATTACGTCATTATTTTTGCACCAACCTAATACTTCTTTCTTAATCAATATATACCCTTTTGAGCGAACATTCTAGAAATCTGTTCAATGTATTTTATTTTTACCTTTCTCTTTTCTCCATTTCTTTCATAATTTTTCATTTTATGCTCATCATTTCTTTCTTTCTTTTCATCATTTCCATTTTTCATTTTTATATCTTATTCTTAGTAAATTTTCATCCGTAATCTTTTCTTTCTTATTTTCTTTCCTTCTCCCGTTTTGTCTTCCATTCTTACATATCACTTGTTTTTATTTCTTCATCTTCTTTATTCCATTATTTCTATCTTTCCTTTCATTCACCCTTAATTTCCATGATCATCATCTGTCCTAGGGCCTGAATTTATGTAGGGTCGCTGCTTAGCTGAGAATCTGACGTGTTTACTACCACATTTCTAGGTTGGTAGCCAGTGAGATATTCATTCTAATCTTCTTTCCATTTTTCTCCCTTTTTTTCTTTCATTCACTTTTATTTCTTTCTTTCTTTTCCTTCTTCCTTTTTTATTCTTCTTTCCTCTTATTTCTTTCCTTTCTCTTTTATATGCTTTCCCTTCCCTTTTCTTTTTCGTTTCATTTCTCCTTCATTCCAACCCTTCCTTCATTCATTCATTCATTCCTACCTACATTCATTCCTTCATCCATTCCTTCCTTCCTCCTTTCTTCATCCCTTTCTTCCTTGTTCTTTCCTCCTCTTTCTTTCTTTTCTCCTTTTTCTTCTTTCCTTCCTCTTTTCCTTTCTTCATTCCTTCCTTCCTTGTTCCTACTTTCCCTTTCCTTCCTTCCTTTTTCCTTCTTTCCCTTTCCTTCCTTCCTTGTTCCTACTTTCCCTTTCCTTCTTTCCTTCCTTCCTTGTTCCTTCTTTCCCTTTCCTCCCTCCATCATTTCCTTCCTTCCTCCTTTCCTTTCTTCATTCCTTCCTTCCTTCTTTCTTTTTACTCCCTTCCTCCTTCCTTTCTTCCTTCCTCCTTCCTCCCTTCTTATTTCCCTTTCCTTCCTTCCTTCCTTCCTTCCTTCCTTCCTTCCTTCATCCTTCCTTCTCTTTTATCCCTTCCTCCTTCCTGCTTTCCTTCCTTGTTCCTTCTTTCACTTTCCTTCCTTCCTTCCTTCCTTCCTTCCTTCCTTTTTTATTCCTTCCTTCCTTCCTTCCTTCCTATTTTACTTCTTTCTTTCAACCAAGCAACGTCCTCATGTGTTAAAATTATGGAACATTGATTAAATGACGTCAACACTGAAACGTGCTCCATTTTGCATAAAACGTAAAGGAAACAATAAGCCCTTCTTAATATGTAAATAAAATTCTCCGGGGATTGAATCGATCCGTGGAAATGTAAATATTTCATGAAAAATATTCACAAAAAAGAAAAAAAACAAAAAAACATAGCAAATTAATCACATCAAAAAACAAAATAAAATAAATAAATAAGAATTTTAAAATAAAATATTGTTTCGATATTAACATGCCAACATCATCAACCAAGTTTGATATTTCAATATATGTTTTTGATGTTCTTATTTTTTAATAATTCCAATCTGCAGTTCTTTTCATGGAATGTATTCGCTTACATTATATTATTGATGCCATTATGAAATCTGTTTATATAATTTCGAACGGAAAATAAATCCGACATTCAAAACAAGGAACTGTCAAAAGTAAATCCAATAAAATTCTCCAAAGAAGAAAGATTAATTCACAAAGTGAGTCAAATTATTCAAGGTTAATTTGTCATTAAAACGAAAGACTTCAAAATGTCTCTTCTAAGAATTTTTAATATTTACTGTTTCGAAAGCATTTTATGTTGCAAATATTGTGTGACAAAATTAACGAGCAATTTGGTTAACGCAATATGATATTTATTGGATTAAGTTAAATCTTTACCGTGGTACTGCGAATTTGGATCACTTTGAGAAAAAACGCAATGCTACTATTTAAATAATTCCTCATCAGAAAATTTACTTTTAAACAAAATTAAGTATAATCAAAATAAAAATCATCTAAAGATAAGAACCACAATGTTTCTGTCTCTTTTATATGCCATATCTCTTCATGAGTTATGGCTCTACACAATTTCCTATCCTTTGTATGTCTAAGCAATGTTTGACATCTTAATATCCTGCAGTTGGTGTTCTGCAATCCATTTACCCTTTCTCGCTGGGTATGTTACTCGCTGATTCATTCTATCTTTCTTGCATTCAGTATGTCTTGTGTGTACCAAATTCTCCAAGCCCTCATTTATTATTAAGTGCCCCATACATTTTAATTTTTTTCCTCATCATTTTTGTCATTATCGTAACATTTCATATAATAGTCCGAAAGCAAATCATGTAAATAGATAATTCCTGATTCCAGAAATTTAGATGTAATGTATAGTATATATATATATATATATATATATATATATATATATATATATATATATATATATATATATATATATTCTCATGTCTCAAAAACGAGAGCCGAAAACCTCAATATAATTATTAAAATTAAATTGAGTTAAAGTATCAAGCCCTGTTTCATCCTCAAGCGAAAATTTAGGAATAACCAATCTTGAAATTTACGCATCTTTATAAGCATGTTCATTCGCAAAATTAATTACTATGGCTGGACGACCGTTTCTGTAAAGGGCCTAAGAGATAATTTTTATCCACATATCAGTCACCTTCGGAAAGAGGTCAAGCCGAGGTAGGATGGGGACATCCATTTCAAAGCGAATGATGGCATTTATGTGCGCACATCGTCTGGTCAGTCATAGCAAAAGATAGCTTTTGGCGCCATAATATGTCGTTAAGTGTTTAGAGAATTTTGTTTTATTTTATTTTATTTATTTATCCTTTTTTTTCTAAAAGGCTGTTTCGTACTTAAAATGCGTCGCACTGAACTACAATTTTTTTTGACGACTTCATAAAGGGTTTTTCTATCTTATGATTGGGTTAAGCTTTTAAACCTTTTATTAGACTATGCCATTTAATTTTTTATGCTAATTTAACGCGAACATTTGTTGATGTCAGCAAAAAATCGTTAACTCATGTCTATGTTTTAATAAATTTTCATTATTTAGAAGCTTAATAATGTCATCCCAGGTTTTACAAGTTCTTGTTCTATTTATTATTTTCCATTTTACTTTTGGTGTTTTATTCATTTCTTTTAAATGCCAAAAATATTTGGATAGAAATGTTTGATTTCTATTTCTAATATTGAAGGTAGCTTTTGTGCTGTCTCCATCTACTTTTAAATTCATTCTTCGTTGAACCTATGTATATCCTATCAGTGTTAGGACTCTCAATGGACGAGATAGTGCATTGATATACCCCAGATTTTGCGCGGCATTTATTTTCCAGCTGGCACTCATCAGGGTTTCTACAATCACATAATTTTTCATTATTTTTGTCTAATTTTAGTTTAGGATTTTTATTAATACTGTTTTGGCATGCGTGTTTTTCCAGGATTTTATTATTGTTTTTTTATGGTTCTTTCTAGATTCTCAGTGCAATTGTAACTTAATTTTAATGTGTTTTTATTAAAGATCTTGCTAAGTCTGCTATTAGTAATAAAGTGTTTTTCAATTGAAGCTAGGAACTTTTATCCAAGCTTATTACTAACCATTTTGAACGGAGGGGTATACCAAATGATTTTCCTTTTCCTGTTTTTCTTCTGGTTAGTACTATTGTTTCTATAATTTATGTTAGCGTTTTTCTATCCGCTATTTTTAGGGCAGTGTTATAAAAATTACTGTGTTGTTGGAATATTGTTTATTAGCGGAGTTCATGTTGATTCTTTTCTCTATTGATGTGGGTATATGCTTAATTATAGATGGAGGGTGGTTTGACTTAGGGTGTACATACAAGGGATTAGCGTTAGGTTTTCTGTAAGGTAGGTATATGTTGTTCATTAAGTCCAGAGTTACGTCGAGGAAGTTTACCCTTTTTAATTTAGTATTGATTGTAGTTTTAAGTTTAGTTTTCTGTTGTAATAAATATGGTGACAAAGATGAGGACAATAGTCCGAATAATGTAAATAGTGTACATAATATCTCATCTCAGAAATATAGACAGATACTGCCTGTTATTTATTATAAAATATCTCTTCTTCGATTTAGAGAGTTGGAATTTTCTTTTATATATATATATATATATATATATATATATATATATATATATATATATATTATTCCCTTGTAATTCTAGCGAAAGCTTACAGAATATACAGCGTGGTCCGAAAATCTTGTCATTCCCTACCAACAAAGTAATGACAACAATCAAAGAATAATTATTACAAAGCACATGTACTTGATTCAGTTTATTCACTTGACGCCGTCACATCGAAAAGATCTGTATGAACACCATTTTCTTGGCACAAAATTAGCCGCCGCCTATATTTTACGAAACTGTTTTATTGATTATGGCAAATCCTCTCCAAACGACGCCCTTCCACTGATACATTCTCGTATCGTTCATGTGAAACTCTCACTTTGATACCTGACATAGCGCTGTTATATTATATAGGACTTTTGGACCACTTTGTAGTTCATTTTTCTTGAGAACATTAACTTGGCGGGTGGTGTCATCGACCTATTGTTAAGATTTGGTGTGTCTGTACAAACATAGAAAAGGCCGTAACATTTCATCGTCCTCCTATTTTAAGGCTCTTTTGGGTGCGTCGCCGAAGCCTTCTGCTCGACGGTTGCATCTAGGGTGACAAGGTGGAGTTGTTATATGTTTCACCGCTTGTAGAAATCGAAATTCCTCGGATTTAAATTCATTACATCATTGTCTGATACATGTCGGTTATTCCAGATCTTTACAAATTTTATTGTGTCAGTCGTCGTAGCATTTTCACACTTATAACTCTCAGGTCATTCTGTGTAACCTTCTACGACTACGAGACAATAAAATCATTTCATCGATCCTGCATAATCCAAATGTAATCTTGATCATGGTTTATTTGCTTCCGGTAAATTTTTAACTTTTATGGGCAATGATTTTGCTGGTAGAGTACAATGGCCACGTTTTAACCTTATTTCAATGTCTTGGTTCATATTCTTCCAATAAATATAGACTCACATTAGGGATTTCACTCGAGATATTCCTTGATGGCCATTGTGGAATTGGTTTAATATCTGTTTCTGTAATGATTTAGAAATTACTACGCGGTCTGCGTAATTTAATACACCATCAGAAATAGAAAAACGTTCTTATTTAAACCAATTGTTAAAACCTTATTTTTCAAATTTCATTTTAATGAAGAAGCTTTTCATGTTTTCAATATACTCACCGTATTTGTTTTATTCTTTTTATTTCACTTAATTTGTCGGATATTCTTCTGGCTAAGATTTTTTATGGACACCTCGAATTTTGTTACAGCAACAACCTTATTCTCGAGTTGAGTTTTGTTATTAGTCTTGATAAAATATCTGAATATTGAAGTTATTAATACTATAATTCTCAAAATGTGTGTGTGTATCTATGTATGTATGTGTGGTGTGTGTGTGTGATCGGATGTTGTTTAAGCTTTTCCACAGTTTTCATCCGATTTCAATGAAATTTTGTTGTTTGATAGATAATTCTTCAGTGCCAGTTTTGAGTTCAAGTTATTGGCGTCAATGGCTCTCCACTACTTCCTGTCTATTATAATTCTCAGCCACTTTTTTACTATGTGTTCTTGGATATATATATATATATTTCATAAAAACTTCAATAAAATAAATAGTTTAAATTATTACAATGATATCTATATCTATAATTTTCAAAATGTCTGTGTGTATGTATGTGTGTGTGATCCGATGTTGTTTATAATTTTCAACAGTTTTCATCCGATTTCGATGAAATCTTTTTAGTTTGATAGATAATTCTTCAGTTCCGTTTCTCATTGGCTTGAAAAATTACAATCTTGAAGGTAAAAATCGAAAAAAAACTTATTTTTTAGACTTTGCGCAAAAATCAAAGGCTAAATTTAATTTACTTTTTTAACATAATCCAAATTCATGTTGTGTGGGCGTGATTCAAACCTACACATGTTGCCCATCGATTGCTTCTGACCTTGATAATTATCGTGTGCAGCAACGCTTGTATGTGTGGCCCTGCAACACGACCTGTGTCACGTGATGTGTCACGTGCTGATGTATGCACATTCGCACGACCTGCAGAACGCGACACTTGTTTGAGTTGCCCATTGGCTGTACGAAGCCACTTTACACGTCCAATAAAATGTCGCCGTGTCATACTGATTGTCTACGCATTCCTAAGCTCATTGCTACCACTTAAACTCCGCTTCTACTTCTGTACGTCCGGCTCTGCTTACACATTCCCCTGCTCTTATTCAAGTTTTCAATCTCTCTCAACTGAGGTGACCTTTTCTGTTACATGAAGCCTACTACTACAGTTTTAAGGTGTTGCTTTTATTGTCGTTTATAGCCGTTCCTAATTTAATTTTTTGTATTGTCCTGCCAGTATTTGTATGACATTCACCGTAGTAATAAGCAGGCTTGCTTTTTTTTATTGCTCAAAATTTATTTAGTGATTCCCTGTAACTTTACAGGTTTCTCTTCTGGTATTTTCCCACGCATTCCATTTGACAATACATACTTAACTAATACATGCCACCAAAGAGAAGTATTTGCGTAGGTTGCAAAACCGCCAGGTCCGCCAGGTCCGCCAGGCGAATAAGAGATAAGGAATCGTCTTTAGAAGGTTCAGGTTGCCGGTCTCAAAATGCCTCTCAGAATGCTTTAATCAGAACCACTGAGTCCGAAGATCAACGTAGCCGTCGGGTTTCCAGAAGTGTATGCTGAACGCTTCTGCGCGCGAGGCTGAAAATGATGATCAAATGACTCAACGGTTGAGGAGAAACGCCTCTTCAACTACTGCTGCACGTGAGGCTGAAACAAGATTGAAAACGTTTTCAGGGCCACCTTCATTCAAATTGTTAATCCCATTATTTGGGGATGTTGCACCATATTGTTGTTAATAATATTGATTTTCGGGGCGGGGGGTCATTTTAACTTAAACTACTCCATTTAAACGGCAAAAATTCCAAGTAATGAAAAACTCGACCGAAGATGGGTTATACTGCTAGTAATTTTATAAAATGGTTGGTCAAAGTTGTATTTGGAAAGCGGTGTGCATTGGAATTGCTTTTTGCACTCGAAAATCGTTAGGCGTTGACAATACTCTGCCATGACTAAATTTATGGTATTTTTTCATAGCAATAATAATTACTAATGCCTCCACTTCTAATTGACTATAGTTTTTTTTAGTGGGATTGGAGCCCTTGAAGCATGAGTAAAACCTTTTTTTCTCCCATCCTTTAATTAGTGCAAAATAATTAGTAGTCATTAGCATAGGCTATTATAGAATTAGTAGTCACTAGCATCTGATGCAACAGTAATGTCTAACTTCGGGTCGAAATGTGTCAGTGATAAATCGGAATTTAAAATATTTCTTATTTTTCTAAAGCCTATTGAAGACTAATCCCAACCAGTATAGTTTTGGAATAATCTATTTATTCGTCTTTGCAATTCATGTATGTTGGGTACATAAGAATTGTAGTAATTTACGAGGCACAAAAAATATTACAATTCTCGAACATTCGTCGAAGAAGGCATACTTCTCATTGAATCTTCGTGCAGTCGGGGCCTTTCTACGTCCATTCGAATCAATAAAATTTCCCCTAATTATTTTATACTAGTCATTAAAACGTCGCTTTTTTCTTCACTCAATCTGAATCCAAATTCTTCAATTCGTTATAGGGTCAACATGTTGTTGGCTTTTCCCATTTTCTATAAAAAATATTATCTAAATATGCACAAACAAAATATATACCTGACAGCATTGTCTATTATTTGTTGACTTGATTTGGTTTGTTTTATTTTGCGGCATATCAACTCCTCAATGGGTTATTTAATGCCGGAAACTATTTTTTCCAGGTAATATTTTTGTTTTATCAGAAATCTATTTCTGGTAATATTTTTTCCTCAAAAATGTATATCTGGTAATATTATTTTAAAAATGTATTGCTGGTAATATTTCTTTTCAAAAACGTATTGCTGGTAACAGTTTTTTTTTTCCTTCAAAATTTTATTTCTAGTAATAATTTTTTTACAAAGCATTTCTGGTATCAAAACCTATTTTTACACTTTCATAATGCTTTTTACACCAGTTTCGGGGTTAACTATTTGCCCATAGCTGGAACCCTAGCAGGTGCTACCACCCCGGGTTAGGGTGGACCTGGGAACACTAGCACTCTCCTCAAAACCTCCTGATCAGAGGCCTTGCTGTTGGTCGTAGTTTATCGTCTTACCCAGGACGCGGATATAGTTTATCGTCATACCAAGGACGGCCATTATTTGTTGAAAAATGCCAGGTGCTACTTTGACACCGTTTCCTAGAAACTATAAGGCAATATGTTAAGAAACGAACGAGTTCAAGGGAGGTAATTGGGTTTCTCTAGTTTTCACTCTTTTATGGGCATCTATGCTTAATCCTTTGAGCCCTGACCACCGCTTTACCGGTTGTAGAGAAAAATGAATTAATGTCTAGCCACCGGTTGAACGGTGGTTAAATATTTGTAACTATTTTTATATCTACCGTGAAATATTACATAACAATTATTTGCGAAGTTTTACTCAGCAGCTCAGGCAGAAGGATTAAAATTGTTTAGGAATGCAGGGATCAAAGTGTTAATAAGTGTCGGGTCTTTTCTTCTTATTCAATCTGTAGGTACGCCTTTAAAAAGTACAGTTTTGAAAAAAAAATCTCCATCATTCATTTTGCCGAAAATTTCTTCTTGTTTTGGCAAAGGATGGACGTGAGGTAATAAAAAGTCATTTAGTCCTGCTAAAAAAATCTACGCAACCACGAATTTCATTTTTATTTTATTTTTATTTTATTTTTTATTTTTTTTTTATATATAAACTGCTAGGGCAGTCTACCCTGCACATTCAGGTGGAGTAATAACTCAAGGGCATCTAGACTATCTAGTCCACGGTTTATCACATCTAGAGCGCCATATTGAACAGAGCATTCAACTTTCAAAATCGGAATGGCTCCTTCTTTTAGATGTAAAGGTGCATTGACCTTTGTGTGAATTTTCCTACCCCCCCCCCCCCCAAAAAAAAAAAACAAACAAAAAAAACAAAAAAAAAAAACAGAGAAACATTTTATGAGGCTTTTACAATCTTCGACAGATGATTTGAACTGAATCAAAAAGAGAATTTGTGGATTCGTTTTTTTAGCCAGCCACTTCCAAATCATTTCAAGGGTATTCTCTTAACAATGCGAAGCACAGCTTTCGAGTTCTGTCTGAGATTTACTTGACCCCCCCACCACCAACACCACTGAGTCAGGTTGTGACACAAGGTCGGTGTTTAACGTGAGGACCCGAGTATTTCCACTTGGGCCGATGATCTAAGCTGTTCTTAGGTGGTCAGTACTTATCTAAGCTTGTCATAGCCGGTCATACCTAAACTGCGTAACAGTTGTCACGCAACGGTGGAAAGGAAAGCAATGGAGGAAAGCAATGAAAGGGGAGAAGGCCTCCGACACGCAACAGATACTACACCTGCAGCATACACTCCGGCGTGGGTGGGTGGGGGGGGAAACACTTCCCGTTCTCTGCCAATCCCTCCAGGGGAAGCCCACTTTCGAGTTCAGCGCTCAGAAGAAATCATTACAATTTATTGTTCCCATTATATTTAATTTTGCCCCTGACAACCCTTGTGCACATCGATGAATTTTTTTCCAGTTTTCAAGCGCCAATATCTGTCCATATTTTTTAATCGTTATGTCGGATGCCGTGTCTAATTGTAGTTTTAGAAATCTTCCGTTCATTTTTAATTTTACATATTTTCTGTTAAATACTTGCTGTCCTTGTGTTGTCAGAATGACCGAAAATTTTAAATGGGCATTTATCTTTAAAATTTCTCCATTCCTGTGACATGGATCAGGTCTTTTACATCTTGATATGTTTGCTTTCTCGTTTAATCTCGTTTGAATGCCTACCGCTTTGCCTTCAGTTTTTTTGTTGGCGTGCTTAAGATTTCATATCCGTTGACATTCTACTGCGATGCTTTGCAACGTTAATTTTTGGTCCGGTTCCATCTTTGAACGAATGCCTGAATGTATTTCAAAGTCCTTGCTAGACGTCAGCACTTTTACAAAAATCAAATATTTAAACCTGTGAAGGGATATTTCATGTAATTTAAATAAACAGATTCATATATATATATATATATATATATATATATATATATATATATATATATATATATATATATGTATATATATATATGTATATATATATGTATATATATATGTATATATATATATATATATATATATATATATATATATATATATATAAACATGTTGAGCTTGCTAGATAGATATAAAAACGGTTGAGCAAGATAGAAAGAAAGATACTGACATGGATAGATACATGATAACAGTGATAGATAACACAGACTGAGATAGATAGATAGATAAGAACATATATTGATAGCTATGAAAAACTAGAATAGATAGATAAGAACATAATTATATAGATAGCTATGAAAAATTAGGATAGATAATAATATACTTATATAGATAGCTATGAAAAACTAGTAGAAATAGATAAGAACATAATTATATAGATAGCTATGTAAAACTAGGATAGATAGATAAGAACATACTTATATAGATGTCTATGTAAAACTAGGATAGATAGATAACAACAGACTGATATAGAGAGATATGAATAGAAATAACAGTGAATAATAGTTTTAAACAGACAAACTATTCGAAAGGTAACTGAACAATCGCTTGAAATCGAACGATCACATGCAATCGATCTGTTTAGACGAACAATGGTTATCAATCTGATTCATCATTAAGAACAAAAAAATAAAAACTAAATAAAATTAATCGATTTTTTCAGTTCTGGGTTTAAAATTGAAGAACGTTGCAATGTTGTCATACGGGTGAAATCTAAATTGAATTACGACTTGAATTATTTCACTTCATTAAATATTTTGGCGTTGAAAACCATGTGATATTTTGGCATTGAAAATCATGTGATTTTTTGGCATTGAAAACCATGTGATATTTTGGCATTGAAAACCATGTGATATTTTGGCATTGGAAATCATGTGATATTTTGGCATTGAAAACCATGTGATATTTTGGCATTGAAAACCATGTGACATTTTGGCATTGGAAATCATGTGATATTTTGGCATTGAAAATCATGTGATATTTTGGCATTGAAAATCATGTGATTTTTTGGCATTGAAAACCATGTGATATTTTGGCATTGGAAATCATGTGATATTTTGGCATTGAAAACCATGTGATATTTTGGCATTGAAAACCATGTGATATTTTGGCATTGGAAATCATGTGATATTTTGGCATTGAAAATCATGTGATATTTTGGCATTGAAAATCATGTGATATTTTGGCATTGGAAATCATGTGATATTTTGGCATTGAAAACCATGTGATATTTTGGCATTGAAAACCATGTGATATTTTGGCATTGGAAATCATGTGATATTTTGGCATTGGAAATCATGTGATATTTTGGCATTGAAAACCATGTGATATTTTGGCATTGAAAATCATGTGATTTTTTGGCATTGAAAACCATGTGATATTTTGGCATTGGAAATCATGTGATATTTTGGCATTGAAAACCATGTGATATTTTGGCATTGAAAATCATGTGATTTTTTGGCATTGAAAACCATGTGATATTTTGGCATTGGAAATCATGGGATATTTTGGCATTGAAAACCATGTGATATTTTGGCATTGAAAATCATGTGATTTTTTGGCATTGAAAACCATGTGATATTTTGGCATTGAAAATCATGTGATATTTTGGCATTGAAAACCATGTGATATTTTGGCATTGAAAATCATGTGATATTTTGGCATTGAAAACCATGTGATATTTTGGCATTGGAAATCATGTGATATTTTGGCATTGAAAACAATGTGATATTTTGGCATTGAAAATCATGTGATTTTTTGGCATTGAAAACCATGTGATATTTTGGCATTGGAAATCATGTGATATTTTGGCATTGAAAACCATGTGATATTTTGGCATTGAAAATCATGTGATATTTTGGCATTGAAAATCATGTGATATTTTGGCATTGAAAACCATGTGATATTTTGGCATTGAAAACCATGTGATTTTTTGGCATTGAAAATCATGTGATTTTTTGGCATTGAAAATCATGCGATTTTTTGGCATTGAAAATCATGCGATTTTTTGGCATTGAAAATCATGTGATATTTTGGCATTGAAAATCATGTGATTTTTTGGCATTGAAAACAATGTGATATTTTGGCATTGAAAAACATGTGATATTTTGGCATTGAAAATCATGTGATTTTTTGGCATTGAAAACCATGTGATTTTTTGGCATTGAAAACAATGTGATATTTTGGCATTGAAAAACATGTGATTTTTAAGCATTGAAAATCATGTGATTTTTTGGCATTGAAAACCATGTGATATTTTGGCATTGAAAATCATGTGATTTTTTGGCATTGAAAACCATGTGATTTTTTGGCATTGAAAACAATGTGATATTTTGGCATTGAAAACCATGTGATATTTTGGCGTTGAAAATCATGTGATATTTTGGCGTTGAAAATCATGTGATTTTTTGGTATTGAAAATCATGTGATTTTTTGACATTGAAAATCATGTGATATTTTGGCATTGAAAATCATGTGATTTTTTGACATTGAAAACCATGTGATTTTTTGGCATTGAAAACCATGTGATATTTTGGCATTGAAAATCATGTGATTTTTTGACATTGAAAACCATGTGATTTTTTGGCATTGAAAACCATGTGATATTTTGGCATTGAAAACCATGTGATTTTTTGGCATTGAAAATCATGTGATTTTTTGGCATTGAAAACAATGTGATATTTTGGCATTGAAAACCATGTGATATTTTGGCATTGAAAATCATGTGATTTTTTGGCATTGAAAACCATGTGATATTTTGGCATTGAAAACCATGTGATATTTTGGCATTGAAAACCATGTGATTTTTTGGCATTGAAAATCATGTGATGTTTTGGCATTGAAAACCATGTGATATTTTGGCATTGAAAATCATGTGATTTTTTGGCATTGAAAACCATGTGATATTTTGGCATTGAAAATCATGTGATATTTTGGCATTGAAAACCATGTGATATTTTGGCATTGAAAATCATGTGATATTTTGGCATTGAAAACCATGTGATATTTTGGCATTGGAAATCATGTGATATTTTGGCATTGAAAACCATGTGATATTTTGGCATTGAAAATCATGTGATTTTTATGGCATTGAAAACCATGTGATATTTTGGCATTGGAAATCATGTGATATTTTGGCATTGAAAACCATGTGATATTTTGGCATTGAAAACCATGTGATATTTTGGCATTGAAAATCATGTGATATTTTGGCATTGAAAATCATGTGATATTTTGGCATTGAAAACCATGTGATATTTTGGCATTGAAAATCATGTGATTTTTTGGCATTGAAAATCATGTGATTTTTTGGCATTGAAAATCATGCGATTTTTTGGCATTGAAAATCATGTGATATTTTGGCATTGAAAATCATGTGATATTTTGGCATTGAAAATCATGTGATTTTTTGGCATTGAAAACAATGTGATATTTTGGCATTGAAAAACATGTGATATTTTGGCATTGAAAATCATGTGATTTTTTGGCATTGAAAACCATGTGATTTTTTGGCATTGAAAACAATGTGATATTTTGGCATTGAAAACCATGTGATTTTTAAGCATTGAAAATCATGTGATTTTTTGGCATTGAAAACCATGTGATATTTTGGCATTGAAAATCATGTGATTTTTTGGCATTGAAAACCATGTGATTTTTTGGCATTGAAAACAATGTGATATTTTGGCATTGAAAACCATGTGATATTTTGGCGTTGAAAATCATGTGATATTTTGGCGTTGAAAATCATGTGATTTTTTGGTATTGAAAATCATGTGATTTTTTGACATTGAAAATCATGTGATATTTTGGCATTGAAAATCATGTGATTTTTTGACATTGAAAACCATGTGATTTTTTGGCATTGAAAACCATGTGATATTTTGGCATTGAAAATCATGTGATTTTTTGACATTGAAAACCATGTGATTTTTTGGCATTGAAAACCATGTGATATTTTGGCATTGAAAACCATGTGATTTTTTGGCATTGAAAATCATGTGATTTTTTGGCATTGAAAACAATGTGATATTTTGGCATTGAAAACCATGTGATATTTTGGCATTGAAAATCATGTGATTTTTTGGCATTGAAAACCATGTGATATTTTGGCATTGAAAACCATGTGATATTTTGGCATTGAAAACCATGTGATTTTTTGGCATTGAAAATCATGTGATGTTTTGGCATTGAAAACCATGTGATATTTTGGCATTGAAAATCATGTGATTTTTTGGCATTGAAAACAATGTGATATTTTGGCATTGAAAATCATGTGATATTTTGGCATTGAAAACCATGTGATATTTTGGCATTGAAAATCATGTGATATTTTGGCATTGAAAACCATGTGATATTTTGGCATTGAAAACCATGTGATTTTTTGGCATTGAAAATCATGTGATTTTTTGGCATTGAAAACAATGTGATATTTTGGCATTGAAAATCATGTGATATTTTGGCATTGAAAACCATGTGATTTTTTGGCATTGAAAACCATGTGATATTTTGGCATTGAAAATCATGTGATATTTTGGCATTGAAAATCATGTGATATTTTGGCGTTGAAAACCATGTGATATTTTGGCATTGAAAACCATGTGATATTTTGGCATTGAAAATCATGTGATTTTTTGGCATTGAAAACCATGTGATATTTTGGCATTGAAAACCATGTGATATTTTGGCATTGAAAAACCTGTGATTTTTTGGCACTGAAAAACCTGTGATTTTTCGGCACTGAAAACCATGTGATATTTTGGCATTGAAAATCATGTGATATTTTGGCATTGAAAACCATGTGATTTTTTGGCACTGAAAATTATGTGATATTTTGGCGTTGAAAATCAATTGATATTTTGGCGTTGAAAACCATGTGATGTTTTGGCATTGAAAATCATGTGATATTTTGGCATTGAAAATCATGTGATATTTTGGCGTTGAAAACCATGTGATATTTTGGCATTGAAAACCATGTGATATTTTGGCATTGAAAATCATGTGATTTTTTGGCATTGAAAACCATGTGATATTTTGGCATTGAAAACCATGTGATATTTTGGCATTGAAAAACCTGTGATTTTTTGGCACTGAAAAACCTGTGATTTTTCGGCACTGAAAACCATGTGATATTTTGGCATTGAAAATCATGTGATATTTTGGCATTGAAAACCATGTGATTTTTTGGCACTGAAAATTATGTGATATTTTGGCGTTGAAAATCAATTGATATTTTGGCGTTGAAACCTATGTGATTAACGCTTTTGAGGAAGCGGGTGCGGTGAGTTTACTGGCCGAAGCAATTCATCTTTTCCATGGCGGCGATTCGATATTTATCAGGGAATTAAGATGATACAGCGGATAGCGAAACGACTTTATATTTACGCCCCTCTTTTAGTAATACAGGGACAGAACACAGGAACAGAACACTATCACTATACAGAAAGAGACTACAAACATATCACTTTAGATGTGATATACATAAATTTTAACATTCTATTAAATACATACGTGCACACACACTCATATACATATATATATATTAATCGGTATGAGCGCATGCAAGGCAGCAAAGCCACTAAGATACAACGGGAGGGTTACAGGATAAAAGAGAAGAAGGAAGAGAAATTTTAATAATAAATAGGAAGAGAAAAGAGTATTGAGGAGGAGAGTAGTTAGCGATAGACATTGTATTTAAATTTTGGAAAATTAAAGTTGGCTGGAATGCATGGAACCGGAAGGGAGTCCCACAAGCGAGAGGAGCGAGAAAAGAAACTGTTAGCATAGAACTTACGATTGCATCTACCCAGTTCAACAGCTGAATAATGAGATCTAGCCGCCAGTCTAGTACTGTGTTTAAATCAAGAACAGTAGGTACCATAGCGGCGAGGTCATCCGAACAACTAACATTAAAGTATTTATTTAGTATAGGACACACACACACACATATATATATATATATATAATGACGTAATAATGTCGTTTTTTGACATTAAAAAGTACATCAAAAACGACATTATTACGTCATTTTTTGCAACAACCTAATATCTATATATATGCACGCACACACACACACACATATATATTGATATTTTTTATGTTCATACATTCTTTTTATAGATACAACTATTTAAGTAAATCTCTGTTTTTTTTTTAATAATAAACAGTATTTATAACATTTACCGGCCTGAATGTCCGAGAAACTTTCATCGAAAATATTCGTCCTCCGACAGTGTGTCTGTGTGCGTGTGTGCATGTACATGTATATATGTATACACACACACACATATATATATATATATATATATATATATATATATATATATATATATATATATGCATATATATAAATATTTACATATATTTATATATATAAATTGAGCACTTTATCCCAAAAACACAGCACATATTAAAACTATATTTCTTTATATATATATATATATATATATATATATATATATATATATATATATATATATATAATATATATATATATATATATATATATATATATATATATATATATACATATATATATATATATATATATATACATATATATATATGTATATATATATATATATATATATATATGTATATATATATATATATATATATATATATATATATACGTACATATACATAAATACAGGGAATATGAGAACAATAAGAGTATTATTACAACCTTAATGTAGAATTTAATTTAAAAGAGGGATCAGTTTATTTTAGGATATTACAAACTAATATATATATGTAATATCCTAAAATAATATATATATATATATATATATAATACCTCATTTTAAATCCATATCCGTATACTAAAAATAACTTTGAAGTAATTTAAATATGTCGGATTATATATATATATATATATATATATATATATATATATGAATTGGGATAAACGTAGAAGAAAAAATCGGAAACGTCTTTATATCATATGGTAGATAAAAATATTCTGGTATTTCTATTTAAGAAAAAAATCAAATCAAATCTAATCATAGGTTTTTACCTCAGAACCCTTAGAATATTTATCCCAGAATAGTTTGATGAAGAGGAGAAATATATTAAAAAAAAATTTGACTTCTTCCCTATATACATAATTTCATCTTCAACGCTAGAAAAGGAAGTCCAAACGTTCAGAAAATTTGGCACCACCACAAGCTTCATATGGTATTTTCGGAAAGAAAAACACTAAATCCATAATCCTTCATTCCAACAATCTATCAACAAACCTTGAAAATAAATTTGTTATCCACAAAACTAGCATCTTTATCAACACTCCAAGACAATCGGAGATAGAGAAAAGGAAATATTCGCGCCGGAAACTCCAATACAAACATTTCAGAAGGTTTTGCTGTCAATCTGAGGACAGTGCAGAGGATTTGGAAAGAGTTGGATGAGTTTAATGGAGACTAATGAGGTATTTGGAGTGATCACTAGTGATGACGACGTTATGCCTTCATTCATCTTCCCAGAGATCTTTAGACTCAATATGGAGATATATATCAAGTGCCTTGAGGAGATAGTAATGCTCTGAGAAGAGGATAGCTTCTGGAAGAACCTATGTTAGGCAACAGGACTCTGCACCATGCGACACATGCAGGTGAACCCAGTCAAGGCTTTCAGCCAAAATCTGTTATACATCACCCCCTTACATCTGACAACCTAAACTCCTCAGACTGCAACCCCCATGGTTATTATTTATTATTTGTGGGGTAGAGAAAAAAAATCTCCTTGTAACACTGAAAGCAAGGATTATGGCAGCATTCACCAACTTAAACAAGGAGACCGTCCAGAATAGTTTCAAAGACTTCCGAAGTTGTCTGGAAGCCGTGTTTGAAGCCAATGGCAATTTTAATGAATAAATTTACTCTTTAGTAATTCAAGATATTTTTGAGGAATTTTGTTAAATATATCTGTTAAAATGAGATGTCAGTGTTATTTTTAATTTTGCGCCAATTAGACGACAATTTATCCGTCGGGCTCTGTATTTTGTATTTACATATTAAAATGACTTATCACTAACTTAAAAAAAATGTCTTCTTATATTTTGAGGAAAGAAATCGATTAATTCCTTTAAGTGAATAAGAAAACATTTTCCCGGACTACATCAAAATGAATTTTATTTATTGGCATTCCTTTACTCCAAACCTTATTTTCTGTACACATCTAAAACCTATCAAGGAGTCGAATGTATTATGAATGTTGTTTCATATTAGAAATTATCTAGGATGTTTTTGCAACCGGATACTCGAAAGCGTATTTCATGTCCACATCTGTGTTTGTCTATAGCTTTCTTTCTTAATCTAAACCTTATATGTCTAGCTATACTCACCCGTTTTTTTTTTAAATACAAAAAAGGAGAGATGGTATGAATCCATTGATCCTGTCACTGTTGGATTATAATCCAGAAATAACGGATATAAAATTGCGTTTACACTCAGTGATTTCCCTGAAGCAACGACAGAGTTTTCGCTACACGTATCAAATCAATTTGTAGGGTGGGTTATCGTATCTTTTCGGGGTTAAAAAAAACGAAGGAAATCACATTCGTACACATAATCATTTTGGTCACAGGCAAAATATGCGAGCAACGCTGTATATCGATTGATTCAAAGAAGACACACTACAGAATTGTCAGATATAAAAATTTACTTAATATATAAATCACCCAAATTCAAAAATATCCCATATGATCGGGCACAACAAGAATTTGAATAAAATACGCTGATATATTAGTAGTAAGTTTTATTTGAAAATATTAACACTGAAAATGCCGTATAGTAGTTTTCCTAGGGTAGCTTAGATGTGGCACAAGGCCGAACGTATGGGTCACCTAGTGAGGATCGAACTCACTACTCGGTCGTAATTGTTCTAGCCAGACAAGCTTGCTAACCATTAGACGGCCGCAGGGTGCCCAATAGCAATTTTACAAGGGTACCTTAGATGTGGCACAAGGCTGAAAGTATGGGGCAACCAATGCGGATCGAACACACTACTCAGTCATAATTGTTCTCGCGAGACGAGCTTGCTAACCATTACATCACGTCGGGATGCCCTAACCGACAATGCCGTATGTACCGCCATGTACAGTGTACGTTTCATCCTGGACATCTCCCGAAATGACCTCAAGTCTTCTAATCCGATTATTGGATTATCAGTCACAGACTAACAACTAAACAGCGTCTGTTGATGCCCCAATTCCCATATAAAATGTTTTAGCTTGTACTGAAATATTACAATATACAGAAAGTATAAGTGTGGACGAATCAGCAACCAAATATGATTTTTTGGAGCGGTCCCTTTAATAATATATGTGTTTTATGCCGGTGTGTGTTATTGGGCTGTAAACGCAAGATTTTGTTAATATTTTTATAAAGAAAGGATCTATGTATTTGTTCGAAATATTCAGTCATGTACGTTATTTTAACGATTTCGCGCCAAAGGTCACGGGATAGTAGTATGGAAAAATAAAAGTAGGTGGCGCCACTATGCCCTGACTTCATGGAAATATCAAAGCCTAGATCAGTTGTGCTCTGATTATTTGGCGACATAAATTATCGGTTTTCGAATGATGTTGAATGCCAGATGGATGGGACATTTTGTTTCTGAAATTTTTGGGATATTTTTTGTCTGTCAATCTAAGATGTCGCCTTTGTATCGGGGAAAAATTATGAAAGGTATTATTGCCGACCGTAGACAGCACAGTGACTGGTCACGGATCATTCAGACTCAGAGTAAGCCAAGACTTTGAACTTATCTCCTCACAGTTCGCTAACTGGAGTCGGAAGTTACAGATACAGATACAGGTAACAAGGCAACATACAAAATGGTGATAATTCTATAATGGTATGGGGTGTGATCACGTGTCATATGTTGGGTCCACTGGTTTGACTATTCACGTTATTGACCGATGACTGCAAATTTGCAGGTCTTCCTGCAAATTTGTATACTTTAATGGACTCCATGTACTCCAAAAACGATGGGTTATTCAAGAAGTATGATGCATTTTGATATTCGCCCAACATTAACGATAACTTCATGATCATTCAGTAAATATGAGTTCATTCGAAAATTTAGGAGACGTTGTAGATGAGGGGGGAGACTTTTCGCTCGCAAGATCCCTGCACATGAGAATAAACAGCCATCATGAGCATTACTCAAGACAGCCTGGTTAAAAACGCATCCAAATGTCTTTGGACTTAATTTGTATAATCATGTTGCTGCATTTTATTGAGAGTTTTCTTTTCGGCGACAGCTAAATTAATATTTTTTTTAGCTCGAGCGTATATGAGCAGTATACCTCCATAGCACTAAACAAAAATGATGAAGGGATGAATTGTGATCAGTTTGTATCTGTATTACAAAATCATTTCGAAAGAATAATTATGAGAAATATGAAAGTATGCGTGATATCAGTGAACAAAAACGAAACTGACTTATCATAAAAATGTCTTACCTGATTCCATCATGATGAAAGTCCCAAAATGTCGCAGAATGTAATTGTTCTTCGAAAGTATTTATATTTTGCTCATCTATACGTTATGCCTCTCACCATATATATAGAGAGATTGCATCTAGATTGAAACAGCCTGTCGCCTCTGAGTGTTGACTTCAATGTTCACTTTCATATATACAGGGTGCGGCTGGTATTTGAGGACAGATTTTATGGATTAGTAAAAAACTTGCTGAACAAATGAATATAATTATATTTGAGTACAAACAAGTAAACATGAAATTTAGCTATTATTTAATTTTTATTCAATAAAACCACCGCTAGCATCAATAACTGACTCTACACAAGGTCGAAATCGGCTGCAGGTTCTGATTAATTGGTCCTTATTTATATCAGACATTACTCGAACTATTGCAGCTTTAAGAGAGTCTTTGGTGTTATGAGGCTGTTTATTAACCCCCTTCTCAACAACGGTCCACACATAATAGTCTAGTGGATTAAGATCTGGAGAGTTAGGAGGCCAAATGTTGGGTGTGATGTGGTCGTACAAATGGTCAGCCATCCATTCTTGTGTTCGTAGAGCCTTGTGGGATGGAGCCGAGTATTGCTGGAATATATAAGGCCTACCGTTGCATATGTTGTCAATCCAGGACTTGAAAACTATGTTTAGAACCTCAATGTAAGGAGCAGCATTTACTCTAAGTCCTCGTGGGAAACAGTGTGGTGGTATAACCTGTCCCCAATACCATAGGACTTGAAGGAAATTTTGTGAGCATCACTCTTGGCACCTCAGAAGGATCTGAACAAAACCATTTGTCATTTCTTCTGTTAAGTTTTTGATCTTGATCAAATTTTTTTCATCTGAGAAAAACCAAATCACACGAGGAATTCTGAAGGATTTTTATGTTTGTTAAAAGCCTTTTGGATCTGTTTAAACGGTTTTCTCATTGGGGAACTGTCAGCGTCTTCTAACTCTTTTCGTTTGTGGACAAACGATCTTGCAACTCTGAGGAAACGTGCAATATCCAAATCGCTATAGCCAGCCTTTAATGCCACAATCACAGCTTGCCTTTTTATTTCATTTGTTATCATAGGGTTTGACATTCTTGATTTCTGAAAAATAAAAGCATTAGAAGTTAGGATGAAGCAATATTAATCTTGAATCTGTATGTCCTCAGATAACAGCGCACCCAGTGTTTATATATATATATATATATATATATATATATATATATAATTAGAGAATTTGAAAAACTTAAACTCCCATAGGTAATAATTTTTATTTCATGAGAGCTCTGAAACAGCAGCTTTCAATCTTCAAGACCTACAAACAAATTACATATGAAATGGAAAAAAATACTCAAGAGATATTGCTATCTTATTTAGAGAGTGGGAAAAGAGAGAGTGTGTTGACCTATTTTGGATATACTGACCTCCTATTCAACATTAGTATATCATTTGAGAAAGGTGGAAGGGCCTAAAGTGTAAACTGGAAACAATCCCCGTCCGTTTCTGTCAATTCCAGTTCTGATATATTTCATTCAACAATTTATGGGAAAATAATATTAAGAGAACATTTTTAAAGATTTCGAAATTAGCGAATAAATTTTCATAAGTTTTTTATATAATTAACCAAGAAATTTTAAATTAAAATACTTAAGAAATTTGAATTAAATGATTATTAATTATAATTAGATAAACATATTATAAAGGTTATATACAGAAATGTATTTATTGAGATTTAGAAGAATGTGAATGTACTTTAGCCTATGGTAAAATTAGTTTGGTGTTTATCCCCTAGTGTACATCCATTATGATTTTACTTAAAGTGGTATTCCACATTATTTTAAAGGAGACACGTTTAATCCGGATTACCGTGTAGCATCCAAAAAATGCATATACAAGCATATATGTGTGTGTGCGCGTGTGCGTTTGTGTGGGCGGGGGGCGGGGGGGGGGGGGGGGGCGTGCAGGGATATATCTACGTATGCTATTATATATACATACACACATATATATATATATATATATTATAAATATATATTTTTATAATATATATATATATATATATATTATAAATATATATTTTATAATATATATATATATATATATATATATTATAAATATATATTTTATAAATATATATATACATATATATTATAAATATATATTTTATAATATATATATATATATATATATTATAAATATATATTTTATAATATATATATATATATATATATATAAATATATATTTTTATAATATTTATATTATATATATATAAAATATATTAAAATATTACAACTTTGGATATTTACCAACCAGTTTCTTTTCCTATTTTCTTCAATATTCTCACACACACACACACACACACACAAATATATATATATATATATAATATATTATAGATATATATTTTATAATATAATATATATATATATATATAATATATATATATATATACGTATATATATATATATATATATATATATATATATATATATATATATATATATATATAAATATATATTTTATTGTAAATGCCTTTCCCAGTTATAACGTTATTTAGTTTCGTTTTTACTGCTAGTCAATTTGTTCTATTTTTATCGTTCAAATTATTTTTAAAGCAGCAACAACAACAATAATAATAAAATTTTCTCTCATACATATAATAATTTATATACACACACACATACACATATATTATAACAACAACATAACAATAATTATAAAAATATTCTAATAATAATCTTATATTTCTTTATTTTATTTTATTAATGTTATTTAAAATGTATATATAGCATTATATCGACCCATTTAATTTCGAACTGTTTACTCCGGCATAAAAAAAACCCCCAAAAAACAAACTTTTTATGTATTTAGTGGGCATTGGGTAGAATTAGTACCTTTGTTGCTCATCTACTGTACCTTATTTTTAAGGGTAACAGGCAGTACTGGTCTTCACCCATCCTCTAAATCTCTCACGTAATGTCCTGGGTATGACGATAAACTACGTCCGGCAGCAAGTCTTCTCATCGGGAGATTGGAGGATTTAAGGAGCATGGAACCACCTTTAAATTGCTGTTGTTCCCAGGTTCGCTCTGACCCTGGATGGTATCACCTGTTAGGGTTCCAACTATGGGCAAATAGTGTCTACCAGGGCTGGCCAAGGAGATGGAAAACTCTTACACGAAAAGCCTGCGGTATATTGTCTGCTTTGTCTGTGGCATTTATTTGCACCGACTGAGTGTATCAATAGCTCCGAAAAGTGTGAATGGTTCTGCACAAGCCTTCACCACTTTAAACAAATCACTTGTGTGGGTTTTCTGGCGGTTTACCTTGATTCGTTATTATCCATACAGTTCACTTGCAAGGTTCGCTGGCGAGAGAGTGAAGGCGACGGGGTCAGGTAAAGGATATTACTGGAAGACTGCAGCTCGATACAGTGGCAGACCGATGGGTGATGGCCGTTCTTTCGCAAACCCATGAGCAATTGTGATGTCCGTGTTTTCCATCGGTGACAAAGCAGCCCTATTTAGGATTGCACTGCTTTCCTTATTATGGGGAGGGGGCGATAAAAGGAGACCTAAACATTGCTTGCTCACACAGTGACTTGGCAGCCCGCTGCAGCTGTCTGGTTATCCAATAAAGCAGTCGAAACAGCAAGGAATATCAGAATAAATATAAGAAGAATTTCTATTTTGGATCTTGGAATGTTCACAATCTTCAGGACAATGATTCTGCACTATGGCGATGTTATATTTCTTTAACTAGAAAGAAATATAACATCGACATAGCGGCCATTAGCGAAACACGTCTGGCTGGTAATTCTCAGCTTAGGGAAGAAAAAGGCGGATACGTATTTTTATGGGCTGGCAAAACTGAGAAAGAGACACACCAGCCTGGTGTTGGCTTTGCCATCAAGTCAGACCTTGCTAGCTCACTGCCTTCCTTACCTAAAGGTGTATCTGATCGCATAATGGCATTAACCCTCAATCTAGAGTGCAGCACCCGCGTGACGATGGTTAGCTCCTACGCGCCAACATTAAGTAGTTTAGATCAATGAAAAGATGATTTTTACAATCTTCTTCGGGATGTCATCTCCAAAGTCCAACATAAGGATAAATTAGTCCTTACAGATGATTTCAATGTTCGTGTTGGCAATGATTATCATTCTTGGAAGGGCGTTTTAGGTCGCCATGATATTGGTCATAAGACATCTAATGGCTTAGGCCTTATCACTATCTACAAGGAATTGGACCTTAGTATCGCTAATACCTTCTACCAGCAACCCAACTGTCGTAAGACCACGTGGATGCATCCTCGTTCGAAAGACTGGCGTCTGATCGACTACGTCACCACCAAAAGACGGGACATAAATGATTTTAAGATAACGCGTTCATTAATACACAACATGCTGTCAGATCACGCTCTGCTTCGGAGTAAAGTACCTTCTACCAGCAACCCAACTGTCGTAAGACCACGTGGATGCATCCTCGTTCGAAAGACTGGCGTCTGATCGACTACGTCACCACCAAAAGACGGGACATAAATGATTTTAAGATAACGCGTTCATTAATACACAACATGCTGTCAGATCACGCTCTGCTTCGGAGTAAAGCTACACTTCATCTGCAAAAGCGAAGGATTATAAAATCTACAGTACCCAAGCATATTAATATAATCCCTCTTAAATCGACTGAAGTGAAAATTAAGCTCTCTAATAAACTTGATGCTGCACTTGGTTCTGTAAATATTACCAACGATATCGAATCATCTTAGAAAGCTCTGCGTGATACAACATATTCTACATCCTTGGAGGCTCTCGTCCCTGCCATATCGTAAACATCAAGTCTGGTTTGATGACAATCATACAGATGTTCAGCAGCTTATAGATCAATTGCAGTCTTCGCATGAAGCATGGACTGATGACAAGAACTCGTCCGATAAGAAGATTGCTTACAAGAAGTGCAAAAGTCAGGTTGAACGAGCTCTCAGGGCCATGAAAGAGCGTTGGTGGTCTGAAAAGGCCACTGAACTACAAGAAGTTTCTGATAGAAAGGATCTAAAGGCTTTCTATGCTGGCCTCAAGAGTATTTTCGGTCCTCAGAAAAGCGGTGTTGCACCTATCTCCACAGCAGATGGTGAAACTCTCTTGACGGATAAGTCAGACATTTTAAATCGCTGGAAAGAGCATTTCGAAACTGTTTTAAACACCACTTCGGTTACTGATGAGGAGGTCATCACATCAATTGAGCAAAATCCTGAAATTCCGGAGTTGTCTTTTGAACCTACTTATCAAGAGGTAATTGACGTCATCAAGCAAATCTCATATCGTATTCCACCCGAAGTGTATGGCATGGTGGCCAAAAGTTGGTAAAAAAATTACATCTCCTTTTTGTGGAGATATGAAAGGCAGGCTGTGTTCCACAGGATTATAAAGACGCCTCTATCAAACACCTCTACAAAAACAAGGGTCCCAGGTGTGTCTGAGATAATCATCGGGAGATATCACTACTTTCAATTGCAGTCAAAATCTTAGCGAGACTGATTCTAAACAGAATCATTATACACATTGTTGATGACATCTATCCTGAATCGCAGTGTGGGTTTCGGTCGGGTCGGGGCACCATTGACATAATATTTTCTCTTTGTCAAGTTGCAGAGAAGGTTCGCGAGAAAAACCAGGAGTTATACATGGTGTTTGTGGACTTGACGAAGGCCTTTGACATTGTGAATCGAGAGGCTATTTGGCAAGTCTTGAGGAAACTCGGCATCCCTGAAAACAAGCTAAAGCTCATCATCTCCTTTCATTAAGGAATGAAAGCTAACATCGTGTCTGATGGTATGATGTCGGAATGGCACCAAGCAAGGTTGTGTCATGGCCCCTGTTCTTTTTGCCCTTTTCTTCTCGGTGATGATGAAATATGCATTTGCAGACGCAGAGAGTGGCGTCAAGTTTCAGTTTCGAACAACTGGTGGTCTCTTCAATCATCAGCGCTTCAAAGCTAAGACCCACCTTCGTACGCAAATTATTCGTGATTTGTTGTTTGCTGATGATGCGGCTCTTGTAGCGACATCCTTTGAGGAGGACCAACATCTAATAAATCATTTTTCTGCTGCATGTAAAGCATTTGGTCTTACACTTAGCATAAACAAAACTGAAGTTGTGCACCAACCTTGTCCTACTCCGAAGCAATTGCGTGGTGAGAAACAAAAACCACCAGTCTACAAATTTCCAGAGAGACCATTGAAAGTTGAAGACAAAGCCCTGATCTATGTAAAGTCTTTCACCTATGTTGGTAGCAAAGTCAATTACAGTGGAACTTTAGATGATGAAATCATGCATCGGATTGCTAAGGCTACCAGTGCTTTCGGCAAACTTCGCCATCGCTTGTGGAATGAGAGGGGTATTCAACTGGATACGAAAATTTGGGTTTACAAAGCTGTTGTACTTGCCATCATTTTGTATGGCTCAGAGTCGTGGACTCCATACAAGTACCATATACACCAGCTGGATGTTTTACATAAAAGCTGTCTGCATGCCATCTGTGGAGTAAACCTTCAAGATAGGACATCTAACGTAGACCTGTTTAACAGGTGTAATATTGGAGGAATCAAGACTTTTATCATGCAGTCTCATTTACGGTGGACTGGTCATGTCTTGAGAATGTCTGATGACAGGAATACCAAAAATCCTAATGTATAGCCAGTTAGTTACATCAGGGCTACAGGATTGTAGGACGCCCATGGCTAAGATACAAAGACAAGCTGAAAAGTAACTTGTCAGCAGTCAATATACCACATAACACCCTTGAGCGCTTAGCCTTGGAGAGGGTAGAATGGAGATCAACGTGTTTTAGTGGACTCATCAATTTTCAATCTGCTTGTCTGAATCATCTTCAAGAAGCGAGAGCAAGATCTAAAAGGTCAGCCAGTCTAACAGTGATCTCATCTCACAATCCTCACACTTGCTCCATATGTGACCTCCTTTGTTAATCACTAGCGGGTCTTAAATGCCACTTAAGATTATCGCACAAAATTTCATAAGTGAATCAACTAAGCTGTCAGATTCTCATACGTCGAAACCGACGGGAGAGTGCATTATATTATAAAGTAATATTTTATTTATATATCCCACACTTGTCAAAATATATAGGAAGAAGTTGAAAATGCAACTGGATCCTATAAGAATATTTATCTATAATAAAAATAGATGATGTTCTTATAATTAAAAAAAATCATATTAAACTAACTCTGTGTTGTGTGACTGAGAGGATAACAAAAAGAGTGAAAGACACGTAGAGAAACGTAGAACGATAAAAAGAGAGTGCGATAGAGAGAGGAACTGTCGGGGACCATCTTAGATAAAAGCGGTTGTTCGTTGTGGGGTTTTAAATTGAGTTTCGTGACATATGATCTGTCAGGACAAAACTGCAAGTGACATTATGAAATTAAAATCTTTGTTTTCTTAAATCTTATGTTCGCGAATGGTGAACAGACTGAGGAAACCTAGAGAGTTGGCGTCCGAGAGTCAAATAGGAAGAGGTGGGAATATAGAGTGTCAAACAGAAAGAGATGGGGAGATTGAGAGTCAAATAGAAAGAGGTGGCGGCATAGAGAGTCAAACAGATAGAGGTTGAGGCATAGACAGTCAGACTGAGGAAAACTAGTGTATTGAGCGTCTGTGAGGCGAATAGGAAGAGGTGGTAACATAGAGTGCCAAACAGAAAGAGATGGGGAGAGTCAAAAAGAAAGAGATGAGGAAACAGAGAGTCAAAGAGAAAGAGATGAGGACATAGAGAGTCAAACAGATAGAGGTTGAGGCATAGACAGTCAGACTGAGGAAAACTAGTGTGTTGAGCGTCTGTGAGGCGAATAGGAAGAGGTGGTAACATAGAGTGCCAAACAGAAAGAGATGGGGAGAGTCAAAGAGAAAGAGATGAGGACATAGAGAGTCAAGCAGAAAGAGCTTGGGTCATCTAAATTCAAACAGGAAGTGGTGGGGACATAACGAGTCAAGGAGACAGATGGACACATAGAGAAAAATAGAAAGGCAGACAACTAGTGATGAAATTTACTTTAACATATATTTTTAATGATGTGAAGTGAAATTGCTACTGATAAAATTATGAATAATAATAATAATAATAAAAATAATAAATAATAATAATAATAATAATAATAATAATAATAATAATAATAATGGATCGACATCCAGCCTAACCATCAATTAGAAAGAAATGACCATATTTGATGAATTCTAAAAAGAAAAAATAGTTACTGGCAGATCATGGAGGTAAGCGTTCTTGTTTTTTTTGTTTGTCTTTTTCTCTCTTCCTCTTCTTCTTTATCTCCCTCTCTCTGGTAATTCTAAAACTTCTATGGCTGCACTTATATTAGGATGTTGAATAGGAACGCCTCATTTGTCCTGAAAACTCATTGAACGCCAGAAATTTTAAATCTTAAATATTTACGTTAAGGGTCCGTGCATCTGAAGCGGTTCTCTCTATGTATAATAATAACCAATATTCTTTGTATTTCGTTCCATCTCCGGCATCTATGATCCCACTAATAAACACACTATTCAGTTTGAAGAACTTATTTCGAAGGACGAAACGCCTACATAGGTTTTTTCCCCATTTTGTTCATTCAATTATCTACCACAGACGGAAGACAGTCATTTAAATATGAAGAGACTGATTATCTACGAGAGTATGGGTAAAAATTTCTTGACCAGACAAAAAGCCGATTGAAAAATTGAAGATCTTAATTTTGGAAATTTATTAGATTTTGGGAAATATGCCGCCCTAGAATTGTTAATTTCTCATATTATATCAGAATGAAGGATATTGTGTGTGTGTGTGTGTGTGTGTGAGAGAGAGAGAGAGAGAGAGAGAGAGAGAGAGAGAGGGAGAGAGAGAGAGACTGGAATAATTACGGTTTATTACAGAAATTCTTTATGATTTAGATTTTCAGACATGAAATTTTCAATGGTGATGTCTTTTCATATATATTTAATTTCTATTTTCTGCTCCATCAAAATTGTCCTTTTTCGACGCCATTTTAACGCAATTTACGCCAAACTAAAATCATATATAAAGCCCGGATGAGAGAAATAAACGTCTCTCTTTCTCTCTCTTTGTTTCTCTCTCTTTCTCTCTCTCTCTCTCTCTATCTATATATATATATAAATATATATATATATATTCAAAGCGTGTCCATAAAGTTCATGTGCACTTTTAAAAATTATAACTTTATTTCTATTTGCGATAGAAATAATTTGTAAAAAGGATTAGAAAGAAGTAAATCTATATTTTTTAAGGTTTTATTGAAATTTTATTTAAGTTTCCACATGTCCTCCATCATTAGAAATACAAAGGGTAATACGATTTTTCAGTTCACGGAAAACATTTGCCAACTGATTTACAGCAATGCCCGAAATCACGTTAGTTATTTTAGCTATACTTAAAATTATGTACATTAAACTTTATAACATTTTTTAAAGATTATTTCTATCGAAAATAAAAATAAAGATTTAAATTTTTTAAAGTGCACACAAACTTTATGGACACCCTGTGTATGTGTGTGTATATATATATATATATATATATATATATATATATATATATATATATTCAAACATATATAACAGACGACGAATGTCTATTATGTTTGATCATGAGACGTTCTAAGCTTCATATAGTGGTTCCAGTTTCGAAAGAAAATAAAGACAAAAACTGTCCAACCTTTGGATATTTTTTTTATTATGTTGTTCGTTGATGTAAGCTTTCGGCTGTCATGTGTCATCATCCAAGTAGTTATATGGATATTTAAACAAAGATATTCACCATCACAGATGATATCCTGTTATGTTTACATAGAAGTTTGCTATGTGACGAAAACAGTTGCAGAATAGCAGACGCAGGTCGTAAATTCGTAATACCGTTCTATGACGTTGTACATGATCACGGGAGAAAAAGAAATGAATTAACAGAATCATATGTTTAAATGCATTGTAATATCTTGTCACTGGTTTGAAATGTAATTTTGTTAAGTGTGGATTGCTTTGTTTTAATGTAGATGGCCTCCAATATCTTATGGTTTTTGACTGTGTGTATGTGTGGGTATTGTTCTTTTATCAACTAATATCTGTCTAATATTATGTACATGGCTATGTTTTTCTAAGAAATGTTGTTTAATAGAACTAAGATCAGAAAAGTGACAGGTAAGTCTACGGGAGAGCGTGGTTGTAGTAAAACCAATATATGTATTGGATTTATTATTAGTATCAGAGATATAATCTCTGAACGAGCATGTTAATTGATACACTACTGTTGTAGTAACCCACCTACGGTAGAATGAACTCTTCCTCCTCATCAAAAATACTAACCTGCGAGACTTTGTGTGTGTTGTTCAGCCGGGACGCAGTGTTAACCTACCGTTCGGACGTAGACCTCTATCTGCTTATTACTAACACTCTTGCTTTGTATATATATCTGTTATTTCAATACACTTGTTCAACCTAATTTCGTCTTCCCTAAACAGGCCACAGCAACTACCATTGTTTTTTGTAGAGGTTTTAGTTGTGTCGGTTGTAGGGTTATTAGTGACTGAGTTCAATACATTTAAAATATTTTATAATGTATGATGAGCTTAACTTGTTTATTATTATTATTAATGGGTTTAACATATCTACCTATTATATTTTTGAGTATTGTTTCATCATGTTTGTAAATATTATGTATTTGGTTACAATAGTATAAGTTAATAGTATTACATTTATTTTGACGTACACTTTTGTGGTTACAATTATTATTAATATTATCAATTTTGTTAGAGGTAATATTAAGTTTATTTGCTAGAGGTAATATTAAGTTTGAGAAAAATTTTAATTTGTTGATCAATGACGGAATTAGGGAATCCATTCTTAACAAGTGTTTTTCTTTATAGACCCCAAGTAGCTTCTTTCGGCGAACAACTGCTTTGTGAAACCGACTGCCAAGTGGATGTTTTACCGATCACTACAATCCTGACCTGTTCAAATCTAGAACTGTTATCTACCCCACTTAGCTGCATAAACTGTGCCCCTTAATCTGTAGCTGTCTACCTCGAGTGGCTCCCGAACCTTTTACAGGGTGACCCTCACTGTAAAAAAAATACAGTCTGAGTTAATTCCTCGCAGCGAGTCTGAAAACAATTCTGTTTCCTTTGTATATGTGCGTCTGTTCCGTCTACAGATTTCGCGTGTGCTCTTGTCCTTAAGCGATGGAGATTTTCCTAATACCCCATCCTGAGATCTTCCTGTCATTATTCTTTTTTTTTTCCATTACTACCTTGTCAAAGAATCCTTTCAGTTTCCTTCATAGGTCGGTTATAAAAACATTGTCATCTTCGTATCTTATGTTGTTAAAATTATGTCTGCCGGTAACCAATTCCAAAACACTTAGGGTATTTTCCACCGGAAAGAAGGAAACAAACACAATGTTCGAATAGCGAATTACATTGAAAGTTTTCCATCACAAATAGACATTCGCTTACTTTCACTTATATATATATATATATATATATATATATATATATATATATATATATATATATATTGAACAATAAAAAATATTAAAAAATTAAAATCTTCAGACACACTGAGTTGTGGATTAATATTCTTTAGTTTTTTTTATTATTATTTCATTTAGATTCCTCGACTAGTTTCGGCCAAAATGGCCATCATCGGGAGGAGAAATATTTCTGCTTGCTGCTAGCACTAAACTACAGAAATTAATGTCTTGCTGGAGAAAATGAACTTTTGTCTGTAGTTTTCATTTGTTTTTTTATTTTTTTATCTTTTTAACATGAATCTTTTAACATTCCTTGTGTTGGTCAAACAGTCTCTTTTAAGTTGTTATTTGAGATAAGAGCTGGATGGATTTATGCTTCTCTGAATTTCCGTGGTCAGTTTATATATATATATATATATATATATATATATATATATATATATATATATATGCATGAGAGCGCTATGGAGGATGCTGGGCTAGACTTTTACTATCTTCTCTCTTCCAACCTCTCTATATAACTGAGCCAAAGGTAAATAATCAAGTCTTCGTATTTCATTTTGGTATGTTGAATGTTGATACTATACACAAGAAAATTATTTGAGTAGCAGAAGAAAACTATACTCAAGCAAAATTATACAAAAGAAAATTATACACAATAAAAATACTATACACAAGAAAACTAGTTGAGTAGCATAACAATTTACCTGGGTTAATACCCAGATAAATTGTTATGGACAAATAAAACAAAAAACAGTCAGAGCTTTCCAGCGCTTGAATATTTATTAGTAAGACGGCGGGCGACCAAGACATCGAGGCAAAAGTCAAAATCGAACTTCGTGTCAAGTAAGAACCAACAGAAGGTATACTATCATATATTTTAAAATACAGATCCTCGTTGCGTATAATATAACGTTAGAATAATATGTTTTAATAAATGTATACGCCGAGGCGAATGCCTTTATGCGAGCATCAGAAGTATGGAATGTATTGATGGAAGAAAGTCACTTGCTTGAATGAACTACTGAAAACGTATTCCTCCTTATCTTGGGGAAACGTTATCACCACTACACATGTAAGGAAAAGAACATGTTCATGGTGCAGTGTGATTATTTGGGGTTTACTTTTTGCGTCGTAATAATCTTGTCGAAAGTAATTTGTTACGTAATTCTTGTATCAACATCATTCAGGACTAAGTACACACCTTTATGGTAATAGTTTTTTCCTATGTGATGGAAGGGGCCTCTTTCAACAAGACAATGCAGACCGCTGCACTGCACGAGTTAAAACGTAATGGTTTAAGGTTCACGAAAAAGATTTCACTGATCTCCAAACCCTTCAAGTTTCAATCCAATTGACTACTTATAAAATAGTTTCAGACTAACAAATTCTCACTGAAGAAAAAACTACATGTAAATTACAGTGGTTAATGTGGGCGTATTATCAGCAGCAGTGCACGAAATTCTCGAGTAAACTAGTAATCTTGTAAATTCCATTCCTGTATCAAGAACAACTGACTGAAGGTACATTAAAGATCAAGAACTTTTAAATGTTTTCGTTCATCAGTACACCGTTGTGCAAATTAATTGAAACAAAACGAATAATACCGTTGTTATTAACTGTTTTTTCGTATTTTTCCAGTGAAGGTGACCCAGCGCAAATGTTGGTACTTGTTATGTCCATTCCAGGAAATCGTTCCTTGCACATTGACCACAGATTCTCGATTGGATTTAAATCAGGAGAGTTTGCGGGCCAGTCTATGGTATTTTGATTTGCTCACTGGTAAGGCTTGCCAGTGTGTTCGTACAGCATTACAATTTTTGTACGCTTCTTTGGAGTAACGTTCATCGCAGAGAATGGCCGTAGGAAAACTAATCGACAGTCGAGACAATAGTGTTTGGACGTGATAAAAATCTGATGCAAGCACGGATGATGCACTATTTTTCAACGCCAAACAAATTTCATCATACACTCCAATAATAGATTCATACTGCTCACACCCCTGACAATAACCTAATCCGAGGAAAATGTAGAAATCGATCCCACCCTGTTACACCGGTGGGTCGAAATCTGACTGTATGATGAAAGAAAAGAAACTAAAAGGGTTGTTTTAATTAATTTGAACGATGGTGCACATTTTAAAGTGTTTTAACGTATTTGAAATGAAACTCCTGTATATCTTATTGCGGTTGTTTCAACTGCAGTACCTTTGCTGTTCCCCACAACTTTTAGATTAAAGAAGTTTGCGGCATAAATTTATTCATTTAAAAATTAAGAAACGATTTCCAGTCGATCTTTTTTCTCCGATTTTGGTCGAAACCGGTTGATCGCAAACATTTGTAAAATACTAACATTTATTAATCGAAATCTTTCTCTTATACTGAAACAAGAATGGATAAAGTCAAAATGTATTTTCCTGCCTAGGTCCCTTAATCAAACTTTTGTTAATAAAGGGTTGCTATAAAATGTCGGCGCACAATTTATTTCTTAATATCAATTATGGTTATTACCCGAAAGTTAATTATTTTCGCAATAGAGATTAAATGTTATAATAAAACGCTAAGTAATTTGATTGGAGGATAATTTTTATGATAAGCGGCTTGAGGTTAAAATATATGCGAAGTTAATCATCCTTCGATGTTCATATTGGTTGCTGGAAATTGTGAAGCCATAAAATAAAGCGTAATTTAAACATCGAATGTTTTTCCTTCAAATCTTTATAATAACATTTATTGTTTATTATGTTATTAGTGTGGCTATCAGCGCGCACGCGCACACACACACACACACATATATGTGTGCATATATATGTATATATAAGTTGAAGGAATGGTTTAAACTCGGCAAAACGATAATAAATAAGGAAGCAGTAGAAAAAAATTGCTACATTTATTGTTTTGGCATTTATTCATTTGAATTTAATCAGAAATTTTTTGGGAAGAATTTTTCCAAAACGTTCTGGAGCTAAATAAATTGAGAAGCGTGTTGATTTCCTAAAATCTGTACTACTTGTTCCTTATTCAATCTCCACCCGACATGTATACAGATACACACATATATATATATATATATATATATATATATATATATATATATATATATGGTGGGCTCTCAGGTCGTATTCGACGTATGAGAGACAAGCAGCTGAGTTCGAAGGAACCGACAACACATATCATTTGATTGTAGTGGTGAAGGCTTTGGGCAGAACCAACTATATATTTTGAAGGGTTTTGAATTCAGAGTTGTCCTTCTCCTAGACCAGTTGCCATCCAAGTCTGACCTTCTATTTACCTATAGCTGGAACGGGAAAAAAGAATAGGATTAATACCTTTTCTAAGAGTATTTGCACATAAGTGAATATAACGGATTCGATTGGAATTCGAACTCAGTTCTCCAATCCGAGCCGCTATCCACTACTCCACCGTGCCTACATTAAGGGAAAGACGAATGGAAAACTAGTAAAAGTTTTCATGTAACATGTTTCTTTTGTTATTAAATATCCCATATTTTGATTATAGATCTGTTAAAAATGGTAAAACATTGTAAGAACCTCGACTCAAATTAACTGTGTAAGCAATTTCAAACTTTTAATCTTAGTGAATTTTTTTTTCTTTTACTTATATAAAAATTGTGGTCGGTTTCTTTATGTTGAGCAACTAATGCATTTAATGTATTGTTTTGTAAAAAAAACTTTCTGTGTTCATATATTTTTATTTAAATTCCTTGTGGTTTCTCCGATTCTTAAGCAAATAACATTCTCTGTAATCCTCTCCGTTTTTTCTCTAGCTTTCAAATGTAGTCGAACGTAGATAAGACTGCTGCCCTGGAGGCGCATTCGCTTCCCTTGGTCATCTGTTGACTTTTGAACTCTCTCACACACAGGCATATATATATATATATACATATGTCTATCACACACGCTTGTTACACTCACTTCTACACAAACCACCTTCACTATTTTAAATGTTTTCTTATTCCACATATGATTGTTTTGTATCACGCAACAATAAACTATTGCCTACCGTATATCTTTGATTTGTCAATACATATCGTTATATATATATATATATATATATATATATATATATATATATATATATATATATATATATATACATACAGTGGGGGAAAATAAATATTCGTACACATGAAAAATTGTATTTTTATAAATGTAAAAGCCATAATTTAATTAATTCTTATTCTAACAGAAATTAATCCGTTTTTTTCATTTTAATTTAAAAGTACATTTTTGACAGTGCCCAATTCGTTTGTATGTGAGACGCAATAGGTATATCACTGAAACACAAGTATTCCTGAGCCGATAACTATTTCCCCATCTCTTTAAATCATCGCGGTAAACCAGAATCGTTATCCAGTCACACAAAGAAAGCTTAACAAGAAAATCCTCAACCTGAATACGAACTCAGTTCATTCGATTCGTTTTCAGATACATTACAGAACAGCACAGCATATTAAGAACCCTCAATACAAATTCTAGATTGTTCTGATTACCACAATGTTTCAATCACTCTATTTTAGAACCTTCACCATATATATATATATATATATATATATATATATATATATATATATATATATTGTCTATATTTAGGCAGCAATATTTCATTAATGCAAGTTTCATTAAGTTAATTAAATTATATAGACAATTTTTTTCTATTTTAAATAAGTTCCTTTCATATTGTTTGATAAGCTTAATAACATCAATGAAAGACGAAAGGAAATCTTTGATAATGGCTTATGTAAGCCGAAAGCTTACATTGGATTGAAACATGTATCAATATGGTGATTTCCTTTCGTCTTTCAATGATAATGTTATTAAGCTCATCAGACAATATGAAAGGAACTTACTTAAAATAGACAAAACTTATTTATTAAAAAGAAAAAAGTGGTGGTCAAGATACCATCCGGTTAACTTCATTCTCAGAAACGTGAGCCACGCAGATGATTCCTTTTTCAGCGACTCATAGAACATAGGCACTGCCATACATTTACATGCAGATTCTCTTCATAAGGAAAAACAAACAAAAAAAAACACGCTGATGTACAGTGATTTTTCGAATGTATTATTCTTACTAGTTGAACATTTTATCACCTTTTCTCAGTTAATTTTGTTTACGACACTTGAGATATATTTCATATCACCAGTTACATAAATATTTTTTATATGCCAAACTTATTATCTTTATTTTGGTTTTAGTAATAAAGAGATCATTATTATATCTTGCTCCACAAAACGTTACTGGCTATTTCTGTATTTCTATGAGCATTTATAATTTATAGAATTATTTGTCAGTTAACAAAATCTTTTTTCTAAATAAATTTACAGGAAAAAAATGAAACTTGTAAAATATTCACGTTGTTTTGTGATTCAAAATATAGTTCTTTTTTTATTCCACATATTTTTGTCATTGATTTCATATTATTGTTTTATTATTAATCCCTTTAATTAGTCTACTGCAATCTTTTCCAACCAATCCTAGGGCTCCAACTACAACAGGGATTGTTGATGTTCCCATGTGCTACATTTTTGAGATTTCTCTTTCAAGGTCCTTGTTGGTCCTTGGTTGGTGCAAAAATAATGACGTAATAATGTCGTTTTTTGACGTTAAAAAATACGTCAAAAACGACATTATTACGTCATTATTTTTGCACCGACCTAATATTTTGACAGCTTTTTGAATATCTTCAAAGATACATTGCAGTCTGCAGGGACTGTCATATCAACAAGGAGGCATTTTTTTTTGTGGTCTTTAATAACAATGTCTGGGTGGTTGGCTTTGATTGTTCTGTCAGTGTGTATTGTGTAGTCCCATAGAATTGTAACAGGTCCTATCTCCGTAACCGGGTATGGGTCATGTTCATACAGATTATTATTATTATTATTATTATTATTATTATTATTATTATTTATAACCGGATCATTTTCGCACAATGTAATTTCGTCGATGAAGATAAACGTCGGAAGATTAAAATAAAATATAAGTTCCGAATTCTCAACAGATACATCTCTAGACTGACTGACCCTATTTGCAATCAGTGTGCAACGCTCTTTTTGCCATCCTCTACAACCTCTGGGAAGTTTTAAGTAATGTTTGACCCCTACTATCGATGTTTTAGCCCCTCTTTGGCTATTGTATATATTTAATTAATAATTGTATAGTTTCTCTTTTAAATTCTAATCGTCTTCTTATGTTTAATTCATAGAAATATTTTTTTTTCTCTTTTCAGGTCATTTCATTCACACTGTTTATTAATTTTCTTTTACTTTTGCTTATCACTATTTGGGTCTAAATTTTTATATTTAACTTGTCAGTCGAAAAATAGTTCTGCTGAAAACATTGTCATAAAAAATCCCCAGGAGGACGTTTTTGAAATGTGATACTATTATGAAGTAAGCTCTCTGTTGTAGTTTGATGACAGAATACCAAACACAGACTCAAAAGGGACCTGAGAGTAGAAATGCTCGTATATTAGCCATTATGTAAATCTATGAACAAGGAGAGGCTATTTTTAGTGACTGTTCAAATTGGAGCTATCACTTTCAACAGTTTGAGCTTCTGAGCGCTAAATTTAGTATATTTTATTATTAATTTTAACCTATGTATTTTTTAGGTGGGTCATTTTTATATCACATTTTATTTTTTTAAATTGTATGTGCGGGTGGTATCATGAATAACAGCTCGAAATCAGAAAGCTGTGTTCGAATTCCATTCTTGCTATATTCACTTATGCACAAAGCTATGGGTTAAATAGGAGGATAGGAAACGCTCTGTAGCCTTGCTTGGCAACCAGTCAAAAAGAAATAGATAGCAGGGAGTTTTAATTATCTGAGCGAACCCGTTTTGCCTTCTATCAGCATGGCCGATGCTAACCTCCAGGCGAGGAATTTATTGTGCCTTCTCTGGCTAATATTTTACGTTGACCTCAAGTGGAAAGATTATATTGAATCTATGGTTAGGTCTGTTACTAGGAAAGTCGATTCATTTTATCATGCTGCATTATTTTTCTCGACAGAATATATTTTGCACATTTATTCGTTCAAGCATTGCTGTATTACTGTCATATCTGGTCAGGTACTTCTGCAATGTATTTAAAGATCCTTGATACAATGCAAAGAAGAATCCGCAATGTTATAGGTCCTGACCTGGAATCTCGTCGTAGCCTAGCTTAATGTTTTAAGATAAGGAAATTAATTATTTTTTTTATTTTACATATTTATTTAATTGTCTGTTTATTATATATTTTTTGTTTCTCTCACAACGTTTTTATGTTGATCTATCATTTTTTATAAAATGGAATTCATCCTATTCAAGGTTCGAGAGTCACTCAAAGTAGATTGTTAGGGTTAAAATATTTATCCTCATCCTCACTGCCGTATTCCCAACGTTTCGGCCGTTGTGCGCACCGGCCTTCTTCAGGTGATTGTAATTTCGAACCGAACCTTTTATTTCGTCCACCCGGGGTAGATTGTTCTAGTTCCATGTGCCATGCCTCTTCTGAATGTCTCAGTTATTTCCCTTTAACTCAATTCTCCATGTTTTGGTTCACCACTGCTGTGGGTTGGTATTGCACTCACAATTCTTTCGTTCTTATTGTCAATAACGTGAGAAATCTGAAGGAAAGAGGAAGTGGTGGGCGCGAAAATTATGAGAATAAGGCGAAGCAAAAAAAAAAATGATTTGATGAAGTTCAGGGAAGCATCCACGAGGGAGCCTTTTCCACAATTTAGAGTTTCTTGGGAAAACGCTGTCTGATTAGGACTTTCTCGAGGAAGTGATGACGGAAATAGAATGACATGCAAAGGTCTGAACTGGTAGATCTAATGGATGGAGCTCATTTGAACATTTGCCATGGAAATAGCTATAGACGCAGAGATAAACATGTGACATTGCGTCTGTAAGAAGGAGGTTGTAGGCTGGAGAACGGGTCTTCCCGATAAGACAGTAAACGAGTTTCATTTCTGTCAAAAAGGGAAAGTGAGGATTGAAAAGCAATAATCTATTTTTTTAAATTTAAATTAATTTAATTAAAATACAATGACAATAATTATCTTCGTTATATAACAAATATATTTCGTAAAATTATAAACAGAACACAAATCAAATTGGTTTCTAAATTGGCTTGAAGAGAATTTTATTTTTAATTGTGCGCGAGTTTGTTTTCCTATTAGTCACTTAAAAGTATTGTTCCTGTTAAATTAATAATAAAATTAAAAAAGCAATTGTTTTACCAATGATTGATCTCTGACGAAGTGTTTACCTGAAAGGATCATTAAATATTTGCTATAAGTTTTCTATTTTCATCGGTGCTATTTAAGGCTTTAATAATATGTTGCTTTATAAAATCATTGTTCAAGAATGAAAAGATACCATTAGAATGTTATTAAGGACTTCAATCATGTTATTCATTTGAAGGGTAAATTAAGATCTTAAATCAAAATATCATATTCAGTTTCATCTGGTTCACAGAGTTACACCTTCATCTGTTTGTCTAATTCTAAAATTCAGTTTATTTTACTTTATGTCTGGTAGTATATATATGCGGAGAGGCGTGATCATTCTAAATAGTAAAAATATTTAAATATATGAAAAAGATAGGATTTCCTTGCTGGTTCACCTAGTAGGCATATGATAAATTTATCTCGTCTGTCTCTGGAACTGAGAAACTGGTGTTATCTAAGGGATTGGATTTTTGCATTCCCCCCTCCAGAGTTGACAGGGAGAGTGTTCTTTTTGCATCATAACTTAAACACCATGTCCCTGCAGCTAATGCTGACGTTGTGCAAATAAAGACCAGGTGACTGGATTTTTCGCACAGATCTGCTCGCTCTCTAGTCAATCAGAAGGGTTGTTTGGGGCGACCTGCTCACTATCAAGCTGTCATTTCTATTAACAGCAACAGTGACATATATATCACTAAGCCGGATAAAGGTTCTGCGGTGCTTATGTTAGATAAGAAAAAATACAAGATCAATACGATGGAGGCTATTTTTCAAGACAGTTATAAATTTCGTACGATTCACACACACACACACACACACACACACATAATAATAATAATAATAATAATAATAATAATAATAATGGACTCTCCCGACGGTTTCGACGTATGAGGATCTGACAGCTTAATTGTTTCAGTTATAAAATTTTGTGCGATAATCTTAAGTGGCACTTAAGACCCGCTAGTGATTTACAAAGGAGGCTACATATGTCGCTGTTAGATTGGCGGAACTTTTAGATCTTGCTCTCTCTTCTTGAAGGCGATTCAGACAAGCAGATTGAAAACTGGTGAGTCCACTATATATATATATATATATATATATATATATATATATATATATATATATATATATATATAAGAGAGACAGTTTAGTTTGGGAGAAGACTTCATTTCATGAAGTATGAGTTTTCCAAATTTTCCAGCAAATTGATTCGCTTATTTATACAGAGTGTTTTAAACTATGTAGGTATGTTATTAAGCCATTACCCTTCTTTGACAGTTTGTTTCTCCTCTTATATTTAATATATATATATATATATATATATATATATATATATATATATATATATATATATATATATATATATATGCAGAGAGGCGTGAGCTTCCTAAATTGCAGAAGTAGTTAAATACACTCATGTGGAAAATTTGCTGTTAAACCTGTGTAAGCATATTATAAATTTATAAATTTGTCTAGTGTGTTTTTCACTGTCAATGAGAAACTGATTTTGCATCCCTCTTTGATAGGGAGAGAATGTTCTTTCTGAGTTGGAGTTGCCTGCATCACAATCATCATCTGTCTGCAACTAATGTTGATGAGCAAATAAAAAACTGGATTTTATGGTTATTTGTGGCGATCTGCTCCCTATCAAGCTGTTAAATCTAATAGGACCAACAGTGAAATATATGTTACCAAGCCGCATAAACTATATAAACAAGATGGAGGCTATTTTGCAAGAGAGTATTAAATTACGTACGATTAGTCATGTTAAATGATCTTGTGGATAAAAATGAATTAAGGATACAGCGGCGTCTTTTCGATTTGGTAAAGACAAATGCTTATTCAAATTTATTTATGATAGGGTTAGGTCTGTGAGTGGGTACAGTTTGCCTAAAATCTATAAATGACGGAGTGTCCCTGAGACCAATTTTGTCTGTGAATCGTTCTGTGCAGCATGAATTGGCTGCAAGGTTGACTAAAATTTTGAAACCGATTTTACAACTTTATTGAAGCAACTGCGTTCTTGATTCTTTCGCATTTGTTAAAAGAATTTAGAAATTGATTGCTGATTCTGCCTCTGGGTTTACAGTTTCATTTGATATTGTTAGTTTATTTACAATTTACATTTGTCCCGATATAATATAACCGTGGCCATTTCAGTGCCCCTCGGTTTTCGTTTTGTAAGGAATTTATGCTTGTTACTACTGATGGTGTTGTATTTAGTTTCAACGGTGTTATGCTTAGGCAAATAGATGGTGCCGCGAATGGGCAGCCCTTTAGATCCAGTTTTGGCAAATATCTATGGGTTTTCATGACGATTGGTTTTGAAAATTGTATTAATCGGTATGTTGATGATGCGTTTGAGTTGTTTAGTGACGAACAAGAGGCTGTTATATACTTTGATCAAATTGAGTCGTTGTATCCGTCCTTGAGATTTAGTATGGCGAAAGAGAATGATTGCTAGTTAACTTTTTCTGGACGTTCTAATCGTAAGATCTGACGATACGATATTTTCCAGTGTGTATCGTAAACCTACGTTTTCAGGTCTTTACATGCATTGAAAAGCATTTGCACCAAAATGTAGAAAAATTAATTTGGTATATACATTGGTACATCGTGCTCTGCTGATGTTGGAATTTTTGGGTAATCTTTAGTACTAGTGAGCCAACCAAAATGAGCTGACTCATTTTATAGTTCACCAATACAAGGGTTAACCAATCAGAAGGCTTAGAATATTCAATGCGACGTGTATAAAGGCGGCCATTTTTTCCGAATATTCTCTGCCAACCTCTGATATCGAAGACTGAAGAATTCCGGAACCGCTGCTGGTGAGTGTTAATCTTTAACGTTGTTTCATTGAACAGATTACGTACTGCGCTGTATTCTATATTCTTGGCAAACATGGTCAACATTCAGGTCTTTACACGGATTGAAAATCATTTGCACTAAAAAGTAGAAAATCAATTTGGTATATACATTGGTACATCGTGCTCTGCTGATTTATTGCCCTGAAAATTTGAAAGAGAAGTTGCGTAAGTTCAAGTGTATTCTTCTGGACTATGATTTTACGGAGGATAGTTTAGTATGGATCTTTTGGTCACATTTTGCAAACTGAATTCTCCTCCTATGCATGGCTCTGACAAATGTCCTATTTATTTAAAACTGATTTTGGATATGTAGATATTGTCACATTTTGGTTAATCAGATTAAATCCTGTCTTTCCAATTGCGATTGAGGACATTAAAATATAATTTTCAAACAAAAGAGCTCATCCCTCCGTTCGAAGGGATAAGCTTCGCCCTTTTTCTAATAGCTCTGCCGTATACTATTTTAAATGTCGTTCATGAAAATCAACGAGCGTGTTCCAGCTAATATAAGACTGGCAGAGTCGCAGTGTTTAACACGTTTGACAGTCGGCTTTAAATTTCGCTGTTGGCCAGTTTGTTTACGTGTGTTCAAGTGAACATAAGAAAAATTAGTTTGACATTTTGCAAAGGTACGTTCTCGGTATATACTCAGAATTGTTGAAGCAGTTTCAAGCAAGGAAGACCTACCCTGGGTAAGCAAAAAAAAAAAAAAAAAAGAAAAAAAAGAGATTCAGTCTTTTCCTTCTTCCTTTGGGAGAACACTAATCATTTTTCTTCATCCATTTCTGTCGCTTCTTCAGGTTTTTGACCAGTTTTATTAATTTTTAATTATAGAAATTAAATTGGTTTCTAAATTTGCTGGAAGACGATTTTATCTTTTAATCATGCGCCAGTTTGTTTTTCCATTAATCTTTTAAAATTGTTTTTCATTGTTCTTGTTAAGATTAATAAAAATATAATTCTTTTTATAATTCTTTTCGCCATCGATTGATCTCTGACGAAGTATCGGCTGGAAGGTTCCTTAATTATTTGTCATTGTTAGCATTAAAATGTTATTTAAAGCTTAAATAATATTTTCTCAGCATCAAGTCTTTGGTCAAATGGACACAAAAGTCAACACCAAGAAATCTTAAGATCATGAAGACTGCCTCAATGTTCCGTTCAAACATAACACAGACAATGGCTGGTTGGTGTTGACACCAGGGTCTAATTTTATATTTACGTACACTTTTTTTCTCTGATACCGAGCACATTTACCCATAAATATAGCAAAACTTCAAAATATATTTTATCATATATATATATATATATATATATATATATATATATATATATATATATATATATATATATATTAATAGACTATTCGCTTTTTCTTGAAGCCCCTGCTAAAACTCGGTGCCATCTACACAGTGAATTCAGCTTAAAAGTATAAAGAAACATTGTGTGTAAATGACCCAATTTCCGTTGGTATTAGTTCAGTTTGAAAGTATATGTTTATTTTTGCTTTGAAAACTCTGCTCAGTTACAAGCTGGCTTTTTATTTCTAAGCTCAAGTCGTCAAATGTTGGAAAATAATAAAAGTACATTCACTTCGTCATAAATTCTTTGTCATTTCAATAAAACATTTTATTTTGGTACATTAGATTTTACTCAGCTTTTATGACAGCCGCCATCTTACAATTTTTTTTCTCCGACAGAATATATAACAAACACATATCTGGGCTGGAGCTGCCCAATGTGTACCTACAAGTCTTGGTAGAGAATTAATTTCCACCCTAAAATTCCTTTCCCACAGATGAAATGTCGCGAGTCTCTATCGGTATTTCCATTGATCGTGTTATAAGGAGACACATTTCTGAGCCCCACTAGTTCGCAACTAGGATCCGCCATGGCAGGTACACAAGAGTGAATCATCCTCATTCCCTTCAGATTCTATTAGTTGAGGAAGTTCCACTCGGAGAGCTTCTTTCCAAGAACTACTGCTTTGTTAAAGACTTCCGACAGAATATTTTCTCAATCACTATAATCGTGACTTCTTCAAGCCTAGGGTCAACTGTTATATTTACAGTATAAGCCCATGATCTTCATAATAGGTCACAAAGTAACGCTCTACCTTGAGTGGCTCATGGGCTTTGTATCGGTTGAATATTGATATAAAAGCGTATGCCAATTTAAAACTTGCACTATTTACATTAGTCGGACTGTTATCCTCATCTTTATTGCCATATTCACAACGTTTCGGCCGTTCTACGGTTCGGTTTTGTTCAGGTGATTGAAATTTCGAACCGAACCCTTACTTCCACATGCCATGCCTCTTCCGGATGTCTCAGTAATTTCCCTTTAACTCAACTATCCAGGGTTTTGGTTCATCGCTGTTGTGGCGAGAAACATGAGCTCAGAACTCATTGGATCTAGTCATTGGATCTAACCAGTGTATTTATCCACTGAGACATACGGAAGAGGCATGGTACATAGAAGTAGAGCAACTTACTGTTACAGTTTTTTGGATACATGTATGTACTAGTGAGCAAGCCAAAATGAGCTGACTCATTTTATAGTTCACCAATAGAAGGGTTAACCAATCAGAAAGCTCAAAATATTCAATTCGACGTGTATAAAGGCAGCCATTTCATTTTTTTCTCCCAAATTATCCTCACTGCCAACCTGATATCGAAGCCTTAAAGATATTCTTAACAACCGCTACTTTCTCTGAATCTTCACTGCCAAACTCTGATATTGAACACATTACGGACTTCACTAGATTCCATATTCAGAGACTACGGCAAACATGGTCAAGACTTACCCCAGTGGATGAAATACAGGGTTCGGTTCGAAATTATAATCACCTGAACGCAGGTGCGTAGAACGGCCGTAACGTTGTGAATATGACAATGAAGATGAGAATAACAGTCCGAATACTGTAAATAACGCAAGTAGTCATAATACCTCATTTCCGATATATAGAGGCCGAAACGTTGTGAATATGGCAATGAAGATTAGGATAACAGTTCGAATAATGTAAATAATGCATGTAATCATAATACCCCATGTCAGAGATATAGAGGTCGAAACTTTGTGAATATGGCAATGAAGATTAGTATTACGGTCCGAATAATGTGAATAATGCAAGTAATCATAATACTTCATCTCAGATATATAGAGGCCGAAACTTTGTGAATATGGCAATGAAGATGAGGATAACAGTCCGAAAAATGTAAATAATGTAAGTAATCATAATACCTCATCTCAGCGATATAGACAGACAATTCAAAACTATAATTATATTTGATTAATATTAAACAATTTTCAAAACACTTGTGTGTATTTTTACCTGCGTTGAAAACTATCACATTGACCAGGTCTCGAGCGCATTATCTACGTGATATATAATCTATGTTTATATAATTTATTTTTAACAGCCTAAATAAAAGCATTCAAAGTGGAAGCAGTCTGTAAGAAGTTTCGAATCCATACATCAATTACTATCAAAGCAACTTTAGATTCTTAAATCGAGCAAAATAGATATTTAATAAAGATTTTAAAAAAAGAAACTGTAGCGAATTACTGCATATATTTCTCACGTAGATCATTCCAAACGAACATATTGTCTTTTAATTATTTTTATACTAACAGTCGATGTTCACGACCATATCACGTAGAGAAACGTCGCTTCTCGTACGATTACCGAAGTTGAATCGATCAGTACTCAGGTGGGTAACCTCTGGGGCATAACACTTACTGTAAGATACGTGAGAGGAGGCCTACCAAGCCGGTGGCGAATAGAATCTTGCTACATATGCGGAGGTACTTCTGGACTGACAGGTCGCAAGACCTACCTGGAGTTGGGTGAATGAGTCATTAACAATTGAACGCAAACACATGTCTGGTTATCTGAAGTAATACCAAAAAACTTTGACGAGAATTGAAGTTATGTATATAAGGAAACAGCTCAAGGAATTGTGTCTGACGAGTTCCTTGAATCTAGAATAACAATCAGACTAGCCACAAAGTGTGCTGATCTGAAAACACTTAGCGTTGGTCAGTTGCAAATGAATTATTTTGCTTGAAGGCGATTCTGAATCGTTTGTCTGTGCTGGGATTAGTTAAAAAGCTTTGATCGAAAGTGACTGTTTCAATAAACATATTTATAGGATATTTGATCAGCTGATTATCATCTGTTCTAGTCCCGAGAAAATATAGAAGAATAAAAAACACCAATTAAATTTTCACAAATTCTTTGTTTCAAAGTAAAAAGAAAAAAAAAAGCTTTAATACAAAATATATTCACAGGTTTGAATTCTGGTGAGAAAAACCTTTTCGGATTAAGTTTTCACGTTTAATTTAGTTTCGGTCATACAAAAAAAAAAAAAAAAATCTAAAACCGTTGATATTTAATAACACTAGATTAGTATTAAACCGTGCTGTATCTAGGGTGGAAAAAGGTCTCTCAAAGGGGTTGACTGAGTTAAAGTTTGAAATTATTAAACACACGCACCTGTGCATACAATGACGTGCCAAAAGTCATGGCATAGCATTGGTATCTGGTTAAGCTGAGCATCGCAAAGTGACGCGAATTATATCTAATATTAACGCTAGTGCTTGCCAGAAGGATAGGACAATATATTTATATTCCCTTTATTGAATGTGTAACTTGTACTGTGAATTCCTGACGGAAGGCATTAGCACACTTTGAGGAAAGCGACCCACTAGTCCTTAATGATCGTCACCAGATTCATCTGGCTAGACATGCATTCAGTGTAGTGGGTACAGATACATACCCAGCTGATCAGTAAAGGGTTCTTCAGTTTCAAATGTATACGGGGGATAGAAAAACCATCTTACTGTTTCTGTTGACATCACATCAGTGGACACAGCGCCGCATCGAAAAGGTCTAAATCAAGCATAAGCAAACTTTTTCGAACATTGGACCGCATGAGGCACAACTCATCATAATGTGGGCCACGCTGCTACAAAAAATCAAGGTATTTTTCATTAAAGATACGGCAGCCATTTTGCCAACAGAGCATGCGCTGAAGCATTTTATTTCGAAATGAGAAAAAGTCGATTTTTTTTCTTTGGAGAAAAGATTCTTTCTATAATGAAAAAAAAAAAAAACAACAAACAAATGAATTCTTATAATTTTATCACTGATGACAAAGTAATTAACAGATGCTGCTGTCTGGGATTTGTTTCTAATTTATTCATTTGAAGATACAAAAATATTTTTTAAAAGAAGTATATTTATTCCCTAGAGAAAAATAATTATCGTTAACGTTTACTGTTTCTGAATTAAACTTATGATCTTCAGTAGTGTTAATCGTCAATGATTTAAAACGCTGATAATGTTACCTTCAACGAAAAGTTACAAAATTCAAGAAACATTGCACTTAATTACTGTTTATGTATGTTGTTAGGCGTGACAGTGTGTGAATGAATAATTGAGAACGAAAAGAAACAAGCATTTTAATAAAATTATTTTCCTCATGATATTAGGCGTGCCATTCAGAAAGCCAATCGGCCTAAGGTTATCCATGACTGGTCAAGATGACCAGAGCCTAACAGCCCAATAGCCTGCAACATTCAATACATCCCAAATCAACTTTGTAATTTTTCAGCATCGCCAAACTGACTCTGATTCTACCCACTCACAATTGTTGTGACTCAAGTTCTGACCACAAATGGGACACATACACCATTTTGCAAATAATTGGAACAAAACGAATAATTCCGTTATTATTTAGTGTTTTATTGTATTTTTTTAATGAAACATGACCCAGTGTACATATTAGTACTTGGTATGTTCATTTCAGAAAATCGCTCCTTGCAGATTGGCCACAAGTTTTCAATTGGATTTAAATCAGAAGAGTTTCCGGGCCAGTCTATAGTAATTTCATTTACACACTGGTAAGGTTTACCAGCGTGTTCGTGCAGTTACAATTTTCGGACCCTTCCTTGAAGGTCCATCGCAAATAATAGCCGTAGGACAACAAATCGACTGACGAGACAATGGTGTCTGGGCGTGATTAAAATCTGATGCAATCATGGATGACGCAATATTTTTCAAGGCCAAACAAACTTCACATTACAACTCGAAAATAGATTCATCTTACTGCATATAACTACAAAAGACCTAATCTGAGGAAAAAAATAGAAATCGATTATACCCTGTCAATAAAGTTGGACTAAAAGTGACGGTATGTTGAAAGAAAGAAAACTAAAGCGGTTGTTTCGATTAATTTGCAGAAGGGTCTATTTCCGATTCGTTACTAAAGACGCTGGGGAATGTTTGGCTCTTTATTACGCTCCCGAGTGTGGCTGACTCCCTCTACCCCACTTCATCTTTATAAGAGCCAGGTCAGAAAAGAAATGGAACAATGCTGTCATATCTGGACAGTAGCAGCCATGTCCTACATTTCTAAACTTTTCAAAAGCGTTCACGCGGCCTTGTTGTCGATTAAGTATTTTCCCCTTCAGAATAAATTTCCCAAAGACGCAGTGTCGTAAATCTTTTATAACAGTGTCAGTATTTCAATGGACATTTTTTCAGACAATATATATTTGCTAGTTTCACTAGTTCAGACGGTTACAACTTGAATCCAATATGATATATATATATATATATATATATATATATATATATATATATATATATAGACTCAAGCGCGAACCAACCTTATTCCCTTTACGCTGGTAAAAAGACATTGCTAGCTGGAGAGATTTTTCCTAAGAGTTGCAGCTCTGTGGAATAGACTCCCGAGAGGATGCTTTCCCGACTACTGCTATCTTAACCTTTTCAAGCATTATGTTTCCTACTTATCCTTATAATTTACAATTTCTATTTTTATAAAAAACAACTTTATTCCATAATCGTCTACCTTGAGTGGCTCTAGTAACAAATACTGGGTAGTCAATAGCGTAAAAAACTAAACGCGATAGTTCACTGAATTATCGCGGAAGGACTGGCAACGTTTGGCAGGTTCCAATTAGTTTTGGTTCCAGCTGTTTTGAGCTGATGTTAGGGTTCAAGTATGACGCAGACCCCAAGCCATATTGTCGGAATGCTAGCTTGGAGTTTGTTAGTATTTCGATTAGGATGTGTAGTTTTTTTCACGCGACATGTGTTCGGTTCGCTGACCGCGACGTCATTGTCCAGTGACTGGTACTTTGCATTACTTTTTGAGCATTTGCATCTCCTCATAAACTCCGTGTACCTCTTCAATGATGTCTTATTCCATTAGGAATCATGTACCGTGTCATTCGGCGTAAATTGCCCAGAATTAGTGTGATAGGTGCTCTGGAGATTTCCAGTGAATAGTGTGGTCCCCTCGATATAAGGTCACACATTTATAGGACGTCGTTGAGATGTTGATTTACATGAAAGATACGGTAGTTACAAATATCAGGGAATATCCCTGTTAATTCCCCTCTCCAAGTTCTCCACTTAACCGGGTATTGAACTCATACTCTTTGGGTCCCTGTCACTGGATCTAACCAACGCCTTTATCCATTGTGCCATGTATCCTTGAGGACATCTGTGTATGAATTCGTAAACTTAAGAAATCAGCACATATGCTAGGCAACAAAAATCTCCTGAGCCGACCAAGCATAGAAATGAATACAATATGCGAACCAGTATTAAAGAGTGCCAGAGAAAAGCGATGATAACAACAAAAATTGCAATATGAGCTCTGGTAAAAACATGTGATGATAACAGCAAAAATTGCAATATGAGCACTTGTAAAAATGGTTACTGAAGACGTTAGTTTTATAATACCCAGAAATTCATACACAGATGTCGTCAAGGACACATGGCACAGTAGATAAAGGCGTTATTTAGATCCAGTGACTGTGTCCAATACCAGGTTAAGGCAGTGGAGAACATGGCACGTGGAACTAGAACAGTCTACTCCAGTGAGCGAAATAAAGGGTTCAGTTCGACATTCCAACCACCTGAAGAAGGCCGGAGCGTACAACGGCCGAAACGTTGTAATAAATATGGCGACAATGATGAGGACAATAGTCCGAATAATATAAATAATGTAAATAATGTACATAATAACTCTTCTCAGAAATATAGAGAGATATTATGAGAGACTTAGATGTCAAACTAGACAAGGAGAGGGATGGGCAAATAACTGGTAAATTCGGACTAGGAAGCCGTAACGAATGTGGAGAAAATGTTCACACCAAATAACCAGGTAATGGCTAAAAACTAGTTCCAAGAACGTCCAAGACGATTATGGACATGGGGAAGCCTAGGCGAAGAAACTAAAAACCAAATCGACTATCATATCTATCCACATGAGATTCAGGAACGCAGTTGTTCACTGCAAAACCTATTTAAGTACCGACTGCGAAAACGACCTCTTGCCTGTCATATAAACTAAGAATGAAACTACGGTAACTGAAGAAGCCTAACACAGCACCCAAATTGCAATACAACAAATTCCTGAAATATCCAGACCCGAAGGATAAAGATATGGAAAAGAAGATACAAAGGAAAAAAAAATGAAAATAGAAACTCGAAGTGAAGTTTAGTAATATCAGCAAACGAGATCATCCGAAAGGAAAATGAACGAAGAAAACAACTAATGGATGACAAATGAGTTTCACAACAAAAGCAGACAGAAAACAATGACAAGACACGAAACGGAATATAAAAAAAAAAACTACGAAAAGAAATAAAGAACAAATGCAGACAGGCTAAAGGAAAAAATGGTTCAATGAAAAATGTGCAAGAATAGAAAGAATGAATATCACAGATAAAAAGAGATATGCATAAAATATTAGAGAACATAAAAGGACAAAAATGATGCTCATCAACAGGATGCATAAAATCCAAGCGACTTCATTGTTATATGTAAATTATTATAAACTGCGTAAAGGTGATTTCTCGTAACTGATTCCTCGCCTGGAAAGGAGCGACATAGGCGTCATCCAGCGGCGACTGGTCGCATCAAAGTTAAAAAAATAAGCGAAAACCTGAATTTAATTACTTACCGATGAATCACAAAAGACCATGCATTCAATATTGCAGTCACGACAGTAATCTTTTAATGCTAGATGGTCTTCGGATATTAGATTATCTTGAACTAATGAAATATATTAAAATACTGACGCATCTTGTAATGCTGAAATTATATTGGATCAACGAATAATCTTGGAATACCAAGATATCATGGTATACTAGAATATTTTGAAATATTTGATAATCTTAGAATAATGGAATAACTGAGTATACATGAATATTTTAGAATACCTGATCATTTTGGAATATTAGAAGATTCTGGAATATTGGAATATCTAAGAATGCTGAAATATATTAACATACAGGGATTTATTTGGATTCTGGAATATCGCAAAATATTTGTTTATTCAGGAATATATTCCATTATTCTTAGAATATTAGAATATCTTGGAATAGTCGAAAATCTTAGGAGACTCGATCATTTTGAAGCACGAATTATCTAATGAGAATTTAATAAACGCTGATATTACAGAAAGAAAAATACTTCATAGATTGAACGAATAGATCGATGAACTCTTCAACGATGAAAGAGAACACCCGGCAATACACAGAAATATCGATAGAGCGGAAATATTAAAAGCCAGAGTCGAAGTCTCCAGTGCGCAAATTGAACAGAAACAAAGCGGCAGGGTCAGCCGGAATAGTAACAGAGATGCTGGTAGCCTTAGACGATTTCAGCTTAGAGAAGATTATAGAAATAATTATCAAAATATTCTACGGTGGGAATATACCGGAAGACCTAAGCAGATCTATTTTCATAGCACTGCCTAAGAAACCAGCCGCAAACGAATGTGAACACCACCGAACAGTCAGCCTAATGAGCCAGAAGAAAAAATCATCATCCGTATTCTGATGAATAGAGCGCGCAGCAGAATCAAGCCAGAGATAGGATAAGAACAGTTCGGGTTCGTTAAAGGCACTAGAAATAGGAACGTGATATTTGTGCTCAGGATGTTATCAGAAAGAGCAATACAAATGCAGAAAGATGTGTACGTGCGTTTTATAGACTACGCAAAGGCGTTCGACAAAGTACGCCACAAGGATCTGTTAGAGCTACTCAGCGACCTTGACATATGTAGATGTTGTATTTGTCGTATTGTCTGGTCGGTTGTAGACTAACTTCCTGCCACCCCACGTCTTTCGTACACTGCATATTTATATTTTCTCAAATCTCGTGGTCGCCGTGATTTTGCGTTAATTTGTCAGCATAAAAACAATATGGCTTCTCCACGAGATTCTTTTTACGTACGGACGTCTATGAGGAAAGTTTTTTTTTCAGACTACAACATATTCTGGAAAGACATTAGAATAATCAAAAATTTCTACTGGCAGCAAACCACCTGCACCCGGATAGAAAATGATTTCAGCAGATATCCAAAGATAGAAAGGGGTGTAAGACAAGGATTTGTCTTCTCACCGGATTTATTCAACACATTCTTAAATTTTGAAGCACGAATTCTCTAATGAGAAGCAAATAAATTCATTGTCGTATAAACCAGAGTTTGTTTCTGTACGTGTTAAAGATCCCTAATGACGAAGAAGCGAGAAAATTGATAAAGACATGACGGCCATTTTAAACACTCGATGAACAAAGGGTGACTTTATTTGTATTTGAATGATGTGAGGTGGTTCTCTCTTATTTATAGTGCATAAAGCTGTCCAGTGGATGTCAGAAATCATCGTTAGTACCAAATAGTATTTATACTATGTTTTTTCTTATATATAAAGACATAACTTCGATAAAGTTTTATTTAGAAATTAAGTACAATAAGAAATTAACAGAAATAATTAATAATAAAATAGAAAACTTATAACTGGAATAAATATTATGTATGAGATATTAGCATTACGCACCAAGATAAAGTCCGGAAGTTTTGTTGTAAGTGTTATTGGTGGTGGTCGGGATAAATTCTACGACTACACCGGGCGGCAAAAACACGTGACGTACGCCACTGGATAGAAGATTCGTTGTTACACGAGATCTTAGAAAATTCGATTTTTTTTCATTGATTTACTATGTCGACAACTTTCAGCTTTTTACCTAAAGGAAGCACTTTACAAGTTTTCTTTGGCATATCCAAAAATGCCAACATCGCCATTCTTGCTCTTGGAGGCCATTATTAGATTTGACTTATGAATTATTAATTTCTGCGATGGACGTGGAAAAACAAATTCTTCGATAAGAGAGAACACACTTTTACTCTTCCTCAATGTAGCGTAAGCAAATAGGTTAATGGTCGATATAATCAATGGACGTGTCTCTAATATTTAGTAAAGTCACATGATTAAATGGAGTAAATGTTTTTAGCTTTTGACATTAAATGTTTGACAGAAATATAACAACTTTATCTTTTCAATCGCATATCATTCTGAAGGGGACATTGTAATGCAAGTTGTAAGAAAAGGTAAAATGATTTGAAATAAAGAAACATTTAATCTCTATTTTTCCACTTTTCTTTCCTTTCTATGTATAATTAAAATGAAGCCTCGCAACTAGAGAAAAACAAATCTGTTGGATGGTCTACAACGATAGAATTTAATCGATCTCGCAGAAACTGAACTTATTTCAATAAATTCAATGCAGACTGATGGTACCAAAATGCTGGCCAAAAATGTAAACAGAAATTTAAACGAAAGATTTAATTTGAAATCGAATAATTTGCAAGTTAAAAAATAAGCGAAAACCGGAAACAAATGAAGGGCTTTAATTACTTACCGATGAATCCCAAAAGACCATGAGGAATATCCATGCGTTCAATATTGCAGTCACGACAGTAATCTTTTAATACTAGATGGTCTTCGGATATTAGATTATCTTGAACTAATGAAATATATTAAAATACTGACGCATCTTGTAATGCTGAAATTATATTGGATCAGCGAATCATCTTGGAATACCAAGATATCATGGTATACTAGAATATTTTGAAATACTGGATAATCTTAGAATAATGGAATAACTGAGTATACATGAATATTTTAGAATACCTGATCATTTTGGAATATTAGAAGATTCTGGAATATTGGAATATCTAAGAATGCTAAAATATAATAACATACAGGTTGATGGTTGCTGAAGACATTAGGTTTATAATAGCCAGAAATTCATACACAAATGTCCTCAAGGACACATGGCACAGTGGATAAAAGCGTTAGTTAGATCCAGTGAGAGGACCCAAAGAGTTGTAGAACTTAGAGAAGGGAATTAACGGGAGATAATTGATAATTGACATCCATAAAACGTGGCACGTTTTATGGATGTCTAGCCCAGCGAAATAAAGTGTTCAGTCCAATATTCCAACCACCTGAAGAAGGCCGGAGCGTACAACGGCTGAAACGTTGTAATAAAGATGGTGACAAAGATGAGAACAATAGTACGAATAATGTAAATAGTATACAGGGATTTGTTGGGATCCTGTAATATCGAAAAATATTTGATTATCCGGGAATATATTCCATTATTCTTAGAATATTTGAATATCTTAGAATTTCGAAAATCTTAGAATACTCGATTATCTTAAAATCTTGGAACCTTGAAAGTTTTTGGAATTTGGAATATTTTGGAATGGTTGAAGATTTTGGAATATTGAAGTCAAATAGAATAAAATAAATGAAAAACTAAAGGAAGCAAATCAGAAGAGAATATAAAATATTTTGGAGACGAAACTTTAAAACGGAATTATATAATTTTAATTTTTACTTAGTCGCTTCTCTTGGTAATTAAATTGACAGGCTTTCGGTCGTTGTAGCGTAAAGATTTCTTCAGCTATTTGACTTCGTGCTCGATAAATTTCTAAGAATTTCAAAGGTGAGTGTAAATGAACATGAGTCTCCGAATAGCATCTCAAAGATTGTTCTTTTTACATTTCTTCTTTTGCTTTACTCTCATTTTCTTTCATTCCTTTTTACTTTTACTCTTTATTATTCGTTCATTTCTTCCATTTTTCTTTTTCGTCTTTTTTTCTTTTCTTCCATTTTTCTTTTTCTTTCTTTCCTGTTTAATTTCCTCTACTTCATTTATTATTCCTCCATTTCTTTCTTCTGGCAGAATTATAGTCTTTCTCCTCCTTTACTTCTTTTTATTTATTTTATTTCCTATTCTTCAGTCTCCCATTCTTTTTTTTTTCTTCTTCTTCTTTTTCTTCTCTCTTTTAAACAACGTTCGTTTTATTTGCTTTCAGTTTTCTCGCCTTTTCAACTTCTTTCTTATTGTTGCAAAACAATTTCTATTACCTTTAACCTGTGTCTATTCAACCGAAAATGGAAACTTACCGAAAATCTTGCATTATTCAGTCGTTGTCCAAAATGAAAACCCTGAGAAAAGAACGAACAGAAGTTCAGCGTGCTAGTGACCCTCTTGAAAAAATGTCCGAGAAAGTAAGAATAGAGATGACTGATCAAAATGGCGATGGTTGTTAGGGCAAAGCAAACAAGGACGATTGGAGTTGACGTAACGGTTTACTATGTAGAAAATGAATTCAGCGAAGCAGTTTCAACTTTTGGCTGCGTTAGTTTATCTTTTCTTTGCTCTCGAGTCTCTGTCAGAGCTTAATCTTTGTGACTAATAGAGTACAACCTGATAGCGTTTTATGATGCTGTATTTGATGGCAATACTTTTATCCTTAAAAAAAAACCTCGAAAGTATTCCCCATATTTCATATACAAAACTGAGGCACCTAGAATGCTAATGTTCCACCAAACTTAGAAAACAACAAATTATTTTACGTTAAAATCATAATAATATAAATTTCAAACTATGCTGGGAAACACCCAAGGTTAAATGGAAAATCCTAAAACAATCCAGAATTTTCAAAACTTTGAACGGAACTTGGTCTTTTTTTAATGTTTGCAGGAAAAAATATGTATTATTAAACTTTTGCACAACAGCCAATTATTAACTCAAAGATTTGAAATCACCGTTTATTGTAGGCATATTAAAGATCTAATATTACAATCTTGCTAAACTTCCAAATCCATAACTCTAAATGTTTAAAATTATAAATCACCTCATTTGATATACTTTCTACCCTCTTATATACCTTTGTACTAATCTATCTCAGATGATGATTCCTAAAATGGTTTTGCACATATATATTAGTATCAGATAAACTGATGTGCATCCATACATATTCTACAAGTTATACAGTCCGACAACTGGTCCAAGTTTGCTTATAAAAGTTATATTAATATCCCATACTTTTATATACCTTTTTATTTATATCTTAAATTCTGAAGAACTAACCTTATTGTTTCTTAAAAACAAAACCAAAAAAAAAAAGAAAAAGAAATAACTTATGTATTCAATATATGAAGAAAAATCTCCACCTCTTAATTTATTAATTTACAAAACACTTTCATTGATTACAAAACGAGTAGTAGTGATAATTCCAGTCTAAAAACACGCAATTCAGTTCTGGCTTCGTTTTAAAGTTAGCAAAAACATTTACAATTACTACTATAACCATCGTTTTGAACTTGTCCCCTTTTTTTTCTTTCATCATTTTACTCTCTTCAATTCTTAGCTTTCCTCTCCCTCACTCTTAGGAGGCCTTGACCCTTGTTGTCGATTAATTTTTTTTTCTCGAGTCGTGCAATCACTTTCACACCTCAACAATTCTTCAACAAACTGATTATCAACAAACACTATTGTTTCACTCTGTCACCCTTTTGCCTCTCCGATTTTTTTCTTTATCCTTATACGTCCCCTCTTAAAATGTACATTGTTTTCAAACAAGTTGAAAAAAGGAAGTGATGTTCCACGTGCGGCCTGCTTACAGACAAAATTGTTCATAAGCATTTTGGTTCTAACCAGTCGAGGGGCAACTAAATGCACCGAAACGAAGTTGCATCTTTGTCGTGAGTAAATTGTTTTTGTCTGTATGAAAAAATTATAATAGATAATTATTGCTCTACAATCAGTATTGAACCCTCTTTTGAATTAATGCTGTTGACATTAGAATTTATATATTACTTTCCTTCTCATTACATTCCGATATATATATATATATATATATATATATATATATATATATATATATATATATATGTATATATATATATATATAGTCAAGATAATAAATCTGTTGGTATATAATCCAAGTGGATCCTAATAATATATAGTATTATAACTGATCCACAAAAAGAGCTCAATGTATTTATTATAACAGAACATATAAATTACATCACAGAGAAATCCAAAATTACTTTATGTGAATAGAATACCATTGCCATTTATCAACTCAAAAATGAGCTGATATAATGTTAAAAACTTAAAATTAACTATTTAAAAATATTTTCAACAGCTGCCCCTTTTATAGATATTTTTTTTTAAATATTTAATTTTAAGTTTCTAACATTATATCAGCCAAGCATTTGAGTCGAAAAATGCTAACGTATAGACGTTAGTTCAAATAGTCTATTCTCATGAGGTAATTTTGAATTTCGCTATCATGTAATATATATATATATAAATAAATATATATATATATATATATATATATATATATATATATATATATATGTATGTATGTATGTATGTATGTATGTGTGTGTGTTTGTATGTGTGTGTGCGTGTGCGCGCGCTAGTAAACCAGTTAAAATAAAAGGGTTAAATATTCTTATCTTCCCAACTTCAAATTTCGCAGATGCAATCCGCTCATCAGGAGATTTGATAAATCAACTGAAGCTATTAACAGATATCCGAGTTTGTTTAAACGCCGAAACCTAAAGCCGTCAAATTATTTTTAATTTGTTTTTTCTTAAAGATATTACTGGGGGTGTAATTTGATAGGAATTCATCGATTTTATGCATTACATAAATCCTTTCTGAAAAGAATTTGTAGAAAGGAATTCCTTTAGTAAATAAATCCCATAAATGCTTCTGTTTATAACAAAACAAATAATGTTGATTATTATGACGATGATGACGAATGAAATATATCTGTATTATATATATATATATATATATATATATATATATATATATATATACATATATATATATATATATATATATATATATATATACATATATATATATATATATATATATATATATATATATATATATATATATATATAAAGAGAGAGTTATTCTTAATTACAATATTTTCAGACTAATCATAATTTCAGAGTAATAAACACAAATTGCCAAATCTGTTATTTAAAATCGTTCCATTGCAATGTCTTTCAAATTGACTTAAGAAGGCGTTTGATAATGAAAATCGAAAAACGTTTATGGTCCTATGGTCGATAATCGGTTTTAATTGACTTTACGCGGTTTTACTGTCGATAATCCGTTTAATGTTTTTGATTGAGTTTCTATTGTATTGTGACGAAGATAAATCCCATTGAAATAATTCTAGCTTAATTTTGAAGCACATGAAAGTACGCTCAACATCACTGAATATGTATATATATGTATGTATATATATGTATGCATATATATATGTATATATATATATATATGCATGGGTATATGTAGATGTATGTGTGTATACGTCTATATGTATGTATGTACGTGTAAATAGAAATATGTTGTTGTGTATGTGTGTATACGCATGTGTTTTTGAACATAGAAATATAGCTCCTTGCTAGATTAGATAATCGTTATATTTGTTTTTTTTTTATATGTTTATATTTGATTTGTAACTTGTAGTCGATATTAATTTTGTCAAATTTTCTTAATTACACAAGCGGCCCTTTCAGTAAATACCCTTCAGTTTTAGTTCCCCCCACCCCATCTCTCTCCCCCACACCTTTTTCTTTTCTTTTCTTTTCGTCTCCCTCTTTCATCTTCTGATCTTTAAGATTATATCGTCTATTGTGTCTGTATGTCACTAGAAATGTATCCGTTCCGGTTACATCTTTAATGTATCAGACATCCAAGAACTTTCATATTTCTCTCACTTAAACCGTCTTTGACTCCCCTCTTTAAAACTTCTCTCTGTTAAATTTTAATCCCCACCTTCATCTTTAGACGTTTCTGTTCTTCTCGTGTTCTTCTCTCGTCTGTTACCCCTCTCTATAGCTTTCTTTTACTCTAACATTCGTCCAACACTCTCATACATATACACTCTCACTAAATTTTATTTTTTATTTCCGGAGTTGTTTTTTCTGTTTTCTTTTTGAATTTTTAGGTCTGATGAATTGGATCGCATTTATGATTCCAATGGAATAAATTATGACCATGGAATATTAGTGTTTAAGCCTTTATATATATATATATATATATATATATATATATATATATATATATATATATAATACAGCTTTTATTCGTAATGTTCAAACAGATATCGGAAGAATTTTCCTAAATTTAATTCATAAGAACTTTAGCCTTTCAGCAATATTTAAAAAGATTTTTTTTTAACAAAAACAATGTTAAGATCAGGTATAGCTGCGTTAATAACATCGATAAATGTATATCGCAACATTAGAACATTATATTAATCAAGCATATTTAAACAAAGACAGCGTTACTTAAAAAAAATCCAACTGCCGAAAAAATATGTTTGTCCCTTAAACGGTCAATACATGACTGATAATGTTGTATACTGGGCTAGCATACATTCCGGTAAGGATGTCAAATTTTAGAAAATTTAGTTCCACTGAAAATCCTTGAAAATTTTGTTTCTGCCATCATGGAATGGCTTTAGGCAATATAAAATACGTAAACAGTACAGCTCTCTCAAAATATTTCGGGCAATTGAAGAATTGTGGTAATACACCCATTATTACATTGCATATTGTAGCTAAAGCCAATTCTTATAATGGAAAAAGCAATAGATGTAACTTACGTCTTGTTGAAAAATTAGTTATCTTAAAATACTTAAATAACCATGACCTTTTAAACATGAAATGAATTGATGGTTACATGTAGGCATAAGAATAAATATCTACTTAAATACATTGATCCAGACTAATTTCAAATGTAAATTAAGGTGTGTTCGTTTTTTCCTGAAAGGGAACAAGTAATTTCCATTTATGCTTAATATAAAAAATAAAAAATTAATATTCACAATTGTAAAATAATTTTTACATTTATATATATATATATATATATATATATATATATATATATATATATATATATGTGTGTGTGTGTGTGTGAGTGTATTTAAATGCCAAATATAATTTATACTCCTATCATATAAAAATTATCCTCTACAATTTTGTTTAATTCGATAAATTTCAAGTCATTTAATATGGTTTACGACACAAACTCACTGAATATCGCAAACGTGTGCAAAATATTCAACCATATCCTATATTAACTGAAAGCAACGTCGATTTACTTTTATAGGCCTCAATAACTTTGAAAGTATAAATTTGATTTTAGTATTTTTAGTAATTTATGAATATTTTAATGTTTATTCAGTTGCTCTTCCGTCTACTGGGAAACTGGCGCCTGTTACCCGCTTCTCTAAGAAACATTGTTTCTTTGAAAAATATTTCTTTTTGGTATTTGTGAATTGGAGTAACAGGTAAATGCATCCAATGACTGCCACGCTGTCAGTTTCCGTCAGTCAGAAGTAAACATTTTATATATTGTTTTTATTAAACAGTTCCGCTTGTTTATGAAAGCTTATTACAATTTTGGTGTAACTGATGATCATCTGAGCCCTAAAGTAGTATAAACATTCTATTAACATATTGTCTGGCATTACGTAACTTAATGGATACCCGGAGGGTACTGGGTCATAAACTTTTGGCTCAGTGAAATTGAAGTTGTTTGTCATTAATGTAAAACAGGTATTTAATATATCTTGTGGGGAAGGAAATAATGAAGAAAAACGCATTGGAAATTTGAGCCAAAGGCGTGTAATTATTTGGAATCATTCATTCAGTGGGCGTTTCTGATTATGTTCAAGAAAATTGATGCAAAAATGTGGCAAAAAATGCGAGAAGGCATCTTATTGTTGTTACCTGAATCAATATTCATCATCATATCATTTTCAGGTCTACCATCACTTGCTTAATGATGATTCATCTGCATAATTCACCTCGCTACTATTATTATTATTATTTATCCTCCTCCCCCTCATCTTCTTCCTCCTCATCATCATAATAAAAAGCACGTTATCACTTCACCAGGTAAAGGTTATCATTATTATTATTATTATTAATCCTCCTCCCCTTCTCCTCCACTTTCTCATCATCATCATAAATAGTACATTGTCGCTTCGCCTCGTAAAACATTATTATTATTATAATTATTATTATTATTATTAATTTTCCCCTTCTCTTTTTCCTTCTCATCATTATAATTATTATAAAAAGCACATTATCACTTCGCCTGGTAAATCATTATTATGTTTATTAATAATAATAATCCTTCCCTTCTACTCCTTCTCATCACCATTATCATCATCATCAAAAAAAGCACATTATCGCTTTGCTTCGTAAATCATTATTATTATTATTATAAACATTATTATTATGAATTCCCCTCCCCTTTTCCTCCTATTTCTCATCATCATCATCATCATCATGAAAAGCACATTATCGCTTCGCCTTGTAAATCATTATTATTATTATTATTATTATTATTATTATTATTATTATTATTATTAATCCTCTTCTCCTCATCCTCCTTACCATCACCATCATCACCATGAAAGGCACATTATCTCTTCACCTCGTAAATCTTTATTATTATTATTATTATTATTATTATGATTATTATTATTATAACTACTATTAACCATCCTCATCATCATCATAAAAAAGCACATTATTACTTCGCCTCGTAAATCATGCAATGACCGTCATGGTTTTTTTTTTTTTTTTTTTGCAACAATAGTTTTATTAACAGTGACCAACTTTTTTTGCAAATAGCGTACTTGATGGTATATATGACTATATCGTCCGGTCACTGAATTTAAGCAACGTCGAATCTGGTCAGCACCTAGATGGGTGACCGCTTGCGAACATCAGGTGCTGTAAGCTTGGACGTGTGGTTGGTGTGATGGATACCAGCTCGGAAATAGAAACTAGAGAACGGAGTTCATAGTCCAATCAGATCCGTTGTATCCAATGACGTAAATAAATTTGAACGACCATGATTCGAAAAGAGATATGATTGCCGAAGCATGTCACACCTACCCGAGCAGCATTCCATTCTATAAATCTAGAAAAGAACAACAAAGGACTTCACAGGCGGAAATGATGAAGGCACTTGTATGTGGATGTTTGCTTTCCATTGCTTGTAAAACTAACGTCTTAATCTTACTTGAAATTATAGTAATAAAAAGTATGTAGAAGAATCTATAATTTTAAAGAGACAGGACATAGATAGATATGTTCTCTGGTTAGAATAAACTACATTTCACATGATTCTTTGGCACAAGAAGGCTTTGAAATTATGATCATACTTTTGAGTCAAGGGTTATTATGACTCAACCCTTACGTGGATTAAACTGATAGATAATTGCGAATATTGTCAATTCCTTCCCTCGCTTCTTTCTTGATTCAGAGACAAAACTTCAGCAACCTGGCTGGAGACAGAACAGGATACAATGGATTACCACATAACTCTCTCTATTGTATTTTGCTGCTAGACTCAAATAAAGCGACGAACACTTATATATATATATATATATATATATATATATATATATATATATATATATATATATATATATATATATTGTTCGAGTTGCGTTGAATGGGTAGAGTGTGGGAGAATAACAGAGGTTAGGATTGCGCACACAGGAATTGACGTAGACAAATTTTCTCTGCCCAGATCAAGAATTGGACCGGTTTTATAACATTTGGACACCCTCGAAACTTCACGTCGCTACGCCTTCTTCCGATATGTCGCCTATGCAACATCTTGTGGCTACCCCTCTTCCGGCCATGTGCCCACGCAAGCACACATTTCCATCCGCTCAGGACACTTGTGCGCTCTGTTTATTTTAGTCACCGGATGCATTTCCCCATTATGCTATCACCAGTTCCGATTTTCACTCACTCTCTGATACAGCGGAAGTGAGGTCAAAGACCTCCTCAACCGATATCCAACATCTCTATCACGTCAAAAACAAGGTGCTATATGCCTATAAGTTCTAAAATGTTCTGGTATAACAGCTTTGAGAACAGGAACATAGTTACATATTACGGAATCTTTTCGCAGCACTTATTCTGGCAAGACTTTTTGGAAGATTTAATAGCGCCATGGATTACCAAATAGATACGTATACAGTTCATGCTTGCGGCTTTTGCAATCTTGAGGATGTTGCTATTGATAAACAACGTGCCTCGATTTCTACTGTGAATGGTGTGGAACCTGGTTTATGTAGACACGGCTTCTACGCAGGGAGAAAACTTATGAAAACTGTTAAAAATATATATTAATGAATTGATACGATGGCGTCTGTAGATGTAAAGAAAGGTTAATAATAATATATCGATTACTTATAAGTGTGTTTTTAAAGTAACAAGTATATTTTTGTGTTTTGGAATATAAGATGCTATCCTATTTCTTTAAGTCTCCGAAGCATTTATTTTTTTCTGAGAAGCTGGAAGATTCACCCGAAAGAAATATACAAGAAAAACACTCGAAAACACACAACTAGTAGGCATATTTATTTGACCAAGATGGAATAATATTTTTCATATGGTGAACTCTTTGAATAACTTGTAGCTGAGATAGTAGTGTCTTTGCTATATGGTTCAAAATCGATATTCTGGATGACTGGCGCAACATGGTTTTCCTATTTCAGATCATCGCTACATTACATAGGTATGAACTTTTATAAACAAAACTTGGCAAATATCCAGCGTTAATCTGTCTTTAGTGACGTATAAAGTCATTCAAGATTTTTTGGGGGAAGGAGTCAGTGGAGATGAAGTTCTAGAGAAGGATAAGCTAGGGATACCATGAACGGAACGGGAAAGCTTTATCGAAAATGAAAACAAAATGGCACAAGTACTTAGGGGCCATTTGCCATTTATGGAACACATGAAGAAAGACGGCTTGAAGAATTTGACATTCACAAGATACATTGAAGGCAAGAGAGACAGAAGGAAAGAACGAGTAAGCATACATAATGTGTATATGGAGCAGGGACGCGACAACATTGCTATGCTATATGAAGGTGCGTGTGTGGGGGGGGGGAAGCGATTATCACACACGTCCTGAAGGGCCAAGCGTATTGGCTAAGATAGGTTTTCTTTATTGACTTTATTCATATTATCCATTTACAGATATACTTTTCTTGCACACACACACAGCCACACAAACATATATAATATATATATATATATATATATATATATATATATATATATACGTGCGTGCGTGTGTGTGTGGAAAGTGATGAATAAGGAGTGAGACATCAATTCTGCTTAGCATGTTTCACATCCCGTTTTCTGCAGGTGAAAAATTAATGCGCTTGAAGGCATGAACATGGAGCAATGGGTAAATTGTCGCCATTTTAAATTGTTAATTTTATGCATGCGCGTTGTTTATTTTTTTTATTTTGTCGACTGTACAGTATAGTAGGGTCAGTTGGGCACCGTCTGTGAGAAAAAGAGCACTAGGACGCAATTTACTCCGTTCGAATTATGGAAAAGACATAATGTACCGTTTGGCATTCGCACTAGAATATATATCTAGAGAGAGAGAGAGATAATATTAGTGGTTAATATATATAACGTCATCCACAGACAGACTGTTTCGCAGCTCAACAATGTGGCTAGACATCCGGTTGCCTCTAGCTAGGATCGAAACCGGACTGAATTGGTGTCAGTCGGAGATTCTACCACCAAGCCGTCGGGATGCCGGTGGATTTTTAGCGTATTTATTTTTAGAAACACGCCCAGTGCCTCAATTCGCTATGCGAAGAGTCTCCCTATATTAATTAGCTATAATAGTCACTGTTTACAAACCCATACCTCCTCCCTAGAGAGCTCAATTGGAATTAATTATTATTTCACGGAATTATATATATATATATATATATATATATATATATATATATATATATATATATATATATATATATATATATATATATATAAATTCCTAAGTGGATAGAATCCAGGTAGAACTCAATATCCAGGACAAAGTAAGAATATAATATCAAAGGCTCAAGCACTAAAAGAAAAGAAATCGGAAAATATAACTTGAATTTTTAGGTCTGAGTAATTGGATACTGATTACGATTCCAATGTAATAATTTATAACCATGAAATATTAGTGTTTGAGCCTTTTATATTGTATATGCTAAAATATACTTGTAAGATATGCTATATTTATGGATTAAAGGGCTCAATATATGGTTAATCCGTGTAAATGAAAGTGGATACTGAGGTCAACACTTTTTCTCATACAAACATACCAAATTTTGTTAAACAAATATATATATATATATATATATATATATATATATATATATTATTATGTTTCTAAATAATAAAAATCTATTAAACAATAGACATGTGTTAACTGTTTTTTGCCGACATCATCAATTTTTTGCATTGAATAATTAGCATAAAAAACTAACAAACATTGAAGTCGTCAAAAAACAAATGTTAGCGATTCACGGCAGTTTTTATTTACACAAAACCCTTTCAGAAAAAAATAAAAAAATAAAATAAATAAATAAATCTCCATAGACACTCAACCAGAGACTAGCAGTGTCATCTTCCGCTTTAAATTTAGACACCCCAACCTTACTCTGACTTGACATCTGTGAATGTAACTGAGATATTGATACAAATTATTAACACATTACGTCCCTTTTTCTTTAAGCAATCGCTCTAGCCGTTACCATAGAAATTTTGATTTCAATAATGAATATGCTTATAAAACACGTAAATTTCAGAATTAAGTTATTCCCCCAAAAAATTCGCTTGAAGATGAAACAGAGCTTAGTACTTTTATTCAATTTAATTCAAATAATTATATTGAAGTTTTCGGCTCTTGTTTTGAAACATGAGAACTAGCGTGTTTTTAAATAAATAATTATATATATATATATATATATATATATATATATATATATATATATATACTGTGTATATTTAGGCAGCAATTTTTTTTATTAATGCACGTTTCATTAAATAATATAGACAAGTTTTCTCTATTTATTTTAAGTATGTTCCTTTCATATTGTCTGATAATCTTAATAACAGTTGAATCCTAACCTGAACAAAATAAACTATGAAATCTCCACAAATATTCTTAAATGCCTATAATTTATAACAGAAGCTATTGGTTTATACCAACGGCTTCCCATACTTAATACTTCTCGTTTTCACTCTCGTGTGGTCATGTGTGACGTCACGAGCTGCTACGCGATTTTCGCTTCCGCGTCTCGTATTCACGATATAGTTGTTGCTTTGAAATTTTTCATGCAACAAAAACAGACTGTCATTATCGTTTCGTCCGTGTATTGGTTGATATATTGGAAAGTAATTGTCATCTTTGATAATGGCTTATGTAAGCCGAAAGCTTAGATTGGATTTAAACATCAATCAATATGGTGATTGTCTTTCGTCTTTCAATGATAATGTTATTAAGCTTATCAGACAACATGAAAGGGACTTACTTAAAATAAATAGACAAAACTTGTCTATATTATTTAATGAAACATGCATTGATATATATATATATATATATATATATATATATATATATATATATATATATATATATATATATATATATATTATTATTATTATTATTATTATTATTATTATTATTATTATTATTATTATTATTTATATATTATATGCGCGGTACTTACGAGAAAGCGCTCAATATCAGAGATAGAGCTAACATATTTGGTTGGATTGATGTGAGTTTGTGACCCTGGGTTAAAAAGCGTGAAACCCAGGTTCACAGACTCACATCAATCCAACCAAATATATATATATATATATATATATATATATATATATAAGGTCAGAATTTAAATAGACTTGTGGGTATGCCTTGATTAACTAATTAAATAGAAAAGTAAGCTCAGAAGGTGGGTGTCAGCAACAAATGGAGGGTGATTTGAATATGTATATTTCCCGCAATTGTCAATGATGGCCTATGTTCCGGTTTATCATGGCATGAAAAAATAACTCACCCACCCCCACCCTATGAGCTTACTTTTCTATTTGGCGTAGATCTGACATTTAATTCGTTAATCAAGACATGCCCACAATTCTATTTTTAATTCTGACCTTATGTGACCCTCCCTTTAACTTTCGGAAATGAGGTATGACTGTTTTTAAATTTACTTAAAAATCATTTAATCGCCTGATATTTACCATCGCCTGAAAAAAGTACAATAAATATATTGAAACATGAAAGCATTTGAATAGTCGGAAGTGACACTTTGGTGATGTGAGCAAAGGTTCGTTTGTTGGCTTGGCGAAGTTTATTTTTCTGTCGTCGTGTAGTTTGGCACAAGGCTAGTACCGCAGGTTCTCGGCGTCGGCAGGGAATCACGACGACCTAGCAGCGAGATCTTCGGTTGCTCCTTGGACGTATTGTCCAGACGAACTCTCTTCTCGGCTTGAAGCCTTCGTATTTATTGACGTTCGCCCAAAACGACTTGGGGTACGGCTCAATTGGAGAATTCAGCATTTCTTCCTCCTGTCACCTTCATTATTTTTGGTCCCAAGAATAAAACTACTTCATAATTTTGGGTAATTCCTTTTTTCACCGGTGATAGTCACAGGCATTGCTCCGCCTGGTTATTTCCACTTTCTCTTATTACCATCTCCCACTAGTCCTACTCAGTGGGCGTATGTAACTCCTCCACCTTCCCTGGTGTCTCATCTGCTTCCACCACTTCAGCTACTCTCCATTTAAGGGCTGTCGACTGTTTCGGGACGAAAACAAAAGAAAGATTAATTCTTCCACGTTATACCACGTGTTCAAATATCCAAAACTGACAGACAATCTAGATGGCTGTTTACGCCTCCCGAGGTTAATCAGAGGTCACTCTCCAAGAGAATACTTATCTCTGAATTCGGATTTTAAATCCCATTCGATTTTCCCTTTTACTTTCACGTGTTTTTAGCTGTATGTCATCAGCAGATTTTGTCTTATGACTTTGTCGTAGTTGAATGCCTTTCTTTCTACAAGCCATCTATTTCTTGGTCCCTTTTTGAGAATCAAAATCTTCCATTAACCCTTCTCGTTTATCAGGGAACTGTCAGTATATCGGCCAGGCTATTTATTAACCCTTGTTTATTACTTACCAGTACAAAAAGTGTCACTGTCTTCCATTAACGTCAGAAATCAGGTCTCTAGCAGAAATTGGTACAGATTGAGTTATCCTTTTCCTCCATTATACTCATTTAAACTTAAACCTTCGGATTCCGACTACGATTCAAACAAAATTTTATTAATAGAAAGAAATTCAATTCTCTGAAACTATTAAGACCATAAAACTGCTGAGTTCTCGGACAATGAAGCTGTCTTAAGAATGACAGGAAGTTAATGAAACAAAACCGATATATGTCGTTGAATAAATCTATATATAAGTATCTAAATATTGTCTTTTAAATTCACTTGTAAAAAAGCTATGAAGTTTTGCTTCGATCCAATAGTACAATTATAGCCGTCCTGGGTAAGACGATAAACTACATCCGCGTTCTGGGTAAGACGATAAACTACATCCGCGTTCTGGGTAAGACGATAAACTACGTCCAACAGCAAGGCCTCTGATCAGGAGGTTTTGAAAAGCGTGGAACCACTTCTTATTTGCTGATGTTCCCAGGTTCACCCTGACTCGGATGTGTAGCACCTTTTAGGGTCCCAGCTATGGGCAAATAGTTAACACCCAAACTTGTGTAAAAATAGGATTGGTAACAGAAATATTACCAGCAATAATTTTTGAAGGAAAAAATTATCAGCAATCCTTTTAAAAAAAATTTACTAGCAATACAAATATTAGGTTGGTGCAAAAATAATGACGTAATAATGTCGTTTTTTGACGTTAAAAAATACGTCAAAAAACGACATTATTACGTCATTATTTTTGCACCAACCTAATAACTATACATTCTTTGAAAAAATATTACCAGCTATAGATTTTTTTAAGGAAAAATATTCCCAGAAATAGATTTTTGAAGAAAAGCATATTACCAGCAATAAAAATTTTGTCGGTATTAAATAACCCATTGAGGTTGATATACCGTAAAACAAACCAAACCAAACCAAACAATTATAGCAATGTACTGTAATAAAATTGAGGTGATGAATAGACTAGTAAATTTAGTATACAATTATTTTCATTCATTAAGTAAGATACAATTACTTCATCTCTTATAGGAACCACGTTACGGTTTCTGTTTGTGATTTGACAAATATTAGATAAATGATTTATTTAGTGACTTTTCCACAGGTAGAAAGCGAACATATCGGATCACAGTAGGTTATTTGGTAAAAAATAGTAAATTTAGAAAACAATCGAATCCTTAATTTTGGCAGTACATTTTAACTTCATCTATGAAGAACTATGAAGAAGAACTGATTAATATATTGGTAGGAAATTACCCATTTTTGGTTTTCTGTCAAGGAATCAGATTTAACTTCAAAGATGGCGGTAAATGCAGTCAAAGTAATTTTTCCAAAATTGTTTGATGAGATATAGCGATATGACACCGCTACATCTCAAGTGGTTGCTGTCATAAAAATATTCACTGAGAAAGAAAAACTGACCTAAGACCATACGACATTGTGTTCTGCAATATTTTAGCCTGTAATTTTTATGCAGCCAGTACGTCGATATCACCGCTTTACAGTGGTCTATTGTCATTGAAGTATTTATTGAACTAGTCTGGTATGAGGCCTGAGCGTCTGAGGCTGAGAATTGACTTTTAATTTTCTAAGAGGCTTGCATTTAGGTGACAACAATACTTTGGGTATCATAATCTGTTTTCACGTCTCAGACTGGAATATGCAATACAAGCATAATGTAAGCACGTAAGAATGAACAAATTAAAAAGTATATTTTTAGACTAGCAAGCTTATGCGAATTCCATGTTTGTATAAGTAAGATGATAAATTATCATATACATCTGCTCTTCTAGCATGTTGTCTGTATCTTCTCATTCTCTCCCTTATCCCTTTCAGTCCCCTTTGTCCGTGCTTGCTTTTATATAAAGATTAAACAAACATTAATTAGTTATTAGTTTCATATCACAAAAAGAATGAGGATAGCGTTAAAGTATCCTCACACTCTCTCGCTATCTTTATCTTATATATATATGTGTGTGTGTGTGTGTGTGTGTGTGTGTATTAGAGAGAGAGAGAGAAAGAGAGAGAGATGTCTTCTGGTTTTCTTGTTACTTTTCCTCGAGCTTGTTTATTTCGATTATTGCTCATTCACATTTTCTATTTTCTCATCCCTCTCAAGTTTATCATATCTCCTGTCACTTAAATAAATATAAAGAATAATATGTAGGTTTCACGGTCAGAAAATTTAACTGAATAAAGCTTAGAACTATCTTAGTCAGAAAGTTGTTAGCAAACCATACCAAATTTAGAATTATAACAAAAAAGGTTACACAAAAACTACCTCAACATTTAAAACAATTATTTAATTTTTTGCTCCGTACATAGAGAATTAACTAATTAATTAATTAATTAATTAATTCCCACTCGTTTTAATATAATTTGACGCTGTGACTGAAATGGGAAAAATTACAAGTAAATTTTAAGAAAAAAGACACAATTATTAATACCTGATAATACTTTTTTTTTTTTTTTAAATCATTTCATCGCAAGAAAGGCAACAAAGCTACTTAGACACAATGGATTATTGAATAAGAAAGATTCTGAGAAAAAGAAAACATTCCTAAAAATAAGAATATGCGTGGGTGTGTGTGATAAAAATATAAGTACAATCAGGTAAAATTGCACGTACGTATAAATATACTTCTTCCGCAAGTTTTATAAATGCAGTGCTCAGTGTTATGAGACAGAGCTATAAGTATATATATTAGTGTCTGTTCATATTTCTGAGATGAGGCATTATGTACACTATTTACATTATTCAGACTATTGTCCTCATCTTTGTCACCATATTTATTACAACGTTTCGGCCATTGTACGCTCCGGCCTTCTTCAGGTGATTGTAATGTCGAACTGAACCCTTTATTTCGCTCACTGGGTAGACTGTTCTAGTTCTACGTACCATGTCTAATGGGTGTCAGTTATCAGTCATCTCCTGTTAATTCCCAAGTTCTCCACCGCTTTAACCAGATATTGAACTCACACTCTTTGGGTCCTGTCACTGTGTGTATATATTAGTAAATATACGTAATATACAACGTCGATAATACGACTTGGAAATAACGGTCATATTGTATTTGCACCTGAATATTGCAGCAACTGAGTAAAACTCCGAATCATGCTATCGCCATTGGATATTATGTATATTCACTAATATATATATATATATATATATATATATATATATATATATATATATATATATATATATATGGCTAAGATACGAGAGCAAGATCTAAAAGGTGAACCAATCCAACAGTGATCTCATCCCACTATCCTCACACTTGCTCCATATGCGGCCTCCTTTGTAAATCACTAGAGGGTCTTAACTGCCTACTTATCGCACAAAATTTCATAACTGAATCAATAAGCTGTCAGATCCTCATACGTCGAAACCAACGGGAGAGTCCATTATTATATATATATATATATATATATATATATATATATATATATATATATAATTGTCGTACTGTACGCACCAGGCCTAAACCAGTAGATGGACACTAAAATAGTCAGACACGTGACTTTTTCCTAGAACAAACAGAAAAGGCAATCAAACAGTTCCCGCAACCTAATTTCACTCACAATTTTTACATCAAACCGTGCCATGTTTTTCGGAAACTTTCTAACAGTTTAACACGCTGTAATCATCTCTACAGTCCAAAAACATCAAGAAGTCACTACTAAATCGAATATGGCGCAATAGGAACTGAGGATTCATCGAAACGCTAACGTTTAAAACATTTCACCACAAATATATTTCGCCTATCCCCCACCATCACCATATATATATATATATATATATATATATATATATATATATATATATATATATATATATATATTGGCCTGATGAATGAAAACAATAATATCGGTTTTAATTGCAACACGCGTTTTGCGTCTTGCGACCTTCCTCTGGCTATGCGTGGTAGTACATATATATATATATATATATATATATATATATATATATATATATATATATATATGTGTGTGTGTGTGTGTGTGTATGTGTGTATATATATATATATATATGGAGGGAGAGGGAAAGCTAAATACAAGTTCCTTGTCAGTCGTCTTTAGCAAAAACCTGTATATAAGAGAGGTTGCTGCCCAAATAATGTGTGTGTGTGTGTGCGTGTGTGTGCGTGTGTGTGCGTGTGTACACGCGAATGGGTAAAATGTTTCCGGATTCATCTTTTCTATCCAAGCTGCCTGACGAGTATCAATATGCTATTGCAAATATTAGTGAATATTGAATTAAACAAAAAAAGAATAATTTTACTTTATTTTTTGCAGATTAAACAAAATATAAAAAGATTATATTAATCTGCCACAGCCTTGAAGGGCCATCAACACTTTTTGAAGTATAAACTTACAAATTGACTTGTTAACCATTGCCCTAATTTCTCTGCATTCCGTTTTCTTTTACTTTTCTTTTTTTTTTTTGGTTTCTTTTCTTCCGCATTTCCAGTTTTGGTTATGTGATATTTTATAATTTGAATGGCTAAAAACAGAATCGGTGAACTGTATATAAATCTTTGATAAACGCCAAGTGCTAATGTCAAACGCAAGAAATGCTAAAAAGGTAAAGCGCATTATTCCTTAAATACTGGAAAATGCCTTTACTGGAATGAAGAAATACTTATTCTTTAACACAACCTTTCTAAAGGTTAGTTTAATTCCATCTTTACAGGCCATGTTTTGTTGCGCAAAATTGATATGCAGAAAATAGAGGCTCTGTTATTGTAGCCGATGCATCTTGGAAGCAGGTGCATCTTAGAAATAGGTGCGTCTTAGAAATAGTTGCATCTTGGATATATGGAAGTACGCGAATCTTGCAAGTGGTTGCATCTTGGAATTATACACGTTTTAAAAAACAGGTGTATCTTGAAAGACGTATATCAGAAGTGTGCATCTTGGAAGGAGATAAATTTTTTAAATTGTATCTGTTTCCAAACCAGGCTTCATCGATACACTAATGTTTCAAATTTCCATCACAAATATATTTCACCAATAACTAACCCCATATATATATATATATATATATATATATATATATATATATATATATATATATATATTGGTCTGATGAGTTAAAACCGTAAGTGTAGGTTGGAAGCAGATACAATTTGGCGATTCTTTTGTTGTAGGTGTATTTTGTAGTCGGTGCATTTGGGAAGAAAATGGATCTTCGAAGATGGAGCATTTTGAAAATAAGTGCATCTTTGAAGAAGGTGTGTTCGCAACCCTATGAAAAAAATATAATCAGTTAAAATAAAAGTTGTATTTTCAGTCTTTGTAAATATAAATCAAAAAATATATTTGTATATATTGAACTTCAAGATGAGACCAAAATATTCAAAATGAAAATATTAACAAAAACAGATTGTCCAAACAATTTTAAAAATTATTTATTTATCACCACACTGTTTAGAACATTTTTTTTTATTGAACTTTTTTTTTATAGTGGAATATGAAAATAGGGAAAATGATTCTTGGCAAAATTAATGCGCACAGTGCCCAATTTATTTTGTTATTAGCAAACAACACTTTGGAAAAGTTTTATGCAAAACATTTCAATCTACTACAAAAAAATTTAAAACAGGTAACCTTATCGTCAAAAGTAACAACACGACAGCAAAGTCAAAATTAGAAAGAACGAATATATTATCTATGAGTTCAAATGCCCTTTTAAGGAACTGTGTTTCTTATCAAACAGAATTCATAAATAATTGCATCGGTCACACAACTACATGCTTATCCAGACATCTATCTGACCACAGCTCCATTAGAACCCATTTACACACACACACAAACTTACCATACCCACATCCTAAACATACGAGTAGAAAATACAAATATAATAACCTCATCCATATTTAAAAAAAGAATGAAAGCCTTAATAATAAAAAAGAAAGAAAAAGCCAGCACTCAGAAATATTAACCACGAACAATGTGCTAACTGTGTTCGGAAAATAAAACATCCCTATAACTGTAGCAGCATACATACAATCTATAAACTGAGTTAAAAAGCCAAAATGAAATCATCCTTGATAATGGCTAAAAGCATAGCCGAAAGCGCTCGGAATTATAGAACATTTGGACAGTTTCTACACACTCTGTGTTCAAAAAAGATAATACTTGTTCGAACACAAGAAAAATGAAATAAAAAGCTTAATCTTAGTAACTTGTCTTTAATGAAACATGTATAAATAAAAGATTGCTGCCTAATTACACAATACACAAACACATACATACATACACACACACACATATATATATATATGTATGTGTATTATATTTATAATTTCTATATATCATAGTATTGCTAGGTAACTGAAGGACAAAATGGAAGAAAAAAAAACAAACTATATACATAAATATGACAGTAAATACATACGACATACTTCCATGAATTGAAATAGAAGAATAAATGAACATATAAAGAAATCTTTTACCAAACAACACAGTCATTGCATTACGACATGCCCACAAGTCTATTTAAATTCTGACCATATATATATATATATATATATATATATATATATATATATATATATATTAGTGAATATACATAATATCCAACGTCGATGGCACACCTCGGAGTTTCACTCAGTTGCTGCAATATTCAGGTGCAAATACAATATGGCCGTTATTTCCAAATCGTATTTTCTATTTAGAGTAGATCTGACATTATATTGATTAATCAAGATATATCCACAAGTCTATTTAAATATATATATATATATATATATATATATATATATATATATATATATATATATATTTGGTTGGATTGATGTGAGTTTGTAACCCTGGGTTTCACGCTTTTGCGATCGTCAGACAAACTGATTAATTTTTTAAAAATTTTTTGGGTTTATTTAGATTGCGGGTATTGGTGGGGGAAGTCGTCATGATGTCATCGTGCTAACGCAAAGATAGATGCATGTCCGTACACCCGATGAGGTACGCAGACAACATACACACTTGTCCGCCGGGACTCATACAGATATAAACATATATGGGCACTATGAGATTTGACATATGTATGTATATGGGTGGTGTTGTGTCTATACATACGCATTTGTATGTTGAAATTCAAAGATCGGGAGTGTAGCGAAAATTTCTCGTGAATGTCTCGTGAATCTATACATGTCAGCAATCGGAGCATGCTTCTGTTTTTTCGCTGAATAATATTTCCTCGCTTGCACGTATATACGTATGGTGGGGTGTGATATTTAGCGCTTTCTAATAAGTACCCCGCATATAATATATAATCATATATATATATATATATATATATATATATATATATATATATATATATATATATATATATATCTAATGTAAAAGTAATCTACCAGGTCGAAATTGTATAGAATGAGCACTGATCTCTGAGTTTTTCGTGGTAACTTTACGTTTAGGTTCGTAGCATATTTCACTTTTTATTCACAGATCTAAAGTCATCTAAATGCAGGATATTTAAAAATAACACAGATAAAAAGAAAATGAAACGCGTTGGGAAGCTAAATAAAGTCGGTGAAGCTGTACGTCTAGACGGGGAGGGGGGCAACAGTAAAGGTTAGCTTCACTAAATAAGCGTTCGTTTCACCCCACAGCCACGATGTGCAATTATAGCCGGCATTTTCGTCTATAGTTTTACTCCTCCCTGAGTCCACACACACAGACACAAACACACACGCACGCGCGTACATAAATACACACACACAGAGAGCTTTCGGGTCACATGAGCCATCTTCAGAGTGGTTATATGGACATTTAAACAAAGGTATTCATCATCAAAGATAATATTCTGTTATCTGTTATGTTGATAACGGTCGCGGATTTTCAGATGCAGGTCGTAAGTTCATGATGCGGTTCCAGGACGTCGAATCATATATAACCTCTCTGAAGATGTGAGCCGAAGGTTTAGATCAAGGAACAGCATAAAAAATATCGAAATGTCCTTATTTTCTCCAGAAATTAAAGCAAGCATACGATGTTTAGAACGGCTCATGGTCAAACATAATAGACATTTAGCAATATATGTTTGAATAATGATCTGCTGACTATATATATATATATATATATATATATATATAATTAAGTTATGAAAAACATAGTAATCCGTGTAGGTAGTCCCAAGGACGATGAAATCCTGAGAACTGAATGTAAATCCAGAGCTAACATTTTAAAGAAAAACAGACCACTTTAAGGTTCCATTATAATAATTTATTTCACCAGAGCCCTTTTAAAGGACGCCGGATCATCAGATGGCACTTTCAAAAGATGAAACAAAAAGTGAAATGCTGGATTTCATTTTCGTTTAATCGTTTGGAAGGTTATTATAATGGAACCTTAATGTGGTGTGTTTTTCTTTAATATATATATATATATATATATATATATATATATATAAAGAAATATAGTCTTAAGGTGTGCTATATTTATATATATATATATATATATATATATATAAAGAAATATAGTCTTAAGGTGTGCTATATTTATGGAATAAAGTGCTGAATATCAAAGATAGAGCGTGTGTAAATATAAAAGTGAACATAGAAGTCAACACTTAGAGGCAACAGTCTGTTTCATGCTATATGCAATCGTCAGGCCACGATTGCATATAGCATGAAACAGACTGTCGCCTCTAAGTGTTGACTTCTATGTTCACTTTTATATATATATATATATATATATATATATATATATATATTGTGTGAGTGTATGTGTGTCCATTTAGGCAGATTTTTTTCATTGATGGATGTTTTATTAAATAATATAGAAAAGTTTTGTCTATTTATTTTAAGCAAATTCCTTTCATATCGTCTAATAAGCTTAATAACATTATCATTGAAAGACGAAAGAAAACCACCATATTGATACATGTTTTTTTAATCTTATCTAAACTTTCAGCTTACATACATAAGCCATCATCAAAGAAGAAAATAACATTACAATATATTAAACAATACACGGACATGGCAATAATGTGTCTGTTTTTAGGCCGCAAATGTTCTTTAAGGCAAATGTTATTAAAGACAACAGGTGTTTTCGAAGAAAGCTTCTCAGATGAGAAAGAAATTCCGTCAGAAATTATCCATTTTTTTTTATTTTGATAGAAATATCGGCCAAGTTTCGAATCTATTAAGTCATCGTCAGGGTACGTTGAGAAAAATGCTAAGTTTCGTAGAACTCTTGAGCGTAGTAACATGAGCAAAACGTGTTGTGACGTAGCTGACGTGTAACGTGAATATCTCTGTTTATTTTATTTATTTATTTTTATATACATTTGAAGATGCCAATTGTCAAATTATAATTGCTTTTATTAATAGATGGTTGTTTTTATTATATAGTATTTTAAAATTGTTTATGAGTAGCTGTCTAATATTACTGTGATCCTTCTGATGCTTATTAATGTGTTATCTGATGGCCGGTAGGTGGCAGGTGAAACTCCGCGAGAGTGTCGTTGTGGTGCATCCTATACAAGATGTTTTGTGTTTGTTACTTACAGAGAAACAACCTGAGTGTGCAACTATACTCACACAACACTAGCCTAGTGTAGGGGGTGGAAAGTCTGAGATATATTATGTATCATATCTAAGTTGATAGTTTTGATTTTTTTCGTTATGCATTATAAATCTGATGCATTTGTTTTTATCAACTGGTTTTGTATATCTATGTATAAAGTTCTTTATTGATTTTTCGTCTTTGTTTTAATTTTTGTGCATTTCATTTTGGCAATATATGCTAATAGGTTTATTGTCAATATTATGTCTATGACTATGGTTTTTAGCGTTAAAAGTGTTATTGTTTAAATGAAATTTGATTGTCGACTATATAATTAGGGTAGCCATTATTGATGTCTGTTTATTTATATTATTTAAATCTTTAAAGGAAATTATTTTGGACGTGGAAATGACTTTTGCTGTTTAATTAGATTATTAATGGTAGCAGATTTATATTTTTCAGGGAATTTACTGCAGATATTTTAGAACGGAAAATGGTAAAATAATCGCTGTTAGATTCAATGACAATATCTAGAAATGGGATTGTTTTATCAACGTTTAATTCATAAGTAAACTTTAAAACGAACTTTTAAAAAAAATCTTTTAAAGTCCTCTGGTGTCATTGATGGATTTAGTTTGAATGAAAATGTCATCAATATAATTTGCATAAATGGTGTTTATTAAATATTTTATTTTCTAAGTTGGTCATATAAAAGTTTGGTTTGAAAATAAAGGGCAGAGATGGTTGGCCATTTTGGTACAAATATCAAAAAGATGATCTTAAAAGGGGGCTTGTGTGGTTCACGCAAATAAAAGTGGTCTTTTTCTTCTAAAATTGTGGGCTTGGTTTTCAAAAGTGGTAGGGAAGAATTATGATAAATGCTTTTTAAAATAATATATATTGTTTTCATGGACTGGCAATAGTGAAAACTTTTCAACGTCTAAGGATGTTAAGATTTCATCCTGAGTATTTTTGCAGACAAGAATTCGTAAAGATTCGTTCGTAGACTTAATACTGAGTTTGGTAGGTGAGTACGGTATGATTAATTGATTTAAAGTTTTTGATAATTGATGGGTATAGAAACGGAGTGGACTGCCTGGGTTGTGGATTTTAACATTCTCATATCGATAGCCACGATGATATTCATCATTAATTTGCTGAAGTTTTAACGTTCCAATTTCAGAGTTATTCGTGGTTGATCGTTGACATAAGTAGGTTCTCAACTGGGAAGTTGTATTTTTGTGTAGGTTCTTGAATTTAACGCCATAATCTAGTATTAATTGTAGTTTTTGTGTTTTTTGTGGTATTCATCCTCATTTAATACTACGGCAATGTCTGATTTGTCAGTTTTGGACAAATTCTGGCGAAATTTCCTCCATATCTGAGGAAGGATTATTCGTAATTTGGAAATGTGGATCAATAAAATTAATCGACACAAAACGTCTGTAGTTTTTAATAACATTTGCCTTTGGACTTTCACCATATATATATATATATATATATATATATATATATATATATATATATATGGTGAAAGTCCACTCGTGACCGAGTATGGCCACTTCTTAGACACGTTCCGAATCACATTCGATTTTCATCTTCTCACTGGTGTCGTCTAAGATGAATATATATATATATATATATATATATATATATATATATATATATATATACATACATATATATATATATATATATATATATATATATATATATATATACATACATATATATATATATATATATATATATATATATATATATATATATATATATATAAAATTTAAAGAAAAACAGACCACTTTAACGCTCCATTTGTATCTTCAGACTTCACTTTCAAAAGGTGAAAAGAAAAATGAAATTTAAATTTACACTTTTGACGGGCAATATTAAGCTTATATAAGTTGACATAGAGGGTACACACACACACACACACACACACACACACACATATATATATATATATATGAAATAATAAAGAAAGGCTCAAACACTAATATCCCATGGTTATAATTTATTACATTGGAATCGTAATCAGGATCCAATTCATCAGACCTACAAATTCAAAAAGAAATCGGAAAATATAACTCCAGGTATAAAAACTAAATTTTAGTGAGAGTGTATGTGTGGGAGTGGGAAACAAGTGTGAGAGGGAAATGTATGAAAGCTCTAGAGAGAGGGTGTAACAGAAGAAGAACATGCCTAAAGGTGAAGGTGGGGATTAAAATTTAATATATATATATATATACACTATAAATATACATACACTGTTATAATTTAATATATATATACACTATAGTTCAATGCTTTGAGGAACCCCCTCGTTATTTTTTAAATTGGCCCCAAAGGTAATTGTTTTGAACTTTAAATAAGACAAAATTATTATCCATGTTAAGAAAAGTGAGATATGTTTTTTTAGAAATTTTATTATAATAAAAAAAAGTATTTCATGATATATATATATATATATATATATATATATATATATATATATATATATATATATATAATCAATTAGCAAACTTATACTTTCGCCTTGAAGTATAAGTTTGCTAACTGATTATATATATATATATATATATATATATATATATATATATATATATATATAGTAATCATTTCACCCTAAGTAAGGCAATAAAGCCACTAAAAGACAAGGGATTACTGAGTGTGGTAGAATATGAGAAAAAGAAACATTATTAAGGAGAGAGAATAACAACAAAACAGGAATTAAGAAGACACAAGATAACAATTGACATTGCTTTTAAATTTTTCAAGAACAAAGTTGACTCTAACGGAAGAGGCTGGTTGAGAGTTCCACAGGCATAGAAGAAACTATTAACATAGAACTTGGAATTTCGAATCGAACCCTTTGTGGAACTACTATCTTCCCCGATGGACGAAATAAAGGATTTGGTTTGAAATTCCAATCACCCGAAGAAGGCCGGAGCGTACAACGTCGGAAACGTTGTGAATATGCCAATAAAGATGAGGATAACAATCTGAATAGTGTCAACAGTTTCAAGCCTTAAGCAAACACCAGTGTATATATAATTATATAAAGGATTAAGTGTGATCAATGTGAAGATTAATTATGTGGTTAATTGTTCCGATTATCTTGGAGAAAGCTATATGTCCATCGACTATTGCTTCGTTTCTAATGTTATTTACGTATCATTTTGAAAGATATGTAACTCAAATGCTTCTTTTGATCACGATTAGCATTCCGTCTTTCAATTAATGGTCAATCCTTTCTTCTTGTTTGTCTTGCTGTCGAATTTGTCTCAGGTTTCCTTCTGAATCTGCGATCAACATCATGCCATATGTCTAGCGTATATTGGTAATGGTACGTCTGCCTCCCAGTGTCTGTCTTATACTAAAATCACCCCCATTATATGCCAAGCAAGTATTGAACAGCAACTGTTTACATACTGACTGATGCTGGTTTCTATAAGTTTACGTTGAAACTGTTTTTACACTTTCTGAAATTTCCTAACATTGACAAATCATTTATTACACTTGATTCATTGAAAGAAGCGATGAAGGACTGAAAAAAAAAAAAGATATTACTAAAGTTAACCTAGCCCTGAACAAAGGATTCGGTCGTAGACGTTTATCCATCTTATACCATTCTAGTGAATTTACTCTAATGAAAGCACAAAAAGTTACAATTCCTTGGAAATATTCCTGTTTTTTTTTACATTTTAGATGATTTTTAAACGTTCTTTTCTATTTTCTAGTACTTCAATTATACTTTCGAAATCAAAAATGACAGACACCAAAAGTGATCGCCAGCTTCATTGCATTAACAAAAGTTTGAAAGGTTTCTTCCTTTTGAACACATTTTTTTGTCGTGAATTTCATCTACAAATTATTTCTTGAATCATAGTAAACCCAACACAGACGTACACATTTGGATTCGACATCAATTCAACGTTGATTTTCCTATCAACAAATGAATGATAATTCCATAATATGTGAAACAATAAGGCGAATTAGCTTTAACGCATGAATATTATCGAAGATCGCAAACCTTGTCCTAATAATTAAACCCGAAAGTACTTAAGTAAATTAAATGTATAGTTGTGTGTAATTCACTATAATTTGCGCTTTTTACACAAAATTTGAATATACCTTTAGTAGCCGTTAAAAAAATATTTTGAACCTTTGTATAGTGACGCTTTTCTGCGAGAAAAAAAAAAACTTGTAAAATAAGTTGTCAACCATTGTTTATTGATTATTTTAATCATTACACCCCAAGCAAAGCAATAAACCCACTACGATGCAAGGGGTTAATAGGTGTGAAATAATATTAGAAAGAGAAAAACATTATTAAGGAGAGAGAACAATAAAAGAAGAATTAAGAAGATACACTATAACGATTGCCATTGCATTTAACCTTTTGAAGATCACTGTTGACTGGAAAACAAGAGGCCGGAAGAGAGTTCCACAAGTTAACAGTGCAAGAGAAGAAACTGCTAATATAGAACTTATTGTTACATCTATCAGATTGAACTGTAAAATAATGAGACCTAGCTGTCAATCTAGTATAGCCTTCAAATTTGTAAGTACAAGATACCAAAGAGGAAAACTCACCAGAACAATTATCATGAAAATATGGAAAAGATACAGGGAAGTAAATTTACGACAGAGGGAAAGTGACAGAAGCCAAGATATCATGTCAGGAGCGATAAAATTGTAGATTCTTCATTGCATCCTATCGAGAATCTCTAAATATATAGCAGAAGAACACCAGAGCAGATATGACAGCAATATCGCTTCCTTTAAAAGACGAATTTTTTTAAACATAATAGAAAGATTATGCTTCATCAATGCTTGTGCTGTCAAGAACTTTGAGTGGAAATGTAACTGAAATGTTATAATATTTTCGACAGCAAAATACACCCAAAGCAACATTTTTCCAAACAAGTGCAACATTTATTTTGCTTCGATGCTTTATTTTACTTTTATTTATTTTCCTTATTGGGAGATTTTGCCTTTTTCTATTATTATTGACTTGTTAATCTGATTTTTGACCGAAAGTGATAGTGTTATTTTTATTATCTATTCTTTTTTCTTAATTTATTTTTATTTCTCTTGCCATTTTCATTTTTTCATTGACTCATTCCAACTTGCTTTGTTTGCCTTAATATCTTTGATTCTTTTTAGCCTTCTCTCATTTCTTTCTTTCTTTCTTTCTTTCTTTCTTCCTTTCTTTCTATGTGACCTTTGTTTCTACAGACTTTCTTTCTTTCTTTCTTCCTTTCTTTCTATGTGACCTTTGTTTCTACAGACTTTCTTTCTTTCTTTCTTTCTTTCTTCCTTCCTTCCTTTCTAGGTGACCTTTGTTTCTACAGACTTTCTTTCTTTCTTTCTATGTGACCTTTGTTTCTACAGACTTTCTTTCTTTCTTTCTATGTAACGTTTGTTTCTACAGAATTTCTTTCTTTCTTTCTATGTGTCCTTTGTTTCTACAGACTTTCTTTCTTTCTTTCTTTCTTTCTTTCTTTCTTTCTTTCTTCCTTCCTTCCTTTCTAGGTGACCTTTGTTTCTACAGACTTTCTTTCTTTCTTTCTATGTGACCTTTGTTTCTACAGACTTTCTTTCTTTCTTTCTTTCTATGTGTCCTTTGTTTCTACAGACTTTTTTTCTATGTGACCTTTGTTTCTACAGAATTTCTTTCTTTCTTTCTATGTGACCTTTGTTTCTACAGACTTTTTTTCTATGTGACCTTTGTTTCTACAGAATTTCTTTCTTTCTTTCTATGTGACCTTTGTTTCTACAGACTTTCTTTCTTTCTTCCTTTCTTTCTTTCTTTCTATGTGACCTTTGTTTCTACAGACTTTCTTTCTTTCTTTCTATGTGACCTTTGTTTCTACAGACTTTCTTTCTTTCTTTTCTTCAAACAGCCCCACTTTGTTAGTTACTTTCTTTATTTGCCTTATGTTTTCTTTTTGTCTTTGTTTTCCTTCAAATAATTTCTTTCGGGCTTTCTTGCCTTAATACTGTCGGTTCCTTTTTTTCTTTCTTTTCCTCAAACATTCTCTCTTTCTTCCTCATCTTCAACCTTTCCCTCTTTGTTTTTTCTTTCTTTTTTATTTATTTGCCTTAAGTTATGTTTTCTTTCTGTTTGTTTTCCTTACAATAATATTATTTCATGCTTTCTTTCCTTAACGCCATCGCTTTCTATCTTTCTTTCTTTATTTCTTTCTTTCTTTCTTTCTTTCTTTCTTTTTCTTTTTTCTTTTCTTTCTTTTTTCTTTTATTTCTTTTTTCTTTTCTTTTTTCTTTTTCTTTTCCTTATTCTTTTTTCTTTTTTCTTTGCTTTTTATCTACTTTCGCTTTCATTATGATCTCCTTCTTTCATTCCCCCCCATTTCCTTCCAATCTCATTCACTCTCGTATTCGCTGTTCCATCTACAAACAACATTTCCCTACCTTTTCTCTTTTTATGTTTTAAAGCACCCGACAAATATCACGTAAAAACCCTTGACCTTGTCTATAACTCCTTGACCTCACTGACCAAGAATCGAAAATATTTTCAAATCACACCGTAATGTTTTCTTCTCAGTAAAATTTACTAAAATCATTTTCATTTGTTCACACTGTAAAATTAAAAGATTGACACGTGTAATTAAAAGGGTTTATTAAAAGGTGTGTAGAAATGATAGAAACAAATATTATAAAAACACATTGGCATAGAGTTATAAAAGGTTAAAGTATGAATAACAAAAAGGATAAGTGAATTTTAAATGGTAAAATTTGGAAGATGAAAAATCAAAACAACAAACGTAAAAGATGGAAAAGAGAACAGAAGAATTTTTAAAAAACGGCAGTACTACTTAAGTATATTGATCTACTTGTAAAAAAAATAGGAAAAACTCTTCTGGAGAAGATTATTTTTAGCGATTGGTATCCATTAGACCATTCTCAAGCCTTGAGATTTGTTAGAAGCGAGATATATTGATTTTTATCAATTTAGAAGTGGGGTGTTCTGTTCAAAATATAAATACAGTGTTAAGTCGATCCCTGACTTTTTACAGTATAATTGGGACGCTTTCAAGTTTCAACCTGCTTATGTCATTGATATCTGTATATATTTTAAATCTTTATTGCTGGGCCGGAAGGGGGACTTTTTGGTAGCATATTTACAAACATTGGGGGTTAATAATTATTTATGCGAAATAAAAATATAAACAGCTGTGTAGTTTTAATAATTTATGTAAAATTGTTTTCCTTGCATAAAATTTTATATATCCGTTTTCCTCTTTATTTAAAATATATATATATATATATATATATATATATATATATATATATATATATATATATATATATATTCTATTAATATAAGTCTATTTTCGTATGTAGAAAAAATTACTCTGTAAAAAGTCAGGCATACATTTTACACGGTATTATTATTATGAAAAACGAAACTTCCTTTGTAAATAATAAAAAAAATCAATATTTTTCTGTTTTGACATATGTCGGACATTGAGGGAATCAAAGGAATGCTAATCTAGACAAATTATTCCAGACACGTATTTTCCTTATTTTTTACAATGGACTAGTTTATTTAAGTTGTTCCAAAAAGACAAAGTAAAAAAGAGAAACAAAGTCGGACATAGTTATTCGATAATTAACAAAAAATCGATTATTTGTTGTCCGTTTAAATCACCAAACTTTCCACAAAACATGGCGTTATGCCAGACTTAAATAAGCTTAGTACATGTACAGAAATACAAGTTTTTATACTGCAAGGTGTTTTATTTTGAACATGCTTCATTTACCTTCTGTATTTCCATATTATATCTGAATGAAATATACTCCAGATATGCCGGAAGATTAATGCCACCAAAGAAAAAAAAAACTCAGGACAAACAACAATTTTAATATTTCATTTCGATTATCAGCAAAGTGAACCCCAGTATAGAAATAGCTTCAAGGGCAACACAAACAATGGCAGCAGTCATAAGTGTGAGGAGCATCTGGAAAAAACAAGAACTGCTTGAAATCAAATATCAGATTTGGATCAATTGGTCTTCTCTGTCTTTCGTACAGAAAGACAGAGAAGACCAATTGACCTCAGCATCTTGAAAATTAACAGTACGATTGCAGCAAATAATCAAATCATTAGACATGAGACGGCACAGTATTAACATAGACTATCACAAATGATACATTGCGAGATGTGTTGCGGGCCAGTGTCTGCGTTGAAACGTGTGTCTCCTGAGATGCCCACAACAACCATGGCAGACTCAGAATGTGAGTTCACGTAAATAAATAAAAGAAACGACAAGAACCAATATATATATGTACAAAAAATGATAATGTATTAACAACAAAAGGTTACAAATGACAAAGTTAAAGACGTGTGTGTTAAATGAATATGAAGACGTTTTGTGTGCAATGTATATGTATCGAGTGAATGTGCGTACGTACGTATGTGTGTGTGTGTGTATTGTTCATGCATTTTCCAATGGGAAACCTGTTTGTCCGCGAGAGACTTACATGTTGACGTGTAAGCAGAAAAAGTAAGAAGAGAGGGATAAAAAATTATCACAGAGTATTTGTAGTCCTGAGAGCGTCTACTAGCCGCGGTTTCAATAATTAGGAGGAGGTAACCCGACATGTGCAATCAGACAAGAAATAGGCCCCTTTAGAAGAAGTCATATTCACCATCAATAGGAGAAATTTGAAACGCTATGGACGTCGTAAGGTCCAGAAGTTTTTTCACTGTTTCCCTACAAGCAAAAAACAAGGGAAAGAGAAAAAAATGGTCTGACACCATCACTGAGAGAACTGGAAAATCCTTCACGGAGACCCCCGTCCGATAAACTACATCCGCGTCCTGGGTAAAACGATAAACTACGTCCAACAGCAATGCCTCTGATCAGGAGGTTTTGAGGAGCGTGGAACCACCTCTTAATTGCCGGTGTTCCCAAGTCCACCCTGACCTAGGGTGGTAGCACCTGTTAGGTTCCCAGTTATGTCTAATAGTTAACCACGAAACTGTAGTAAAAACACTATGAAAGTATAAAAATAGGTTTTAATACCAGAAATACTTCGTAAAAAAATATTAACAGCAATAAATTTTTGTAGAGAAAAAAAACGACTACCAGCAATATATTTTTGAAGGAAAAATATTACCAGAAATAGATTTTTGACAAAAACACAATATTACCAACAAAATTGATGTCGATATGCCGTAAAACAAATCAAACCAAACAAAAACTTCACAGAGACACGGGCATCGATACGTATCCGCAAAATATGGAAAGAGCTGGACAGGTTCTAAGCTGCGCTAGGACTACAATCGGTCACGGAACCAATTATGATTATTGTGAGGATGGGTTTCTAACGATTCCATCAAGAGATAAAAATCCTGTAATTCAACCCCTATTTTATCTGACCAATATTTGATCCAAATATCTTATTCCCATTTAATATTTGTGCTTCTGTCGATCCTTCCTTGATGTACAAATCCTCTATTCCAACATTCTTTGAATCTGACCAATATTAGATTAAAACGTTTTATTCCCATTTACCATTTATCATTCTATCAAACCATTCTATCATTCTACTATTCTGTCGATTCAAATCCTGAAACCCTACCGTTTTTAATCTTCCCAAAATTTGATCCAAACATTTTATTAGCATTTAATATTTGTGTTTCTGTTTTTATTAATCCTTTATTTTTTGTTCTCTAACGAACAATGTCATTTTGGATCTTGTGTGTGAGATATATATATATATATCTTGCGTCACTAAAATGTCTATGATCACATTATCGCCGAGAGATGTCTTCAGTAGCCCTGCCTGCTGAAAAGAACATCTGTGATACGAGTGAGGAAAATGCATACAAGACCTATATATATATTTGTGATGAAATATTTGATTACTTGCATTATTTACATTATTAGGACTGTTATCCTCATCTTCATTTCTATATTCGCAACATTTCGGCGGTATTATGAGGTAGATGAGGTATTATGATTACTTGCATTATTATCCTCATCTTCATTGCCATATTTCCAACTTTTCGAACTCTATACACCTGGATGAGGTATTATGATTACTATTATTATTTGAACTGTTATCCGCCTCTTCAATGCTATATTCACAACGTTTCAGCCGCTATATCTCTGAGATGAAGAATTATCATTATTTGCATTTTTTATATTATTTGGACTGTTATCCTCATCTTCATTGCCATATTCACAACGTTTCGGCCTCTATATCCCTGGGATGTGGTATTATGATTACGTGCATTATTGGCATTACTCGGGCCGTTATTTTCATCTTCATTGCCATATTCACAACCTTTCGGCCGTTGTACGCTCCGGCCGTCACCAGGTGATTGGAATTTCGAACCGAACTCTTTATTTCGTCCACCGGGCTATACTATTCTATTTTTACATGCCATGCCTCTTCCGGATGTCACAGTTATTTGCCTTTAAACTCAACTCTCCAAGTTTGGTTTACTACTCTTGTGACCTGGTATTGAACACACAACTCTTCTTTCATTTCATGCGATCAATATTGATCAGTATTCAAATGATCTGCATTCCTTATTCACAATCGTTAGGGCACATATTCGGTAATCCCACAGAAATCCGTTTACCTCACCCCACCATATTCCAATTATAAAGAGAGCTATTCTCCAAGAACTTGTTCTTGAGAAATCCTCTACCACATGAATGCTTCTCTGAACTCTACATTCATAACCTCTTCATGTCAAGGGTCAAAGGTTATCCTCATAATATTCACTTCCTGCCAGTTCTTATTTCACTCATATCACCTCCTCATTATTTATAACTAATTTAACAGTACCCCTTTACTATAAGTGACACGCATAAGTGGTTCTCGTGAACTTTAGTATAAAAAGATACCAGTACTTTATATTGTAAAATGTCATACATATATATATTGATGCTATTTCAAATTTAATTGTCTAATAAGCGAGTCTGTAGTGTTGCTGGCGTTGAATAATTTAATTTCGTAACTTTTTAAAGAAATCGAATGGAATAGACGGAATTTATCTCGGGTGGTGGGGATTGAACCTGAATCAACGGTGAAGAAAAGTAATGATAAAATTATAGATATGAATTACGAGGCCCGAGAAAATTATCTAATTTAAGAGAAATAATAAAGAAGGAAATAAACAAAAGAGTTTTACACAGTTCAGAAGGAAGTGGATGTTTGTTGCTGGGTGGGGGGGGTATGTTTTGATCGATCGAATAGGCTGCGATAAGAGGGATGAAAAGTATTATTTGGAGAAACACCCTCGCAAGCACAAACACAAAAACAGATACACGCACACACAT
>OZ010573.1:5443341-5458341 GCA_963932145.1 Acanthosepion lycidas
ACCGAGAGAACAGAAAGAAAAGGAAAGGGAAAAGAAAGAGAGGAGTATATTCAAAATTACACAGATATAAAGGAAGAGGAAAGTTAAGAAAATAACACACGAGAAATTGTTCATACGAGTTAAGCCACTGAAATTATGTTGAAAAAGGGAATTCAAATTTGAACGGCAATGAAACGTGAACAGATATTAACACATAAGCTAGAATGTCGCGTCTCAAATTTTATGAGATTTTAAATGAAATCATATATTAAAAAAATGAATATAAAACGTAAATAAAGGACGCTTTACGAAGCAATACAATACTTAACAAAATCAACCTTACATTATAAATTTGAATACAAAATAAATTTTAAACTTTTAATATTTTCATATTAATTTTAAATTAAAATCTGTGATCAATAAAGCAAGAAAAAATATTAATAAGCTTATTGATGGCTAAGCATACTACCAGGAATTTACGAATACTAACCAATATAATACCTAAAGCTAGAATAAATTACTGATTAAAATCTTTATATAAAGATAATATAACATAAAAGGAGATATGAAGTTTAGCAAGATTGTAAGCTTAATTCCTTAGCATGTTTGCAACTTACCGTAGTTTCATATCTTTAATTTAATAATATTACCTATTCAAGGACTTAATTATTTCCATCTGTAGGCAGATGAAGCACAGTTCGATCACCGATCTGGACATTTTAATTTGTGCGAGAATTTCTGTTTTAATATTATTAAATCAAAGATATGAAACTACAGTAAGTTGCATACATTGTGGAATTAACCTTACAATGTTGCTAATCACACCTCTTACGTTGTTTATAAAACGTCCAAATAAAATGTACAATTTTGTAGTAGTAACTTGCATGTTCTAATGAGGATAGAATGGAGATCAACGTTTTTTAGTGGACACAACAGTTTTCAATCTGATTGTCTGAATCGTCTTCAAGAAACGAGAGCAAGATCTAAAAGATCAGCCAATCTAACAGTGATCTCATCACACAATCCTCACTCTTGCTCCATAGGCGGCCTCCTTTGTAAATCACTAGTGGGTCTTAAGTGCCACTTAAGATTATCGCACAAAATTTTATAACTGAATCAATTGGTGAAGTTGTCAGATCCTCATACGTCGAAACCGACTGAAGAGTCCATGATATATATATATATATATATATATATATATATATATAATCATTAGTAACCAAATTATTACATAAAAAGAATGAGATAAGTGGTCGATGCTGCCATTTTAACAAATATTTTCTTTACTACTTTAATAATAATATAATATAATACAACAAAAAAATCATAATTTAATTAATAATATGGCATAAAATGACAACAAACCGTACATAAAAAAATTATAATTGAAATAATTCTAATTGGTAAAAAAATTACAATCCGAAGAAAAATTCTTATAGTGTATTTAGGCAGTATATCTTCATTCAAGCATGTTTGGATAATCTGTACATATGTCTATTTTTATTGTGATCATCTCGAATACTCTGATTGACTTCTTAATGTTGATATTAAAATAATTAAAGAAGACGCCGTAATATTTTTCTTTTCTTTCTTTTAATTTCTATTTTCCCAAGTACTTTTAATCTCATTCCAGATTATCTTGAAAGGTAAAATTAATGTAATAGATAGTTGTGATGATTTGTAAACACACATATATATCAAGTGGACACAGAGGTCAAAAGCAAGCGGCCACTGTATCAAGCTTCGACGCAATCTTCAGGATATATATATATATATATGTATGTATGTATGTGTGTGTATGATAAAATATAGTTTTAAGGTATGCTATATTTATCGGTTAAAATGCATGAGAATATATAACATTCCCAAAATAAGTCTTCATAAATATTTTATCATCAGGCCATCTTCAGTTTTATATATATACATTTAAGCTAGCTCCTACGGAGGACATTTCATTCGGCCTTCATCATAATAGCTAGGGATCAGTAGATGCGATAGGCAACAATAAACTACAGAAGAACTCAAAATTGCATTAATATTTAAGCTTATCTTTTAAAAGTTCAACGATAATTCTTTCTTCTGTCGCCACTTTATTTAAATTCAGATCGATATAAGAATGTCTTTACTTTCCCTACGAACTATTATTTTTATTTCATGGGTGATTTTCGCTGGATTTTGCAATTAAATTCGATTATTCTTAAATTTATTTCCAAATTACAAAAATGTTATCGTACAAAAAATTTGTCGCGAAAAAATTAGGTAAAAAAATCGCCGAACACAATCGCAATAATGCAAACTTGGGCATCCAAAAGTTTAGGATTGCGGGTCCGGATTACAGTGTAGGCCGGATTGCAAAATGGCATCATATGTTGGGCTACGGTCACGGAAAATTTTATATTGAAACACTTTAATTTGAAAACAGTAATTATTTTTTTTTATCTGAAATTAACTATGAAAGTTAAAAAGAGTTATGTCCCTTTAATTTGAAAAAATGTGACACAAAGTGTTATTGATATTCAGACTTATTGTCATCGTAAAAAAACGTTAGTCGCAAAAATATCACGTAAAAAAATCGCCGAATACAATCGCCAAATACAATCGCCCAATGAAAACTTAGGAAAACAAAATGTCTATTTCTGTAACAAAATTCATATATATATATATATATATATATATATATATATATATATATATATATATATATATATATATTTATTTATAGGTAACTATATTCGTTTCGAAAAACCTTCGAATTTTTCATTTGTCAATAATCAAATCAATCTCGAAGGAAAAAAAGGTTTTAAAAAAAGAAAGAGCTAGAAACATGAAAGTCTGTCGCACAGATACAGGTTCAAACCCCGAAAAAAAAACCCCGACACGAGTAAACAACTAACTAAAAGAGCTGAATACAACCGTATAGCAGACCTAGATACACCTAGTGAGCCAGACAAACCTACCCAGGTTTCACCTAAGCGGTTCGTCAGGGAAAGCTGGCTAAAGAGGCAAAAGAGAAACGGGATATTTATAGGCGATAAGCAAAATCATACCACGTGACGAAAGAAAAAGAATAGAAAAACAAGACAAGAAAAAGCAACACAACACGGGGCGGGGTTAAGATTTATTCAAACGACTAAAAGGGGAGGGGATATTTAAGAAAACTCTGACAATAAAGGTGGAATGACAATACAAACAGGGGAGATTGGACCTAATTCAATAACCAAGATTTTCTATGCCTACAATTGTTAAGAATCTCGGTTTTAGAGTTTAATAGATCATTAGGTTGATTATATAAAGCTAATAAGGCTAATTTCTCCTCTGTATATAGCTGACGATTCGCTTAGGTGAAACCTGGGTAGGTTTGCCTGGCTCACTAGGTCTATCTATCTATCTATCTATCTATCTATCTATCTATCTATCTATCTATCTATCTCTCTCTCTCTCTCTCTATATATATATATATATATATATATATATATAAAATGTGCTTTAAGGTATAACATATTTATGGGATGAAGTGCTCAATATCAAAGATAGAGCGTATGTAAATGGCCTGAGTGTGGATTTTTCATATATATATATATATATATACAGAGAGAGAGAGAGAGAGAGAGAGAGATGTGTGTGTATATGTGTGTGTGTGTGTGTGTGTGTGTGTGTGCGTATGTCTGTATATACATACATACGAGTTTCCGCTGGGAAGATGATAGAGTGAACAAGATATATATATATATATATATATATATATATATATATATATATATATATATATATATCATATTGTATGGTATACAGTATCTAAAGTGCTGAATATCTGATATTGTATATTAATATCTATACAAATACATACAGCCAAAAACATATCAAAGCACATAAACATTCATATCCTCTTTATCTATTCATCATATATATATATATATATATATATATATATATATATATATATATATATATGTATGTATTTCATGCTTAAGCACAACTGTCAAGCCATATGCGTTGTGTTTTGGCTCTACTATTTATATATGCTGCATTGTGTTCCATTATGCCTCGGTTTTTATTGTATTATTTTAACGTTTATTTGGGACGGCGGTAATGAATGTTTCGAATTATTCTAACGGTTACTCATTAGAAATAATTGTGTAACTGAATGCATTTTTTTTTTACTATTTTGTACTATTCTTCATTAACATTTTTACTCATTATTTTTAATTATTTTATTCTTTTTATTGATTGTTATTATTACTTTTACTTGTGTTTATGTGTGAAGTCGTAGTTTCTTAATTTGTTTATTTAATTACTTTATTTATTTATTTTTGTTCGTTTACAAATTTCTATTTTTACATAACGTAGTAAAAAAGTTGTTTTCGTGTCGGCTTTTTCAGATGTTTTCTGATCGTTTATTTAGTATTTTGTATTGAAATCGGAAGGTAATTATAGCTATCTTCTCCTTCAGACAGAGGTCACAGTTTTTGGATTTTATTGTTGTAGGCTGATGCGGTTTCCATTATTTACCATGATACTTTTGGTGTAATTTCGGTTTTGTTTTTGATCTCTCAGATATTGTGCTTTTCGCGTATTTATTATTTCTGAAGGATATTTTGTGTGAGTAGTTTCTTTGTTTCCAGAATCCTTCAGTTATCCCGATTTATATTTTTTTCTTTGCTATTTCTTGATTTTATATTGTTCTGCAAGCACTTGCCGTTTAAGTAAAATTTGTTCTTTTTTCTGCAGTTACACATGTGTTTGATTTGTGTGAGTTGTTTGTTGCTTGTTTTCCTGTTTTGCTTTTTTATTATTTGTATCAAATCTTCTTGGTGAAACTGTAGCTGATTTTTAGTGTATATTTGTTGAATATCTTGTGAATATCGCTTGACAGAGTATGAGTTTAATTAATATTTTCAACGTTTGTTTTTACGCTTCTGTTGTACGGCGGGTTGAACAATAGTATATTTCTTTTCCTGTTAGCTTTTTTGTGATTCTTTTTGTGTATGTCAGTGTTGCCAAACATCTGCTATCTTTTGGAGCTGCTTCATAAACTTTATTGGCTCGCTTGAAGATGGTTTCACTTCAAGAATTGTCAGATAAGCTGCAGATGTTGATTGATTGTGGGATTTTCTTTGATTATTGATGGAGGTTGGTTGGAAGATTTGTGTATGTAAAGTGGCTTGTCATTAGGTTTTCTGTATAGTTGATATGTACATTGACTTTGATTGAATCTGATATCTGAGTAATCTACTTCTTTTCAGTTAGATTTTTATGTCTGTGTTGAATCACATATTTAGGCTTGTATTTCTCGTTTTCTCTGTTTTTTTCGTTTACACTTTCTTAAGAAACTAGAACAATCTGAAACAGTACCCTTAGTGCCCACTCAAATAACCGTTAAAATAATATAATAGACCTACCCATAATGCACCACTCACTAGCATACACATGCATTCGAACCAAAACACGACTCGCATGGCATGACGATTGTGGTTAAGCATGAAACAATCTGTTGATGCTTGGTGTTGCGCTCCAATATATATATATATATATATATATATATATATGTGTGTGTGTGTGTGTGTGTGTGTGCCATGTCACTTCAGTGTACAGTTGATCATGGCTCTCAGTAGGGATATTTCCTGTGTTATCTATTAGTATCATGACGTTAAAATCTATTCAAAAACATTGCACGTGAACGCACATTTACGTAAAACTTCGGACCGTCGACAAAATAAGCTCTCCATCAACTACAACATAATTCTACCCTTTTTCCTTGAAAATTAACAACGATCGTCGAAAGTAGTTGTACAAGGTTATGTCAAGATCGTCTCATAAGAAGATGCAACTAAATTTTCATTAAATTATTCATCTCTGGAATCTATCACATTAATATCGGCCGTAGAGGGCATATGGTTACAGGGATAATCTTTCCGCAATAATTTGACGGACTGTCTGTTTTCCGTCAGGTTGTTCCAGCGTTTAATTAACTTCCTTTCATCCAGTCATCTTGTGTATGTATATGCTAATTTCAGTTGGGTTCACTTCCTGTGTATGTCAGCGGAACCGCCGACATCATTTGAGGCACAATTATGAAATTGATGGCTTGAAAATCATTTTCTATGCCTGCCCTAAGTGCTTCTTGTTCTTTGGCGTTTTGCTGTGACACTGAATGCAAAGTTTATTTTGGTATCTCTTAGGATGAACCCAGTATTTATTGGGGTCACTACAGATCAACTCTTTTTCAAATCATAGGCCCCCTGAAGGGAATGAAATTCGATTGAGGACACTGGTATTTTCAAGCGTGAATCGCATACAATAAATGAAACACACAATTTTAGCAGGTTCATTTACAGTTTTTCAACTGATATCAAAAGATTTATTCGACACCAGGAGACAATCATAAAAAAATCCTTCGTTCTATTCAATACAGCATGTTTACAAGAAGGTTTATTGCCTAACTATACAACAATCATGAGCAAACTGCTGCCCGCATGCTACATGTGCCACGTTTGCCCTTTCTGAATGACACGCTTAATTTCATAAGGAAAATAACGTTTCTTAAATGTTCATTTTGTTTCGACTCACTTGTTCACTCACACATTCTCTCATACATAACCACATACATAAACAATGATTAAGAACAATGTGCCTTAAATTTTGTAAAATTTCGGGGAAAATAACGTTGTCCGCATTTTAAGCTATTTTCACTAAGGAAGATCATACGTGTAAAAATCTTTTGATTTTTAAACGTTCATAAGAATTTTTTCTCTAAAGAAGTAATGTTTACATTTTCAAATGAATAAATTAGAAATAAATTCCACGCAGCGACATCTGTTAATCCCATTGTCATCAGTAATAAGACTTCAATTTTGTAATTATAAAGAAATATTTAGAAAAATAAAACTTTCCGTCTATTTCTAAGGTGTATGCTTATGCATATGGTCTACTGTAGTCAAAATAGCTGAGGGACCTACTAAAAAAATTATCTTGACTCTTTTTAGTAATGCGGCCCGCCTCGTGATGAGCCATAGATAATTAATTATTGTCATCGTTGATTCAACATAAATCGTGTGTATGTATGGAAATTGGTATGTAGCTATTTAAACAAGAAGTCCGATTTTTCATTTTATCTTTTACTTAAAAACTTCCATGAACTCGTAGCTGACATTTTGCTTCGTCACCAAATTCTATTTTTCTTTGGAGAAGATGGTATTTTCACGTACTGATCTGCTGTGTTGTGAAATTTAGCATTTGATGTCTGCGTAGGAAAACGGTTCAATTCTAAAAATATAAAAGCAAAAGAAAGAAACTGTCTTTCTTATTCAAGTGTAAGTGGTCTTTTTGAAAGAGAAATGCATGAATATTTTTTTATATGCTTAAGTAATGTTTAGCCGGCTGAATAAAAGTTGTTTAAATGCACTTCATATTAGAAAGGAAAAAAAAATGAAATAAGAATTTTAAGAAAAGCAAAACGTAGAGAAATAGAAAATAGGAAAGTTTAGAATTTCAGATGAAAAAGGAAAAAACGGAACCGAATTACTTGCGAAAAGTAAACATTAAATGGTAAAAAAATCGTAAAAAAGAATTTTAGATCCCGTGAGAAAACAGAAAAACTATAATGAAAATCACAGAATTGAAAGAGAAAAAGAAACGAGATTTTTTTTTTCAAAAGAAAAAATTGTCAAGAAGGAAAGAATCGATAAAAGTAGAAAAAACAAAAAAGGAAATATATGAGAAAATAGTGAATGAAAAAGTGAAAGAAAAACAATGAAGAAATATAAACAAAGAAGAATTTCTTACAAATAAGAAACAAAACTAACGAATTAATTAAGAAGAAAAAAAAAACTATGATTGTGCAAGGACAATATGACATGAAAAACTTTCCATCTAAACCGTCTTCAAAAATCGTATCAAATAAACTAAGGAACAAATTTTATTTTTGAAAAAGCTTCTTGGTTGAGCTGAAAAAAATCAGTACACACGTAATATGTACAATGTAATAAATAAATGAATAAGTAAGTTATATACAAAAGAAGGGAACTGAAAGAAGCACAAATGAGGAGAAAGAAAAAAATAGGATATTAAAAATATTGAAAGGAAGAAAGAAAGAAAGAAAGAAAGGAAGAAAGAAAGAAAGAAAGAAAGGAAGAAAGAAAGGAAGATTTAATGAAATGAATTAAATAAATAAAAAGTAAACAAATATCAAAAGAACAATTTAGAAAAAGAAAAATATCAACGTTAAAAAAGAAAGAAAGAAAGAAAGAGAAGCGAAGAGAAAGAAAAGAAAGAAAAAAAGAAAATAAGGAAAGAAAAGAAAGAAAGAAAAGAAAAGAATGAAAGAAAGAAAAAGAAAGAAAGAAAGAAAGAAAAGAAAGAAAAGAAAGAAAGAAAGTTAAGAAAAAAAGAAAGAAAGAAAAATGACTAAAGAAAACCAATGAGAAATAAAAAGAAAAAGTAAATGATAAAAGAAATCAAGAATCAGAGGGAAAAACAATTGAAAAAGGAAGCGAAAGAAAATATGCCAAGGCAGAAAAATGTGAGAAATATAATCTAAAAAAAGAAAGAAAGAAAGAAAGAAAGAAAAGAAAGAAAGAAAGAAAGGAAGAAAGAAAATAAGGAAAGAAAAGAAAGAAAGAAAAGAAAAGAATGAAAGAAAAAAAAGAAAGAAAAAAAAGAAAGAAAGAAAAGAAAGAAAGAAAGAATGAAAAGAAAGAAAAGAAAGAAAGAAAGAAAGAAAGAAAAGAAAGGAAGAAAGAAAAAAGAAAGAAAGAAAAGAAAGAAAAAAGAAAAGAATGAAAATAAAGAGAGAAAAGAAAGAAAGAAGAAAATTAAATAAAAAAGAAAGAAAGAAAGAAAGAAAAGAAAGAAAAGAAAAGAAAGAAAGAAAAGAAAAGAAAGAAAGAAATTAAAGAAAGAAAAGAAAAAAAGAAAAGAAAGAAAAAAGAAAGAAAAGAAAGAAACAAAGAAACAGAGAAAAAAGAAAAGAAAGAAAAAAGAAAAGAAGAAGCAAAAAAGAAAACAAAGAAAGAAAGAAAAAAGAAAAAAAATAGGTAAAAAGAAATTGATAAAAAAATAAAATAAAAAATACAGGCAAAAAAAGGAATTAACAAAGGAATAGAGAATAAATAAAAAGAAAGAGTGACAGAAAAAGAGAAAGAAAGAGAGACTGAAAAAGAGAAAGAAAAAGAGATTGAAAAAGAGAAAGAAAGAGAGACTGAAAAAGAGAAAGAAAAAGAGACTGAAAAAGTGAAAGAAAAAGAAAGATTTATTGATCTTTCTCTTTCATATTTTTCTCATATTCTATAACACTGAATGACCCTTTGCGTCTTAGTGGCTTTGTTGCCTTCCTGGGGTGAAGCGATTAAAAACATATATAAAACATTAATGTAAAAAATATAGAAAAAATTGAATTTAAATATTTTAAATATTTAAAATTTATTACTATATTTTGAATTTGAATTATATATGTTTATAATTTTTGCCATTCGATATAAATGTTAGTTTATTTCGACAAAGATTTTCTCAATACAGGCTTCTGGTGATGACGGTCACCCAAATAAGATTTCAATCAAATCGAATCACTTTGTAAGATTTTCTTTCCTTTTTCACAATGATTTAGATAACTTTTTGCTTTTTTCAATGATTTAGATAACTTTTAGCAAAGTTTTACATTATGTTAACTGATAATACAATTCAATCGAATATTCATCAAGCCATGACACTGGAAGATTTCTTTCCATTAGAACTTCATATCAATTTGACATAACAGGCGTTATTAACAAACGAAACAGACGAAAAACAATTTGAAGCGGCATTTGTATTCATGAGATTTTACAAAAATCACAAAATACAAATTTTTTAGATGAATTTATTTTCTGAAGCGTTGCTTTTGCTTACTGGCATTTGTTGCAGATGTGAAAAGCATGGGTTTTCCCGCCTTTTAAAAACAAGAACAAAGTAAGCGGAAATCACGAAGAACATTGAGTCTTGGGTAATTTGAGAAAATTTGTCACTAAGTGTTTTGCAATATAATGCAACAAATCAATGTAGATATATCTATTGCGATTCGGTGTTTATTTAAGGAAAGGTCCGCAAAACATATACAGAGCGCGCCAATTTAAAACGTCTCTTAGTAAAAAAAATCTCTTAAAACAGCTTCCACCAGAAAAATAACTTGGAAAAAACTATTATTTGTATTAGGTTGGTGCAAAAATAATGACGTAATAATGTCGTTTTTTGACGTTAAAAAATACGTAAAAAACGACATTATTACATCATTATTTTTGCACCAACCTAATATTTGTAACAGCACCAGACAAACTAACACTCAACAGCAAACACCCAACTGTCATAGAATTGACAACGGACTTCAAGTCAGTCATGTTTATACTCAATATTTCATATTTCATTAGAAGTCAACTAAGTGCTTGGTAAGCATATCCGAATCGATATAATAAAATCGTTCTAAGAAACCTTGTTAACAGAGCTTACCTTATTTCTATTGTCTGCACATTAATCTATAAAGAACTGGATTAAAAAAAGTTAAAAAGGAAATTTTCATAATTCACAGATTCTATATTTAATATGTATCATTTCAATTCATTTCGTTAAAATAGATAGAGACTTAACAACGAATCACTCTCCCTCTATCCTCTCTCTCTTCTCTCTCTATCTATATCTAAACACATACACACACACTTATATATATATATATATATATATATATATATATATATATATATATATATATATATATGTGTGTGTGTGTGTGTGTCTGTGAGTGTATGTGTCTGTGTCAATAAACTGAACTGACTAGATAAGAAAATTTATATTTGCAACATGTTTTATTCCTGCAGGAACATCATCAAAGTTCAAATTCTAAGATTTCTTGAGAGAAAACTTTTATTTGTAACCACAGAAAAACAGTATAATTCAGAAAACGGCGTAAATCTTTTCAAATTCACATGAGAATATTAAAAATATTTGAAAAACTATCCACGTTATGAAACCAAAAGGAAATTATGGAGTAAAGTAAGTGATATAATTTTTGTTATGTTTCTAATGGAAATTGATTTTTGTAATAATAACAATAATAATACATTATTATTATTAGTCGTTTGTACACTTCCCATTTTGAACTTCCATAGTTTTCCATGTTTTTATTCTTCGTTGTCAACTCCGCAACTGTCTCCAAGGAATGCAATATATCTTTGTTCTTTATTCTTTTATCTACCATCAAAATGTTTGGTTTTCGGTGCAAATTGGATCATGATATCCCACAAAGATCTTGTCTTTGTAATTTTAAATAATACCTGCTGGAGTTTTTCCTGTATCACGTTTACAATCGTTCCATTACATTGTTCCATTTACAATACATTTTTGACACATAATTCCAATTGGATCCCTTCATTCTTACGACATTATCAAGTCGCTTTTTGCCTTTTTTCTTTGCCAACTTTGAGCATTCACTGACACCATACCACACACTTTCTCCGTTATAACCACACATCCTGCACTTATCATTGTCAGTTTTATAGTCAGCTATTATTATTATTATTATTATTATTATTATTATTATTAATATTAAGTATATTAATCATTTTCATTCAATATTTTCTTTTTATCTTTGTTCTGGTGAAAGAAATATTTATCTCATGAATCGAGATATGCAGTAAAATTTCTCGTATATTTATTGCGGAAGTAACTTCCATTAGAGGACTTTCAATAGATTTACGGCCTAAGAAGTTCCTTTGTTTTTAATAGGAAGAATTTTCTTTTATCATATGCACACCTGTTTCAAAATTATTATTCATGTATATCACATTTATATATATGTCTATATTTCTAAGATGAAGTATTACGTACTATTGTCCTCATCTTTCTCTCCATTCCTTCTTCAGATGGTTGAAATGAACTCAACCCTTTATTTCGCTCACTGGTGTAGACTGTTCTAGTTCCACGTGCCATGTTTAATTGATATCAGTTATCAGTTATCTTCTGTCAATTTACCTCTGAAACTTATCTACTGCCTTAGCCGGGTATTGAACTCACACTCTTTGTGTCCTGTCACTGGATCTGACTAACGCCTTTATCCTGTGCCATGTGTCCTTGAGGACATTTGTGAATGAATTTCTGGGTATTATAAACCTAATGCCTTCAGCAACCATTTTTTTTACCAGAGCTCATATTGAAATTGTTTGCTGTTATCACTGAATGTCTTTACTAGGGCTCATATTGCAATTTTTGTTGTTATTATCGCTTCGCTGGCACTCCTTATTACTGGTTCCCATATTCTATTCATTTCTATGCTTGGTCGGCTCAGGAGATTTTTGAGGCCTAGATTCCTTAAGTTTACGAATTTTCCAATGGCGTTCTCAACCTGATCGCACAGAGGGCTGTGATATCCTTTCTCTCTCCATATGTGGTCAGTCACACCTGATTTTTCCACTCCCCTCGTGTTACAACTTTCTAGTGTTCTTGAAGCCTTGCCTTAAGGGGATGGCCTGCCTCCCCTTTATATTTCTTTCCGCAGCTGTACGGGATAGCGTACACACAGTCTTTAGTCATGTTCTCCTCTATGGTGGGGTCTGACTCGGGAGAGATATCTGCAAAGTGTCGTCAAGCTTTTGAAGGTTGCCCTGATGTTATATGGACTGTAGATCCTTTGTATTTTCTCTGATAACCCCTTCACATAAGGCAAGCAGACTGTTTTTTGAGTGTTGTTGTCCTCCTCTTGTAACCGCCTATACCAGTTTTTGGGGCTGCTGCCATGTAACTAGGGTAGTTGTTACGTTATAGGGTACTACTTATACTGACCAATTCTTTATCTAATGTCTCATATATACGATCTCCCTAAGATTTACAAAGACGGTATTCCACACAGGCAGATTGTTATTTGCCAAGGCTCTGTGTTCTGCCCTCTGAGTCGCTTCCTTGTAGATATAATTGACCCATTGATCGGAAAGTCTCCTTCATATATCCGAAACTCCGCCCACTTCGTGGAAATAATCAAAGATGCTCCCATCCTATCCAACCAGATGGTAAGCTTGGACGTGGTCAGTTTGTTCAGCAAGGTACCCACAGAGAAGACACTCTCAGTAGTCAGAGACAGATTGGCCTCTGACTCATCCCTAGAAGAACGGACCAGTATTCCAATAGATAATCTGATGGAGATAATTCGTAAACTTTAGGAATTACCACATATGCTAGGCCAGAAAAATCTCCTGGGCCGACCAAGCATAGAAATGAATAGAATATGCGAACCAGTATTAAGGAGAGCCAGCGAAGCGATAACAACAACAAAAAAAGCAATATGAGCACTGGTAAAAATGGTTGCTGAAGGCATTAGGTTTATAATACCCAGAAATTTATAGACAGATGTCCTCAAGGACACATGGCACAGTGGATAAAGGCGTTGGTTAGATCCTGCTAACCGGTTAAGGCAATGGAGAACTGATAACAGTCATCCATTAACCATGACACGTGGAACTAGAACAGTCTACCCCAGTGAGCGAATTGAAGATTTCAGTTCGACATTCCGACCACCTGAAGAAAGCCGGAGCGTACAACGGCCGAAACATTGTAATAAATATGGCGAGAAAGATGAGGACAATAGTCCGAATTATGTAAATAGTGTACATAATACCTCATCTCAGAAATATAGACAGATACTGAAAGGCCGAAACATTGTAATAAATATGGCAACAAAGATGATCATAATAGTCCGCATAATGTAAATAGTGTACATAATACCTCAACTCATAAATATAGACAGATACTGAAAGGCCGAAACGTTGTAATAAATATGGCGACAAAGATGAGCACAATAGTCCGAATAATGTAAATAATGTACATAATACCTCATCTCAGATATATAGACAGATACTGAAAGGCCGAAACGTTGTAATAAATATGGCGACAAAGTTGAGGACAATAGCCCGAATAATGCAAATAGTGTACATAATACCTCAACTGAATAATGTAAATAGTGTATTTAATAATAGGAAGAATGACGACGTTGATATTTTTATTTCCACTGAAGTTAGTTTATGTCTTAAGAACCCCAAAACACTGGTATATGTATAGAAGGCATGTTAAAAAGCGTGAACGTTTTATCTAAACAGCACAAGTAGGATACTGAATATCGAGTGAAACTCATTCACACCAGACACCAGAGGATTGTAGCTGTCTAGATTAATTAGCATAGACTCGAAAGCAATGAAATATCAATTACTTTGGGCTGGCTATGTGATACGAAAAGACTCCAGTAGACTACGAAGGAAAGTCAACTCTGGAGAACTGATCACTGGCAGGCGTTCACCATGTATGCAGATATAAAACTATATAAAAACTGCATAACGTGCATTTTATTAGAAATACATTCTGTAGATTCTGGTTATTTCTTTTTCAAAACAGATTAGAAATTTTGTTTGCGAGGGGATTTAAAATTTTCAACCCTCTGCGACGAGGTACCAAAACATCTGAAGAGGCGCCATAAAAACGAGGGAAAAGAAACATTTGTTCAGTGTGCAGTCTTCTCTTCTTGTTAATCATATGAAGCGCGAAAGCGAACAAGTGAGATTATCTAAAATTAACCAGCAGCAAAAACTAATTAAGTGTGTGTGCGCATTTTTAATCCTAAATTGTATACGCTTGCTTGAAAGTTCCTCTTCGTTCACACGGTACAATCATTCTATTGCTAGTTGTAACGAAGGAAATATATATATATATATATATATATATATATATATATATATATATATATATATATATATATATATATATGTATATATAATTGTTATGATCCAGAATGATGATGGTGATATACCAACCTTTCCACCAGTGATGATTGATTATTATAATGAAATCGAACACTTAAAAGACCATGGTTATGTTTATTTCGTTAGAATCGAAGATTCGATCTCAATTCTTCAGACCGACTCTTTCGGTCTGAAGAGTTGGGATCAAATCGTCGATTCTAACGAACTAAATATAATGATGATCTTTTAATTGTTCATTTTTATTATAATAATCATGATT
>OZ010573.1:5463341-5470841 GCA_963932145.1 Acanthosepion lycidas
CGTGCCAGTTATCAGTTCTCTCCTGTTAAGTCTCTTCTCCAATTTCTCCACTGCCTTAACCGGGTATTGAACTCACATTCTTTGTGTCCTGTCACTGGATCTAACCAACACCTTTATCCACTGTGACATGTGTCCTTGAAGACATTTGTGTATGAATTTCTGGATAACAGCAATTTTTACTGTTATCATTACATATTTTTACCAGAGCTCATATTGAAATTTTTGTTGTTATTATCGCTTATCTCTGGCATTCCTTATTACTGGTTCCCATGTAGTATTCATTTCTATGCTTGGTCGGCTCAGGTGATTTTTGTAGCATATATATATATATATATATATATATATATATATATATATATATATATATATATATATGTTTGCTACTTGGAAAATTGGACTATTAAGTAATTTAAGATGGTTAAAACCAGGGTAATGTGTACATTGACCACAGGTATATACTATTCAGAATTCCATGACATGTTTCCCAACTTATTAAACTCATTATTGAATTGTATACAGTTACTTAATTTTCATAAACAGAATATATATATATATATATATATATATATATATATATATATATATATATATATATATATATATATATATAATAAAATTCAAAAGATTAAGAAAAAATCTGAAGAAATTCAAAATATTGCATTCAAGAACAATAAGTTTTCGGTCTGTTAACTGAGAATGTCTTGTATTCGTTGGTGAAATCAGAGGAATTGGAAGTGAGAAAAGTCGCGGAAATAGACTAATTTATCTGGATTTAAAGAAGGGTTTTTAAGTTTGTATTCACTAAATAGTAAAATAGAACAGGCATGTTTTTTTTTTATTAAAATAGAAATTGATTTTTTGTCCTTTCAGAATCGGGAAGCCGCCCAAGAAAAGTTTGAATAAAATACGAGTCATCAACTTTGGAGCCTTGAATTAATCAATCTATTTCAAAATGAAGTTTGTGAACATGCAACCATTGAAACATTTTCAAAATATGAAATTCAAGTGTCTCTTATAAATGAAACAAAGACAAAGTTAGGGTTGCTTAATTTCCATTCATAATCTCAGAATGTTCGAAAAAGCTGCGAAATTAACATCTGAAGCTTCTCATGTTGTTTACAGTACAGATTTTAAGCAAATCATAGACACATTCTTGGAAAAACAAGATGTCGTCAAACAAGACCTTCCTTTGTTTCTAAACGTTCTTACAGTGAAAACTTTGATGATATGATTACATAAATATTTGGATTGAATTAGCTTTCATGTAATATAATTATTTTATAAAAAAAAATGTAAATTTTTTTGATTACTGTTGAATTAATAACATTTTTCAATCAAATATTACCAGAATTAATGTTTTTTTAAACGCATTTTTGACTGCATTTTCTCAAAAGGGGTTTAATGCTAGGAATCTAAAATTGCGTGTGAGTTTTTATCTAATTAATTTCCAACTATCTAGACTTGTCCAAAGTTGATTTGGTAAAAAAGGGTAAAATTGAACTACCCTTATATATATATATATATATATATATATATATATATATATATATATATATATATATGCCTAAGAAGTCAAGAGAGATATGCAGCGGCTTTCCTTCGTGTGAAGAAGTTAAACCGCTGATCACGTGATTAGCGGCGGGAAAGTCTGACTGTTTAAGAGTGTTGAATATTTCTTAAGCAATTTATATACACCGAATCTAAGACATGCAAAAGGCAGTCTAAACACTTCGTCTAAATTCGAAATAAACTAAACAGATTGCTGATGCTTGATTTCAAAAAGCAATTTATATTATCTTCTTGTTGATTGGATAGGAATATTTTCGCTTTTCTGATTGGCTAATTATCACTAATGAAACTCCATTTTTAAGCAACATTAATTTTATTATTATTTCCTAGAGTAATGTTTTTTTCAAGCTTTTTATTAAAAAGTCAGAAGAAAAATGCAATATAGGGAAGATGTTTCCTCTAATTTTGGATCATCTCTTGCTAATTCCTTTCTCTTGGATTTACAGACTATGAGCCTTTTAGACTCTAGATTTAATTAAAAAAAAACATAATTAATGATAAGTCAAAAATAGAGAAAATGTCAAAAGTAATGAGACATGAAAGACATACTGAAGATATTTGAGAGTTGATGGCAAGATTAATAAAGAAACTTTGTTGTTATCAAGAAGTTACAGTGGGGGGAATGATGACATTAAACTAAAAAAAAAAAGAAAGGGGCACAGAACACCATTTAACATTTACTCAAAAGACAGGAACTGAGATTGGAAAATACCTGATTCATAGAGTTCTTCCAACTACAGTTATCACTAGTATTGTTCTAAAAGAAGAAGGGTTTTTTTTAGTGTTTTGGAAGAATTTGATAGTATAGACAGCCTTAAGGCTGTTCATTTGGACAATACAAATACTGGATGGAAGGCAGAACTTGTAATTACTCTGAAGAAGAAGCTCCATTGAAAATTACATACAATTGACTTTTCATTACATGAGAATGAGTTACCATTCAAAGCTGTTTTTAAATATGTTGATGGTACAGCAAGAAACCTGGCTGCTTTTATAGGCCCAGTAGATAATTAAGGGACTATCATGGTTTGTCATAAGTGGAATTAAAGAAAGTCAGTGACCCTCTTGATAATATTGGTCAAAATTAATCAATCTATTTCAATAATTGTCATCTTTTCATATTCTCAGAATGTTGAAAGAGCAAATCTAATGCTTCTCATGTTGTTTATGAATTTGAAGCAAGACAAAGACGCATTCTTGCAGAAAGCGTATGTTGTCAACTAAGATCTTCCTTTGATTCTAAAGGCTCATACACTAAATATTCCAATGCTATTATATAAATATTTGGATTGGATAAGTTTTAATGTAATATAAAAATTATTTGTTACATATGTATCTTACTTCTTGTTGATCTGACGGGAATAAATGGTGGTGTCGGTATGTGTGTTGGTGGTGGCCGTTTCGTTACCTGTGCTGATTGTTGGTTAGATGCGCGTGCTAAGTATTTAGAAAGTTTATATATATTTACTCTGCTACTACTGAGTAGGTCAATTGGCTTTTCTTTAATGACTCTAAGGATAGATTACTACGCCCTCTCCTAACCGAAATCTCCCTGAATAAATAAACTAGAATGTCAGTTAAATATCGCATGGTTAAAACGAGTTCTGTGAGCCGATGATCGACTCTCCCGATAAGTTAACTGAATGTACATTCTGAGAAGTAACTTAACTGGAAAGTCAAACCTAGGACTATTTTGAAAGACCTTTCGGAATTATCTGTCATTTTTAATTCTTTGTTGAATTTTATTTTTAACGGATAACACGGCTTTAACGAAGTTTAACATGGTTACATTTTTTCTTTTATTAATCCTGTTGACCGTTTCACGTTGATCCCGTGTACAGGAGAAGAGGCTCATCTCTTGTTTCCTGTTTAGGAAGGGGGCCTCTGTTCCTTTCTACTTCTGAGGCCTTAATAGTGGTACTCTAATGATTTTTTTTGTGATATGTGTGGATGGTGGCTTCGTAATTAGTGTACAGGTTTTGCAGTTTTCTGGATGCTGATTCTCTACTGGTAGTTAGGAGCCCGAGATCTTGCGTAGCGTTTAAAGAGGTTGTTATGATCAACAGTCGCAGAATATCTCGTTTCTGGCAGTGCCATGTTGCACATAGAAGGGTGTTCCTGCAAGTACCACTAGTGGGAAACCCCGAGTCCACACTATATTGCAGTCTACGTCAATTTCCAATGTGTAGTCCCTATTTTTAAGAACTCTGGAGATCACTCTGACCCGTCAAATTATCTCCCTATTAATCCGCAAAAGATTCGTGGTTCTAATCAATGCTGAAGTGGTTAAGCACCTTACTTCTCACCATCTTCTATGAGACAAACAATACGGCTTCCGTTTCGACAGTTTTACTGCTGATGGGCTAATGGCCATCACTGAATATGTATATCAAGCTCTTGATAATAACGGCGAAGCTCGAGATGTTGTTCAAGATATTTCGAAGGCGTTTGATAGGATTTGGCAGGCTAGTTTTTTACGCAAGCTCCGGTGCTACACTATTACAGGACGATTGTTTGATTCAATCTAATCTTTCCTATCAAATCTAGAAATGAATATCGTTTTGAACGGGCTCGCTTCTAGATCCTTTCAAACAAATGTGGGTACCCCCAAGGGTCTGTCTTAGGTCCTACGCTGTTTCTGATCTTCATCAATGATCTTAATGTCATCAATTCCCAAGTAGGTATTTATGCTGGTGACACTAACATTTATTTCTGTCTCAATAGCAAATCCGTTATAGCTAAGCAAGTAAACCTGGCACTGATCTTGAAAAGGACCCCCATTTTGTAGTTAACTCTGACAGGAAATGGCTTGTAAATTTGAACGCCTCCAAATCAAAATTGCTCTCATTTAACCACAATAGAGAAACTTCCCTGTCCGCCATCAGCATGGCTGACACTAGAACACCAGAACAGCAAACCCAAATGCTTCTTGTCCTCACGTTTTCAACTGACTTGAATCAATAGTTGCATCTACTGCAAGGGAAGTTGATTCACTGTGTCGGAGCAGAAAATTCCATCTTGCGCATTTACAAATCTACCATTCGTCCTCGCATGGATTACTGCTACCATATCTGGTCTGATGCTTCTGCTATTCGAGGTTCTTGACAAAATTCAAAGAAGGATCTGCAATGTAATCGATCCTGACTTGAAATCTCGACTTCAGTCACTTTTTCCCCGACGTGACGTGGTTTCTCTGTCTTTTCTACAAATATTTTCATGGCAAACTGCTTTGATGAATTTTTCCCTGCAGTACCATCTACACGAATGTAAGTGCGCTACTGGATTGGTATATAGGTCCCACTCGTTTACTGTTGAAATAGCTAAATACAATCACCACTTCACTTCAATAGTTTCTTTTTTCGCACTTCAACCAGGTCACCCTTCCCCTAAATATTATGATCATCAAGTTGGCTAAATTCAGGCAATCATATTCTACTAAATATAACCTATTAGTGAATTAAGTTTTTGGCTAAAAGCCTTTGGTAAAGGAATTTTCTGAAATTGTCTTATGATCTAAGATAGTTTCAATCATCGTTAGTCGTTTTCAAGGGAAAAAAGAGTAGAAAATCGACAATTATTGAATGATTTACGTGCAATGAATGAATTATAAAACAGAATTTAAAGCCATGAATCTGGATTTTATAGATTTACACAAAGGCATTCGATAAAGTACGCCGCAGAGATCTGTTGGAACTTCTCAGCAAACTTTACATATTTAGTGGTTCTGAGTATAACTATAAACTTCATTCAGTAGCAAGGCCTCTGATCGGAAGATTGGAGGTTTTCAGGAGCGTGGAACCACCTCGTAGTGTTGTTCCCAGGTCCACACTAACCTTATTAGGGTCCCAGCTATGGGCAAATATTGAACTCCAAACAAAAACAAAACAGTATGAAAGTATATAAATACATATTTATAGTAAAAATACCAACAATACGTTTTTATATAAAAATTGCAACAATACATATTTATAGTAAATTAAAAGTACATATTTACAGTATAACAATACATATTTAAAGCAAAATGACTATTACAGTTAAATAACCAACATTACATATTATATCAAAATGAACAACAATATATTTTATCTGTAGTTGAAGCCATAAAATTATGTACAAAATATTTGAATTTCGGCATAAAAATAACGCATAGAGGTTGATATGCCTTTAAACAAAATCAACCAACCAACCAACTTGACATATTTGGGAAGAATATTAGAATAATCCAGAACTTATACTGGCAGCAAAATGCCTGCTTATGGATAGGAAATCAGTTCAATAAATATACAAAAATAGAAAGGGGTGTAAGACAAGGATGTGTCTTCTCACAGAACTTTTTCAACCTATACATCAAGGCAATTCTAAGAGAATTATAAGTCCTACCATGATTCTTTTTTGTCGACCACTATCTTACCATCCAGATAACACATTGTTGATAGCAGACACGAAAAGAAAACTGCAAAAATCCCAAAGAAGGTAGTGAAGGAAAGCAAGAAGAAAGGACTAAATATCAACTTCAAGATGACAGAATGCATCGGTTGATGAGCCCAATGTACGAACTGCAAATCAGAGATACCAAAATTAAACATTTACAAAAATTTAAATATATAGGAAGTGTTATAATAGAGAGCAGAGTGTGTGGCACTGAAATTCGAAGGTGCATCCAAAACTAAGAAAAGTATTAAGAAGAAGGAAACTTATGCTTAATATCAGGTAGAGACAGTTGAAATTTCTAGGTCAAATAATGAGGAAAGAGGGCTTGGAAAATCTGATCCTCAAAGGGCGGATTAAGGGCGAGCGGAACAGAGGAAAACAATGTATAACATACTTATTGAGCTTGAGTAAATAGATGGTAGGAGAGGAGAAATAACAAAAAGACAAAATTTATTAAAAGCTACAGGGGACAGGAAGTTGTGGAGAACCATGATCACCTACGTACTGAGAGGACACGGCACATAAAGAAAAAGAACAACAAAAATAAAGTTATGCGTCAAATGTATTTTAGCTGGTGCACTTCTGAATTGAAACAAATTTTATGGATGGAGGGTTGACTTATCTTGATGTAAAAAGCTCCAAGTACTTGTATTGTCAACTAAAATCTGATAGAAATTAGAAAGGTGGCCTTGAATGCTAGGAATACCATTGACTTTATAACATACCAATCTTCGAACATAATCTTCAGAAATATTGAATACATTCTATATTGTTATATTCCTTAGCTGCCGTACATACCAATATTTCCTGCTAAGTAAAAGATCATGGTTTCCCGTCTATTTCCGCTGTCTCTACCGCCAGCCCATTTCCTGCGCACTAAAGCCCGCTATTATTCCCAGCCATTGAAAATGTCCATTAATTATCGTCAGTTGGTCAATATTTCATCACAGTAAGACCGACCACACCCGCAGCCAATGAGGTTCCCGATACGGACAAATTTCTTGCTTTTTATTAATAGGTATCACGTGACTATTATACAGTAAATGCTTACCGGAATATTTCTCTACGCTTCCAGTGTAGACGATTTAAGAAAGCGATCCGGATATTCATTCAATGGGTCTTTTTTAATATTCAACCATTGCCGGCTTTCAAATAAATCTTTTGCGGATATAAATACAAGAAGATGGGGGCACACACACACACACACACACACACACACACACACACACACACACACACACACAAGAACGTCTGTAGAAAATTAGTTATAGAAAGGCGTTTATTTTGTGATAAAAACTCGTTATTGAATCAGATATATATCATTTCAGTCCTAATAAAGCATAGATTTTAATTTAAAACCGAAATAATTGAAACGAATATTTTGAAAAATAAATTGGAGAAGATGAAGTCTTTTCATTATTCAACATAAAGTGTGTTCCAATAATTTGGGTCGATTTTAATGTCAATTAAGTTTAAGCGTCTAATGATTTTTTTTCTTTG